>CM031242.1:618176971-618555909 GCA_018340775.1 Taxus wallichiana var. yunnanensis | reverse complement strand
CGTTCAGTTACGTATTGCTTCCTATAAATGGGCTCTCCAAACCAAAACAACGGATCGGAATTTCATTTTTAGAGATCACCAAAGGATTTCACGGATCAACAGAGTATCAGTGAGGAGAGGAAATGAGGGTCCGATCTTCACTTGACAGAAGCAGAGACGAGTGGAAATACTGAATGTTTACAACCAAGGAGATCAACTTGCATCTTTGTCAAAACCAAGTAAGTCACATCTTGCATGTCCTGTTCTCGTTATAACATTTCTTATGCTCACGTGGAATTTAGATCCTCCTAGTGATCCGTCTCTGAATCTACTACCCAACGTGTCATTGATCTAATCGGTTATTCTTTTGCTTCTAATCATCCCATTTCCTAATATCATCC
This sequence comes from Taxus wallichiana var. yunnanensis, assembly GCA_018340775.1. Classification (NCBI taxonomy): domain Eukaryota; kingdom Viridiplantae; phylum Streptophyta; class Pinopsida; order Cupressales; family Taxaceae; genus Taxus; species Taxus wallichiana. The sequence goes on along the minus strand of CM031242.1, from coordinate 618,555,529 downwards.
ATAAACCAAAAATTCTTACAAAACACACATAGCTACTAAGAAGATCCTAGAACCCACCGCATTAAGTTATCGTGAACTGCATCGGCTTATCAAGAATCGCTGCCATCGCCCTCCGATCAAAACCGTGTAAACCAAATTTCCCTACCCGGGCCTTCAACGAAACAATTTAATTGATACTTTACAGCCTTTTGCGTTAATTCATATTAGAGGTGAAATCGACCACCTTCAAAGGAAGTTTTATATTTCCTGGGCCCAAGGCAGCTTTCCTCATTTATTGTTTAATCAAATCTTGTGGTCTTGTGTTCTTATTTGAGTAGTCCTTCCAAGACAAAAAGGAGTTCTTCGCAATCAGCCCGATCTTTCTCTCGGAGACGCGCACACCCATCTCGACATTCTACAGGTGTATTCTCCTAAGACTCTAACTCTTATCTCGTGCTTCTATAGAACGAGCAGGTCATTCCGAGTGAAACACTTTGTGGGTGAATATATGTTCTTCAATAGAAAGTAAAAACCTCTCAATAATATTTTTTTCTAGAGCTCCTTGGATTATTCACAGGGAGCTACCGTGAGTGTATGATTCCTTTGTCAAGGGTTGATGAAATGGAGAAGGATGTTATTTCTACAGTCCTTTCAACAAGGCATCCCTCCCAAATCTAATAAGAAGTTGAAATTATCTTGCTCCTCCTCTTTCAAAGCTTTACACTTTAGTATGATGGTTTTTGAGTCCGAAAATTCTCCATCATATGTGGTCAGCATCTCTGCAATATGAATCCTGATAAAAACTCTTCTAGGAGGTTTCTTTATGGGGAGGATGAACAAATTCAACTTTTCAGAGCCTCTCTACTACTCAGCTTGTGATATAAACCTCCCGAGTTCATTTCATTTCTCACCATATACACCTCTTCTTTTGGATTTAGAGCCATTACTTACTTGTGTGAGGGGTATAAGTGCTCAAAGAAAGGGGAAGGGTAGATTTGGGTGGATTGAGATGGATAATGGGATGATCCTTGGTGGTAAATGAAGTCATGATTACACGAATCCATAGGATGAAGATAATTGGAAGACGTGGAAAGATAGATGAGTGGAAATGGATGAGAGGGAGGTCTACAAGCCTTTGTAATGATTGGGTTCAGACATGTGGAGTCAAGTTAGATGTGCTCCACAATTATATTCATTGAATTTTGAACTTTATCGAGAAGATGCACCAAGTTGATTCCATGATAAATTACCCCTTTCGATCCTTGGTGAATTGATCATCATATTCATGGGAATACTTAGGTTAGTGGGATGTGTGCCCTAAGGAGACCTCCAAACTTTAAAGAAGTTTTTCCTTCTCTACAAAGGTGATATGAGGGTTAGAAACGTGAAATAAAACATGAATTTCAATGGGGCAATGCGTACAATGAGCCTTCTAAGAGATCAATTGAGACTCAGAATTATCTAAAAAGGGAAATGGTAAATGACTAAAAAGGGTGGGAAAATTACACCACAAGTCGAAAAGATCACATGAACACTACCTCAAAATAATTAAGCACATCTTCAAAAACAACAACAACAATGGAAGATGCACAATTTGTACATGAAAATAAAAGTGATCAAAGATGATAAATATATACAAATGATGAACAGGATGCACCACACGACATATATATTACTCCAATAATTGTGCACATTATTACATTTGAAAAGAGGCAAGATTGTTGTTATAAAACCTAGGAAGAAGGATAGAGCTCCATGCCCCTATCTTTTATAGAAGATGGAGTTGAGACAGAGAGAAGAAAACCGATTGACTCCCGTAAATTATTTCTAAAAACTTCTATCTATTTTGCGTATATATATATATAGGAGGAAGAGGATATAATAAGCCTTCCATTACTATTTTCCAACTGATTTTAATTCTTATAAATGGAGCAAAGTGACAGAACATATTTTTGAGATCTTTCTCACACTTTTCCATTATCTACCCTTTCTAAAGAGTGAGAGCCATGCCTATTTAATGCATCTTTAACTATCCTACAACTGAATCCTTTGAGATGGAATCACCTTTTGAGGAACATCCCCTTGGCTCTTTAATACATAACCAGATATTTCGATCCCTTGTGCATTGGTTCCCAACCTTATGACTCAAGTGGCACGTATTTTGTCGTTATACTAAAATGACCCTTTGAATGTAGATGAATAACTTGAGTCTTCACAGGTTGGCACTCTTCACACGGGGCTACACATTAACTTGCTACTGAATTGACAAGCCAAATGACCCTTTACCTCGATATTTTGAAAATTTCCTAAGTATTTAGATCTTACGTATAAGTCTCATAATCACTCATACATGATACATGGCTTGTCACCTTTTGTGACCTACTTCAAACTTGGAGTTCATTTGTTACAAGATCCATGTGGAGACCCACACATCCTTAAGATTTATAATTCTCTTCGTGGGTTTGAGAATGCACTTTGTGGCTGAAACTTGGCGTGTCTGTGTGTACACCATTTCGATCCTTTGGGAAAGTAAAGGAACCCACTATATATAATGTCAAAACCCCTTTTTGGGTGGGACCTTTATAGTTAGTTCCATGTGGAAACCCTACAGATTCCAAGAAATTACTCCCTCTTTTACTATCAAGCCGCATTGGTTGGATACTTGGCATCATCCGTGAGCTCATATTGCTTTCTTTATGATTTTTCTAAGTCTTTTCCATCGAAAAAATTCAACTCTAAATGGGCTTTGAAAAGGAAGGAATCTTCCGGCTGTGAAATTTAGATAACAGATCCAAAATCCATTCCTCATAACTTTGGTTTTTTGTGAACACCATTTCCTAGGACCTATGAGTTATCGCATGATGGAAAGGTTCCCTCTTCTCTTCCCTTCTTGTATCCTAAAATGATCGATGGCAATACACCCTCTATTAATATCGTTCAATGTCGGGATGATGAGTCTACTCGCCTACCTTGGTGTGGAAGATTCTTATATTATTTGGTCATTACCTTCTTAGACATAAACCATGTTAAATGAATTTGACCATCCGAAATCAACATTCACACTTAGGATTACCCACAAATTCTTAAAATAGGCCAATCTTTAGATGTTATCAACAAGAAACTTTCACTTCTTTCCTCCAGGATCATAGCAACACTTTTTCTTGGTCCTACATTTATATTCCCAAGATTGACCCAAACATTTTGGTCCACAATATCGTAACCATTCTTGATGCCAAACCTCAAATGTGGTTGTGTAAAATGCATCCTCACATTTCCATTTTAGTCAAAGAAGAACTCTAGCGCATTATTTCAATTTCCTTCATCCTCGTTAGGGAAATAAGGGATAAAATACGTGAATAATCCCTCCCAGTACATTGCTGCAGAGAAACTAATATGTAGAAAATATTACTGCGATCTCAAATAAAAGTGTAGAAGAAAATAACACAACACAAAGAGACAATATTTAACATGGTTCACCCAATTTGAGCTACATCCACCAAGAATCACTTGCTCATATTTTATTACAAGCCACCACTCTCTTAATACAATACCCAGATCTATTTGGAGCTATGCTCAACAAACTCTACAAAATTCACACCCAAATTCAAAGAAAATCTACAATGCTTTTCATGCTTCTATCATATGCATAAAACCATATAAATAGATAGCTGCTTAAGTAGTTTTACAAAACCTTGGAAAAAACCATCCATAAACCTATGGGTCAAAATCCTACCCATATGAGAAAATCATGTTTCCCAATATATCGGGCATGTTTTAAGGCCCAAAACAAAAAATCGGGTCTCAGTGCCCCCGAACCCTCAAGCTACGGGGGACTTCTACCCCACTGGACTTCCCACTCGTGGCCTAGCCCACCCCAAACCCCGGCAAAGACAACATGAAAATTGTACAATACTCTTCAGATGTACAGTCTTTAACACTTTCACATATGAAAATAAGATCCACAACCTAACACATCCTACCCATTGATTATCGTAAATGGATCTCTACCATCATTCCTACACAAAAGCTACTGGGGGTCTCCATATTTACACAAATTTCCACGACATTAACTTTTCTTTACCCAAAGATGACTTTCCTCTAGCTAGTATTGACCAAATATTTGATCTCATTGCCAACTATGAGATGTTATCACTCATGGATGATTTCTCGGGTTATAACCAAATATTAGTACCTCTAAAAGATCAACACAAAACCACCTTCATCACTCCCCTGGTACCTTCTACTATCGTTTCATGCTCTTTGGTATTTAAATTGTTGGTGCTACATATGAGTGTACTATGACTTATATCTCTCACGACATCATGTATAGAATATTAGAATATTACATTAAATATATTCTTGCCAAATCTAAATATCGTGGATGAACACATTTTTTTCCTTAAGGTTGTCTTTTACCGTCTCTTCAAATATTGTGTTCACCTTCAACCTAAGAGGTGTGACTTCATTGTTCTCTTCAAAAAGATCCTTTGTTTTATCATTTCTTTGCATGACATTGAATTTGATCCTACTAAAATCAAGGCTATTCTCAATATGACTCCACCTACTAACCTTCATCAACTTTGTAGTTTGCAAGGCAAGTTGTAATATATTCATCGATTTATTTCTCATCTTTTTGACCATTTTCATCCATTTCATCATCTTCTTAAAAATGATGTCTCCTTCAAATGGGATTGTGAATGCCACAAATCCTTTGATTCCTTAAAATAATACCTCCTCCAACCATCTGTGCTCATTCCACCTAAGGATGACCAACCATTTTACCTTTACATTTTTGCTACTATTCATTCCTTAGGTGTCATGCTCACTCATCGCAATGAGAAAAACAAGAGAAAGTAATTTATTATATAATCCATACACTTTTAGAATACAAAGCAAGATATATTCATGCCAAAAACTTTTCCTAGCCTTAGTTTTTGTCTCCACTAAACTTTGTCATTACTTACACAACCAAAAACCTTTTTTATCACTAATACTTGACCCCTTACATTACATGTACACTAAGCCCTACCAATATCAATGTGTTTCATGTTGGCTCATTCTTATTGCAAACTTAGATCTTGAATTCATCCATCAAATTTTTTTCAAAGGAAAAATCATTGCTTACAAACTCACGTAAGCACCTCTCTTTGGAAACCAATCTTCTAACTTTGACTTCCCTAATGAATCTATCGCTACCCTCTCCCTAGATGATATTGTTTACCAGATGACCTTATTCTTCAATGGTTTCAAATTTCAACATGGGGGTGGTGCCATAGTTATCCTCATTCCTCTTGATGGCGAGCCTATGCCATTATCTTTCAAGCTAGATTTTGATTATACTAACAATATCACAGAATATGAAGCACTTGTGTTAGGCCTTTAAGCCAACCCTTAAATGTTAAATCAATTAATATATTTAGTAGACTCTCAATTGGTTTTAAACCAATTTAATAGTATATACAAAGGTGGTAACGAGATACTTAAACATTATAAACATCATGTTGACATGATTTTAACTACCTTCAACCATTATGAACTTCAAACCACCCCGCATTCCACTAATAAATTTACGGACACCATGGCATGTCTTGCTTCTCAAATACCTACTTTTCCTCTCGACTCAAATATCTTTGTCACAATATGAAGGTTGCACTCCCGCTTACCTATTCCAAGACATTAACTTTGTAGGACACATTGAAACTGACCCACGTGACCTTTGGTATAAGCATTTTGTTGACTACCTTTCCCTTTCAATTTTTCCTCTAGATCTTACTCACAATGGAAACCCGATCCTTCCTCAAAATTTTCTCTTACTATGTCATCATGGGTAGCATTCTCTATAAACATGAATTTGATGGTATCCTCTTACGATGCCTTAAAAGTTCACAAATTCTATACACCATCAAGGAAGTTCATGATGGGATTTTTAGGGGTCACTTCAGTGGCTTAGTTGTTGTTAAGCACATCCTTCACCTTGGCTATTACTGCCAACCCTAAACCACGATTGTTGTGACTATGTCAAGCATTGTGTGAAGTGTCAGAAATATGCTAATCTTCATCACACCCCTAGTCACACCTTATAAGTCACATAAGACCTTTGTTCTTTCTCTCAATGAGCTTTGGATCTTATCGGAGAGATTAACCTTCATTCTTCCCAATGTCATCAATGGATTATTACCGCTACCGAATATTACACTAAATGGGTGGAGGCCATCCCTCTCATTTCTACAAAATATGATAAAATATGTGAATTCATGAACCATCACATCATTTGTTGCTTTTGTGTTCCTAACCACCTCATCACTGATAATGGAAAACAATTCAAAAATAAAACCCTATGGAAACTTTGTGACGCATTTGACATTCAACTCATTTTTTATTCACCTTATTATCCTCAAATAAATGGCCAAGTTGAATTGACTAATAAAATCCTAAATAAAATTCTTATGAAATTAGTTGATGATATTGGTAAGGATTCACACACACACATTCCTTTTTCCTTATGGGATTATCATACTAGAATTCACACCTCAACCACTACCACAACTTTCTATTTGGTCTATGGTATAGAGGTTTTCTTTGCTCAAAGTCAAAATTCCATCTCTTCGAGATCTCACTCAAAGACATTCTCAAAGATGATGATTTTTCCAGACCATTTTTCACAAGCTTGAGCTATTAGACAAATGCCATATAAATGCTCTCGATCACCTTCAAATATACCAAAAATGTATCAAATGTGCCTATGATAAACGTGTCCAAGAAGGAAACTTCAAGGTCGGTGATCTTGTCTTGAAGGAAAATCAACATGTAATAAAATCAGAGAAAATTAAACGGGTAATTTTGCTCCTAATTGGCTTGGACCCTATATCATTACTCATGCCTATGGATCGGGTGCTTATCATTTATCTTCACTTGAAGGTAAACCTAAACCTAAGCCCCTCAATTCCTTGCATCTTTGACCATTCTATTGTTGAATCAAGTCCTATATCACCTTCTATCTATTAAACACTCATCCCTTGAGCAACATTCACCTTCCACTTACCTATTTTAAGGATCAACAACTAAACAAGAATCATGTGATTACCTATCACCTTTCAGCCTTATCTTCAATATGAGTACCACGAATCTACTCATAGCATGATTCTCATGGATACTTTTTGTCCTTTTTAGGATGGAATCCTATGGTCATTCATCACTTAAAAATTCTCTTTCATAGCTAACCGATGTGTGCTATGGTTTTGTCTTCATAAAATAATCCTATACTTCTCTATAGTCTTGTCCATGACCTAAAATTCCAAAAAAACAATTCAAAAGTAATATACGGTATTTCAAATTCAAAACTCCTTGAGTCAAAATTCTAGCAAATAGAAAACTCCTCAAAAAGGACGTCTATATTTCTATCTTGATTCTATAAATATACTTCTCCCTCAAAGGACAACAATAAAAATCTAGCCATACTATACATAGTCTATCTAAAAAGAATATTTTCTCTGCAAAAATTAAATTAAAATATTCTAAAGCTTCCTGCATCGATCAACTTCATGAATACCTCAAGGAGATATTATATTCATCCCACATAGACTTCCTGCATCGATCAGTCTATAAAACAAAGAAAAAAAAAAGAAAAAGATAACTTTTTCATCATGGACTTTCCTATTTTGGTCTTGGGTATCTTATAGAAGAGGCATGTTATCTCACACCAAGGTTACACTAAAAAAACCCATTTCACCTCATTGTATTTCCTTTATAATCTTCTACCTACTCAAGGGATGTGTCACAAATGTGACATTTCGTGATCATGTGACTTTCTTCACCCTTAGAATAGTCAATCATGCAACACCTTTAGGGTCTTACATTCATAAGAAAATATTTGGTATGATAGACTCATAATGGTTCTTACCAATTAGGTGGATTTTGTCTCCTCTTACCGTTCACCTCTTTTCTTACTTATTGATCCTCCTTCACAAGACTAGACCTTTGACACCTACATTCTAGGAATTCCTCTCCCACAAAAATCACCCACACCTATTCAACCTAGACGATAACCATGCATATTCAACCTATACTCAACCATGCCTATTCAACCTATACTCAACCATGCCTAAATGACCTAGACTCAATCATGCCTAAAACCTACCGACCCATTCATCTACCTTATCATATTATTCCCTAGCTTATGGGAGAACTACATTGGCCTAAGGCCCCTTTTTTTTTGAGCTACGTGGGTATCACTCCAAGGGCATGGGGCCCTTAGAGGTTATCTCGGCCACTTTTACCCTCACAAAGTTTCCCCTTTAAGTTAACATTTCACCTAGTTAGTTTCCTTGGAAATTAATATATCATAAAAACATACATACCTACCATTTTATCACCACAACCATATTCTACTTAAATCATTTCATATTTCCATGATATTAATTACTTGGAAATTTAACCATAACATACATACAATACATTATTTCCATAAGATTAGTAACTTGAAATTACCTAGACTCCACCATGCCTATACCTGACTAAACCATACCTATATATGACTCCACCATGCATATACCTAACAAAAACATACCTATACCTCGAGTCCACCATGCCTATACTTGAATTCATCATGCTTATACCTAAATGTACCATGCCTATACCGACTCCATCATGCCTACAAGACCTTGGCTCAATCATGCCTAACTCACCTAGTTCCCATGATACACAATAATAATGGAAATTAAATAGATTACATCATTCATCTAATAATATTAATCAATTATATAGAGAGGAATGTATGTGTATCAATACATATGTACATAGGGATAAAAGTGTCTCAAAAAATCTCATATACAATCTCACAAAATATTCGGCACACAGGCCAATATATATATCAAAATCAAAATCATAATATAATCTCATAAATATCTCATCCCCACTTGAGGCCCTTCTTCTCCACTCTCACCTACTTCCTCTTATCTCCCCGACAATCCCCATCCAACATCTCTCCACCCTCTCGCTAGTCCATGTCTAACCTCCATCTCCTCCCCTTGGCCCTCTATTGGGACTAATCTCCGAGAGTTGGTAACCTCTCACCCCGACCATGCCTCTAGAGCCAATGAACCCATGTGTTACCCAAGCTATGAGTCCTGGATTTGGTCCAATCACTAGCCTGCTGGGCCTGTGTTCGGCATAACAGGGATTATCAATACTTGTGGTGGCTAGATGCTCTTAGTAATAGTGGACCTCATTTAAAGAATCCATAAACCTCACCATAGATACAATCTAGGGTGATGCCATTGGCCTAACTACCACCAGTGAACTCTACCCTACCAATAGAGGACACTATCCTAGTGTTAGTGCCTGTTTGGTACCTTTGTAGCTACTTGGGCCTGTAATGCTACAACTTATTCCTATGTGGCTACCAATTTTCTCTGCGTAAACTAGTGACTTGTGCCTATAAGTGCTACTACTCATACACCATCACCTGTAGGAGACTGTACATGTACTTGTACTGCCTATTCTCCCGGGAAGAAATTATCTCGACCCTATAATGTAGTCACATTTCATGTCAAAGAAACTACCTATGCCTATGCTGATTTCAACTAAACTCTAAGTGCACTCACTTGTCCATGTAGGGTATCCCTATGAACTATTACTATGGCTAAGTCCAGCTAACCTGGTCATGGTTGTGTTTCTTGTAACTCTACTTCCCACCACTATTTTTATGTCACATTTGTATGTAAATTGTCTAATCTCATATCCAATGGTACCTCCTCCTATCTTGTGGGGTCTGTGGGCTAAGGTGGAGATAAAGGTCTCTCCACATAATCCTTGCAGTAATGTGGGAAGGGTGGTAGCACATCCTGTTGTAATCCAAACTGTCGTCAAAATATGTCAATCGGGATCATCTTGTGCTCATTGGCACATCTTCCTGTATCCACTTTGCACTAACTATAACACCTATATCTCTTGATCCATCCTCTAAAATCTGGAAAATTGACATAGGGCCGCCAGACTATTTCCATCGCATACAAGCCCTCCAGCTCCCAGCTTGTAGTATACTACATCATGAGCTTCCTCCTCTACTCGAGGATGACCACCTATGGCCACCCACCTCCTATAACCTACCCTCTGTCCCCCATGATGCCAATCTGGTACCGGTAGTCCTCATGGCCACACTACCAAAATATGCTCATATGCCCAATAGTGCAGTAGGAATGTACAATAGATGTCATAGCATCGTATCCTCTAATAGGTTCACAACTCATTGTATAGTTACAAAGAAATATGCAGTGCCCATGCAAAGTAGACCCGATCCTCGATCATATCTTGCAATACTCCCATCAGCCCTCTAGGAAACCAACCACCCTCTAAATCAGGAAGTGCATAACACCCCACCGCCACCATCATCAGTACACTGTAACCACATCTCCTACAGGTGTGCAACATACAAAGCCCCATAAATAAGACTAGCACTGTGCTTTGTCAAGTCACTTATCATCTCCCCAAATACCTCAATCATCACCTCAAAGGCTCCATCTATTGATACCGAATATACTGGCTCACCAACAATAGGAAGCCAAAAATCCTACATATGTCCTCTAAAGCATGATGGTCATCTCACCGGTTGGTATATGAAAGTTGTTGTGTTGCATCCCATCTATCATTGATGAGCCCCACCATGAGGCCGTGATCCCATCGAGATCCACTTGTAGTGCCTAATTCCCCACCAATTTGACATCTCACATGTGTTTAAACTCATCCTTAGTAACACTCTGGGATGTATCTTCCTAATAACAGTGTGACATCATCCCACATCGTCAATCGATGGCATGCTTGCATCCATACCACTCAACAATGTCAAGGACTAAACTACTTTTCCCATTTCTTTACAACCTAATTACCCCACCTATCTATTTCCTAACTACTTCCCTGCCTATCATTTATTCTAATTTAGCTTACCAAGTTCCCATACCCATTCCATCACTGTGACCTAATCTTCATCTATTACCCGCCTATGTTTACCTATATTTACCCTCACCCACCTACTTCTCTCCCTCATCCCTCTCTATTTCCCTCATTCACTACCTATCTACCCTCCAATTTCTTTTTACCCCATTTTGGCCTTCTCAACTTAACCTATTCAAACTAGGTCGGTTTTTCACGTTGACCGATGTCAATCACATTGATCGATATCGGCCACCCCGAACCGATGTCATTCAACTATTTTCCCACCAACTTCAACATGACAGACTGATATCGGTCGCAACCCGACAAATTTCAGCCTCTAGTTTAGCTCCAAATTCAAACTCGTATGCCCTAATTTTCTAAAAAACTTAAAAAACAATCCTAAAACCTACCCAAAAACCACCTAACCCCACCCATTTCCATTTTACAACCTAATTAATCTACATTGCACCCACCCCATACCCAAATTCTTCCATTTTTAACTACATTTTTAATTTTTAATTCCCCCCCATTTTATTTCATTTTTTCCTACAAATTCAATAAAAACCAGAAAGGATTGAATCCTACCTCTACACTCGACTTCACTTCGCTAGGATCTTCGGTATTCAAGACGGTGGTCCTCCCAGTAACTCCTCTTCTTCAATGCCATGTCTCGAATCAAAGTCATGGTTCTCCACCAATATAATTACACTAAAAGATCTCATAGCCCCACCCCAACACCACTCCAACCACTCACCTCTCTCCAAATCAGCCTAGAATCTAGCCCAATCACAATCACTCTCGTCAATGGTATGAAAACACCTCTTTGTTTGTCATTTTCACAAATAAAAAGTACAAATGAATCCATAATTCACATATTTTACATTTTATTCCAAATCTGACCTAAGCAACGTCAATTTCCCTAAATTGACATCATTCATGTGCCCTAGCAGCACCGCACTTTCGATTTCTCTTGACTAATGATTGTACGATCACGATCGGTTAGCCTTTTTACCTCATTGCACCATATAGCACCAACTCTACTTGCCTGAAACCTTTTTTTACCTAACCCAAAGTACCTATCACCCAACCTTATAATTAGTAGGGGTATATTTTTACCCTACCGTGGCCTTACCTACACTGACCCTACCTAAATCACCCAACCCAACCTCACTCATTGTGACACTCAAATTCGTTTACTCACTATACCTTGTGAGGTTACTACTCATGTTGTTCAACCCACTGACCTTACCTTACCTATTTTCATCTTCTTTATCCTGACCTAACCTTTGATCCTGAACAAACCTATTTCCCATTCCAAAGACCTTACCTAGTTGTGTTTCAGGACCATATCCTATACCTTGGATACCTAAACCACTTCAACCTTTTTTGGATAAACCTATCGACCTTTGACAACATAGAGTTTGTAAGCTCTTCAACCTAGTACCTTATCACATTCTATATGTGTGTGTGCATTAGACTGCCACTACCTATTACCTGACCGAAATCACCCTTACCTACACCCAACATACCCTTGTTTTCATCACTTACCCATTTATCAAACCACTCACTAACTTCATTTCCCACCTCCTTAGTTCCTGGTTTGAGGGGGATCACCTCCACCCACACTTGGGGAAACCTAACCTTCACTCATACCTGGAGCACCGAATTCCTATTTTTGTCAACGTCACTTATCAATACAAACTATGTGACAAAAGGGAGAAATGTAGACACCAAATTTGGGTCACACTCCCCTTGGTCCCCTTCAATTAATTAACATAACACATTTAACTAATCATGACCCCTTCATCCCATATTAATATTCATCCTCACATTATTAATTAATTTAATTATTTTAATTAAGTTAATTTCATCCTCACACCTCCACCTCATCATGACACCTCACCCTAGACCCATTCCAGGGGCATTTAACTCACAATGACCAAGTCATCACTCTTAGCACTGAGTCATCACTCCCAATGTTGAGTCACTACTTGACCTAACTAACTAAGAATTCTTCCTAAACCTAACTAGAATTCTTCTAAGATCTTCTCTGCCTTCTCTCATGTGAACTCTACTTCCCTAAGTGGAACAAACAATAAAAATCATGCCAAAAATAGTAAATATCATCCGAGTTTTGGTAACATGGACTATTTTTCCTAACCGATGATGGTTTATCCTCCGACAACATCGATCACCTAGCCTCCGATACCACTGGTTCCTTTATATAGAATTTCTTACAACCTTTGCCCAAGTTGGTCATTTAGTTATTTGATCCTTATTGCAATCAAGAATGAATCTTCAAGCCCTCCTGCATCAAGATAACGAATAAACACAACCACAATGCAAGACAAGTAGCTAGTTCTCCTTCTAGAGTATTGGAATACTCATGAGAACACATAGGTTGTTTTATTGTGCTAATGTACTCATGAACCTCTTCTCCGATCAACCATCAACCATCTCAACTCACAGGATCTATAAAATACCAAGTAAATACTGTGATTTTAATCTTTCATGCTTATTACATTGTAGATCTCTTTCTTATTTCATTATTTTATTTCTTCTATTACCCGTACACCATCTTCTTCCCACCAATCCACTATTGAACCACCTCAAGTCGTTTTACTCTTCTAAACCTCCTTCTTAGTATTCTTGAGTCTTCTCATCCATATTATGACCCAAACCACACTACTCTCACTCTCTGTGTAATCACAAGGAGCCTAAAAACCCATTTTTAATAGTTCATTACCTATTTCCCCTACGATGTTGGTTCCCATCGCCATTGGTTTAGTTCCCATATCGACATCAGTCACTAGACCGATATCAGTCTCTGTTTCATTTTATATTCTCAAGACAAACAAGCTTTCCACTCACCCAAAACCAACCCAGACCTCAACCATTCAGCCCTAGACCCTTACCAAACCTTTGAAAAACTTGTCTGACATAAAAAAACCTTGGTTCTAATTAGATTTAGTGTTATTTTTATATCTAACATAAAATATAGTGTATTGTGTGTATGAGGAACCTATATCATTACATTACAATAGGAATTATTTATTTTAGTTTTTATTCACATTGAATTGTTATTAAATAGTGGATTGATAGCCTCTCTAGGAAGCACCACACTTTCTCGGATCTAGTGTATCCTAGAAGTCCACCGTCATATGCTATTAAATACTCTTTTGTTGTCTTTCTTTGCATCTACAGTAGTCTTTCCTAGAAAAGGAATTCTCTATGATTATCTTGGATAACGTCAACAATGCGTGAATTCTACCTTCCACCTTAGCCTCATAGGTATTCCTCCTTAACCATTTACCTTCTATATGTTTCATCCTAGAAAGCGTAAACTTATTGGTGAAATAGTAGTAGAATATTAGTAAGAATATTTTATTATAAACAAAGAAGGTGGAAAATTGAAAAGGTACTTCATTTGTAAATTTAAGAATTGTGATTTTATATTTAAGTGAGAAAAATGCAACGTGCACAAGAGGCCATCCCAACTAGGTTTGAAAGGGTGATAGAGTGCATATAGCTCTTATGGAAACTTTGATAAATAAAGGTTTTTCATGTGTTTTAGAACGACAAAATTTAATGATGAAACATGACAACTTAACCCTAATGTAAAAAAATTCTTGAAAACCCTCCTAAACATCCCTCCAGATCAGTCTCTCCTCTTTGTCATGCCTATCATAACCTTGAAATCCCGCATATTTTTTTATATACTTTACCCAATGTTTTAAATGTTTAAACACGTTGACTCATTCTATTAAGTGTAACACTACTAAAGGAGAATTCTTTCAGAGGCCTGAAAGGCTATTTTTGGCCTTTCTAGGACAATTATGCATCCTTCACGATAGATTTGAAGATCTAGATTCATCAGGAAGTGGTTTTTAAGATTCTATATCATGTTGCAAGTGATTTAGGAAATTTTAGGAAATAGTGTAAGGTTTAGGCAAGTAAATCTGATGAAAGTGGGTTTATGAGGGTGAAGGAGCTTACAGTCCTAAATAGGTTTGCTTGAGCTTCATCATATCATTTTGGGAGCTCTGTAAGGAGTTAGAAGGAAAACAAGTAATTATTGGAAATCTTGTTCAATGGTCACATGATATAATTTTCACATTCTTCACAAGACCCAAGTGCTTCTTAGGGAAGCTCAAGTTAAGCAAACTCACCTAGTGGTCCGAGAATGCAAGAGAAGATTTTTTTAGAGGAAGAATCAGGTCTTGAAAACCATCCCATTGATCTTGGGAGTCAAAATTATATAAAATATTTCCTAGAAATGTCTCCCCTGGAACTATGAGAAAAGTGATTTCAAGTTTTTGGAGTTAGTCATTTTCACAGTGGGTGGGTGGCACATTTTGGTGTCCCAAATGTCCCAAATGTCCTAGGGATAGTGAGGATAGTGGGGATAGTTGGGGAAAGAAAATTTCCCCACCCCTCAGTTGTAGCTCTTGGACTCTCATATGACCCTCTTTCTTCCCGACGAGTGCTAAGTGATTATGCATTGAAAATTGGCTACATTTTTCATGAAAAACCATAGGTGTATTTTACCATCCTAAGCTGTCTCGTGGATATTTGGGATAGTTAGGGAAAAAAAATTCTCCACACCTCAACCTCTTCTCGGGTTCATCACATGACCCAAAATTTTTCCTTCGAGTCTTGAAGTGCTTCTCTCTCACCTCCCTATCTCCTCGAATCTTGTTGCACCACTTGGCATGTTGAGAGTAGGGGTAAATTTTTATATCCAAAGTATCACAACTATCCCTAGAATAATGGGAAAAAAATTCCCCACCCCCATACTTTTAAAATAAAAATTTGGTTAAGTATTTTACCTTGCTACTTCTCATTTCCACCTCTCCCTTGAATAGAAAGTGCTACTAGAGGTTCTAAAATAAAAACATAATCTTGTGCCAACTTCATTTATTCTCCATAACTCCATTATTATTGATAAATACCTCCATAAACCTATAAATTTTCCAAAAACCATGACAAAATTGCTCCAAGAAGCCATATGCATCAAAACTTGCAATTTTCATATCTTAAAACCAGTAAGCGAAATCGGGTGAAATTTTCTCATATTTTCTTCAATCTAGGTGCCTTGAAGAAGATGGTAACATCATAGCATATGATTCCATAGGTTTTTAATGGAATTAATCCTAGTTTTAAGCCATATGATTTGCTTTTTCATTTTCCAAACATTCTATGGATGGATTGAGCTAAAATTCGAGCACAAGATCATAATAAGGAGTCTAACCTAATGATGCCATTTTCATCACAATCGAGGTGGAAAAATGTAGTTTCTAAAAATATTAAGTATCGCTTCATTTCTTTCTAATAATATTAACTTCATAAAAATAAAAAGTCCTCTCGTAATAGTGCACTAAGTGAACATTGAAAATGATAAACTAAGCAATTTTGACCAAAAAGTAAAAAGTGCAAAGCAACTATCTAAAAATAGAAAATAATCATCAATGGATTTGAATTGAGTATGCGAGAGGCTCAAAAATTTCAAATTTGTGCAAAAGCAGTGAAATATCCAAAAATAGCAAGTCATGGTTTACTTTGATAAAAATAAAAGTCTCCATTTTGAGTCTGCAAAACATTATAGTAAGATCCATTTCCAATCATATCACTAATGTTTGAAATCTTCATAGGGTTTCATGATTAATTCATAGTTTAAACAAGGAATTTCATCTCTTCTTAGGGTTCCCAAGGCATCATTCGCCAAAGTTGTGTGTGAGGAGTAAGACAGTAACACCACAAGTACATGAGCTAAAATCTAAGGGCATTATGCAACAAAGGATATTTGAAAAGAGCCAATATCCTAGTTGAAATTCAATCTAGGTTGGTCAAAATAACCTATCAATCAAGTTTGATCCATCTGCACCTCCTCGGTGAGTGGGAGAGCTGATGAAAGAGAGTTAGGTTATTTGGGTGAGCTCTATGAGTTGTTCAAAGTGAGATGGTTAAGGAAAAGCATTTCAAGGAGCTATCAAGAAGAAGTTATTCATTACAACACCTTTATCTTTAATTACATCTAGGTATGTCTTCCCAATGACAAATCTTCCATATGATGATCAATAATTAGTTCCACAACAAGTTCTTGAAAGTGCTTTGATGACTGAAATTGTGTCAACTAACAAAGAGTCATTTCCACAGATTCAAGAAATGCTCAGAAGTGAGCCAAGAACAATGCATATTTCTATCATTCCCGGTCTCGAAGAAATATCAATAATATTGGATTCTAAGAGAAGAAAGAAGGCCCAAACAACATTCCACTTCTTTAGTGTGTTATCTCGTTTTAGTGATTCAGACTAAACATGAGATAACAATAGGAAATTTTTAGACAAATCTCTTCAAAATTCCCCTTTGAAGGAGATTTTTGGGTTTTCAGGTTTCCATTGCATGAAAGCATGCTTCTTTCATGTTTCATGTCTGATGTTCCTGAAACCTAAAACCCGATGGTCTTAGCAATGCGTTGGGTTTTCGAACTCCCATGCATCGGAACATGCTTTTCCCAAAACATGTTTTATGCTTCATGTTCCCAAAACCCGAAACCCGATCATAGCCTTTGTGTCAGAATTTCAGGACTTAAAATCATCTTGACATCTCATGCATCATGCTTCATGTTCCTCGAAGCCCAAATCCTAAATTAAACCAAATCCTTTGTGTCGGGTTTTTGGGAGCTCCAAGCATGATGACATGTCATTAATGCCCAGTTGTCAGTAGTTGGCACATGTGTCAGGTGATGTGTAATTAATGTTAGGGTATTATAAATACTTGGTTTTCAATGTCATTTGTTACCTGGTATGTTTCGATGCATTGATTTCTATGTATGCTTCTTCCACCTAGAGACCCGATTGAGCTTCCTAGTTGATTATGACATCTGTCTTTGATAATTTCTCAATTTTTTTGAAGGTATTCTTCTCCACTTTCTATTTTAAAGCTTATTAGGGTTATTTTTGTGATTTTTTTCTTGGGTTTTCTTTTCTTTTCCTTTTTCTTTACTGGTTTAGGGTTTTGGGTCTTTTTCCCTTTGTTCTTGTCCTTTTCCTAGTAGGGTTTTTGTTTGAAATCCACTCCTTGGTTATTTATTTATATTTTACTTGTTGTAAGTTGTGGATTTCAAAAGGCTCTAGAAAAATTCCTAAGTGATCAAAGTGGGAAAATTTTCATGTTCTAATAGGACAGAGACTCGATATCCTTGTTTCAGGTTTTACAGGGTGCTTGACATCATCTAGTTTTGCATTGTTTCGAGGATTTGCTAGCTTCTCAAAATCTTGTTTTTTCTCGTCATGTGCCTCGGGATCTTCAACCTCGCTCAACATCCTCCAACTTCCTTAGTGTTTTGGGTTTCCCAAGCATCTCAACATCCTCCAAAATCCGCCAATCTTTCATATTTTCATGGGTATTTGACACAACCTAATTTCAAACATACTATCTAGTCTGTCATATTTCTAAAGGTGTTCTACAAGTTTCAAAACCCGAAAGGTGTGTCGGGTCTGTACACTTATCCAACAAGCTCTCACACCGACTACTCTTCCAGAAGTCATCAAGGCATTCTCAAGACTCCTCATGTCGGACCCTGGCCCATCTCAAGATAAGTCAAATAAGTCAAGAAAGATGAAGTATAAGTATCAGAAGATGGATTCTTCTTCTTATGTAAGATGCAATTATGACATCCAGACACAGAGCTTAGAAATATAGATATGGAATAATTCTAGAAAAGAATTGCGGATTCTTCTCAAAATCCATGGATGAAGTCAATAGCCAAAGTGGTATCCCTCTCGTAGCAAAGATTTCCAATACTATCCTAATGCCCTAAATTTATCCTATCTTGTGCTTCCCACTATGAATCAACCTCCCACTCAGTAAGAAATCAAGCAGGGGAGTCTATAGTGAAATTGGATGGAGATTATTTTGATCAACTCCTAAAGTTTCCCAACTTTACGGAATACGTTGATTTAGATTTTAAATCAGCACAAAAGGCCTGGGACAAGGATCAGGAAGACTACATCAAGCATGTAAATAAGAAGTTCTTGGTCAAGGCTAAGCCCACTATTTCTAGGTTTCCTAAGTCGGTCCCTAGAAGTGATTTTATTCTTGAAGTCAATGATATCATCAACTCCGCCGAGCCAGCTTGTTTGGACTCCCAAATTCAAAATAATTTCAAGGGTGGATGTACAAGTTCATGGTTGTTATAAAGAAAAATGACCAAAGGATTGATTGGGTAGCCTGATAAGTAATGAGATAGACTCCCAAATGAAAACGGTCTTGTTCATCGACAAGTTCTATATGATTTCATACGTCATCTATGCAGAAGTAGGCATGAGAAACTATCCAAGACTAGAAACAAAGGGAAACTGAGCAACGAGAACACATATATCGATACTTCCCATAGTTGAAGATAAAAAATTCTGAAGACAAATTTAGAAGAGTGATTGATGCCTTCTTCTACAAAAACATTTACAGACTGGATCCTAATCTGAGGAAGAGAAGGGTTTCATGAAGCATGGAAAAAGTGTCAAAATGGGGTTGCATCTTCTTGTAATTCAATAATTTTACCTATCTTTGGGTGGTAAGGTTCCATGGTAATCCTTTCTATTTTCCTAGGTTCCCAGGTGACAAACTGATCCTCATGGAGTTGGTCAAACAGTTGTTGGATTTTCACAAATTCCAACAAAGTAGACACAAAGCCATTGTCTCCTTCCCCATTTCCATTGGAAGGTATACATGTTCCACCATGGTTAAGGCCAAGAACATGGTGCATGAACTTCAGGAAAAATTGAAGAAGCACATGAAGATGAGGGAGGGATTCAACATCCGAGGAGTCCTCAAGTCATATGGAACATTGTACCTACATGTACCCACTATGGAAGATATATGGGTTGATCTTCATGATGAAGTTTCCATCTGAAGAAAAGACAACAACAGATTGACACTTGAAGAAATTCAGATGTTAGATCTAGCTGATATCCCTAAAGGTACCACGGACAATGAAATTGTTCTAGAACCTAGGTACGAATAGTCAAATGAAGACCAACTTTGATTCCCACCATTAATTGGTCTGTTCTTTGAAAAGGATTCTATCACTATAAGAGCTGCTCAGACTCTTGTCTGCACTAAGGCATGGCTCATTTCCTAGGGAATGAATTATAAGGAAAATAGTTTTTCAAAGATAACTACTTTAGAAGTGGGACCCTCCAAGGGAGAAAAGGAAAAGGATAAAATCCCTACCAAGAGGAAAATAAAGTTTAATTTTGTCAGGAAAGGAGAAAAGCAAGGGGCCAAATCATCTGCTACTCCAACACAAACAGTTGAGATCTTGGATTCACCTCCTCCACCAGAACAAGGAGAAATTCTTTCAGAAATCGAGGTTAGTCAACCTCTTGTTTCTCCTTTTGTTGATTTCTCATCGAGGTAAGCCTTTCTCTTGCTTCTCAAGATTTGGCTTTAGAATCTTTACCCCCTCTCTCCCAATCTTCCTCATCTCATATTTCGACACCACTCTCATCAGCCATGGCCAACATTTTCTCCAATCTCTCACCTCTCTCTGCTAGACCTACGATGGCCCTAGAAATGCCTCCTCCTTCTACACCTTCATTCCCTGAATCTATTCCCACAATCACTACACTTGTAGTCATCATGAATCTGCAAGTAAATCTTCCTCCACCCACAGATACAACCATAACACCTCCAATAGGAGCAAATTCTTCCGATGTATATCAATAGTTAATCGATCAGACTCCAAGGAAGAGGAAGGTGGTAGTTCCCCTACCAGCCTTCGATTTCATTTCACTCAAGGCTTCTCTTGCCAAATCTACCAAGAAACCAAAAATGGTTTCAAAAGTTTTAGTGGATGCCTCAAGGCCGAGAGATTGCCACTCCGTAATGGCTGAAAAAACAAAGGAGGATATAATAGTGATTTATTATCATATTACAAGGGTTGATTTGGGAAAAGTGACAATAGAAGGAGCACAATAGGATGCACAAGATTCCATGAACATGCTTTGCCAAAATCTGAAAGAAACAAAGGTAAGTAGGGATGAGCTAAAGGAGAAAGTTGAATAGTTGACAAAGGTACTACTCAAGCTTTCAAAGCCTTCACAATCAACACCATCATCTTCTACCCCTATGCCTATCAGGTTTGATTTCTCATCAGTGCCTATGATTAAAAATATCAATGAAAAGAGGAGAATGGTTAAAGAATGGATATAGAGGCCACTCCTACAAGGAAGAGAGGTCATAAATGACATAGTGGAAGTTTATAAATCCTTGGAGGAAATAAAGAAATATGGTAACAAGATGGATGATGATTTTTCATAGGAAGTCGGGAACCTTGAATTAACTTTGGAAGCCTCCGAATGCATTGAAATAGGTTCCATCCCGGATATTAACAAAGAAGAAATTATTCCACCGGGATGAGCATTTCTAGCTTGCTAAAGCCATCGATTTAGGATAAAGATTCCTAGTGAAGCTTGCGCAAGTTGAGGTAGTCTAGAGATCGAGTTGGTTGATGCCACCAATGACATAGAAGAGGAGCTGTCCAGGATCTTCGCTAAGGTGTTGGGTGAAATCTCAGAGATTCTACATTTTGACAATCTCTATAAGCAAATTTAGGAATTAATTCAACATGAACCAACTTCCATCTTTGATCTGCAACCATCGATAAGTTCATAAGGATCGAGAATGTTTTGGAATCACTAAGGAAGCTCAATAAGAAATTAAAGAAACTCCTGTAATGCAAGTGACACTCAAGAAACTTGCGAGGTCCTAAGTGATTATTCTAGTGTGCCAGATGAAGACAAGATGCAGAGCATAATCCGGAAGTTCCAAGAATTTCAAGACAAGAAAGCTTTGCTGGAAGAAGACAAGAATGATGAAGCGGAATAAACATAATGTTTCATGTCATTTATATTAAGAAATTTTCATGTCTTTTTCATTTTCATTTCACGCATAGGAAGAAAATTTTGAATTTTTCTCCGCATGAGAGTTAAGCAAGATAGGACTCTCATTGAAAGACTATTTTCTAGTATTTATCATTTTTTCTCTCTGCTCTATCTATTATAAATAAAGGATGCTTGTGTATTTCAAATAAATACTTTTTGAATTTTAAGACCTATTGTGAAGAAGAAGAAAAGCTTTTTATTTTATTTTTAATCATTGAGGAATAGGAACGGTGTTATTTTAAAAAAAAATTGTTGTGGGATTCATCTATCTTGAGATATTGTTCTTACGTCCAAAATCTTGAGCTATTCTTTGTTTAGTATTCTTAATCGTTTTAATCGTTTCAAAATATTACACTCATTATCTAAAACTCATATAAGTATTTCTTGATCTGTGTTTTCTTGAAAGAAAATACGTTCCTCTCATTCCCTTTCCACTTTGTTTCATCTATAATAAGTTTCCTTTCTAATCCATTGCATTTATGAAGTTGTAATATCTCCACTTCATGTTGATATGGATTTCAGGATTGTATCCCAACCCCAATGGTTAGAATAGTGTGGATATTGTATATATTATTTTTGTTGTTTTAGATTAGTAATAAATAGGTAGCCTCACCTGTCTTTGAGGAGGGATTTGATCCCATGCACTATGGTTAAACCTCATATTTTGGCCTGACAAAATATCTAACCAAAATTTTTGGCGACTCCACTGGTGAATACGGATTGATAGGACTAATCTTATCCTATTGGTGTCTAGCCACCCCGTATTTGCCGTATTTTCAAAAGATCCATTTTTATAGTTGAAGCTAGCTAGAAATATCTTTACTCAGTCAAGCTAAGCCAGGGGTGAGACTGATCCATTCTTTGATCTACTTCAACAACATAATTTCAGACTTTCTCCCAATAGTGTTACATCTAGTTGAGCAAGAAGTTCTTCACCTATCCAAAGATCTCAGGTTCCTCAAGAACAAGAATTTTTTTGTAACTTGTTGTGCATTATTCTTGTTGGATACTCAGCTTCTTGTACACACTTTATTCGAATAATGGCAGCACAACCTATTCCTTGGGGTGTGGCTATTGGTCCTCTTTCCCTAACTCCACCATTACATGATCTACCTCATGGATCTCGTAAGAATATTCCTAAGTTCAACGGTGATGGGAAGTAACACCCTGATGAACACATCACTTCATTATTTTTCACATGTGGCATCCTTGGGGTTGCTCATGAATATGTTTCTGTCTAACTCTTCATTAAGACATTGCATGGTGTAGCAACAAAATGGTTATACCATCTTCCGAATGCATGCATTACCAACCGGGCTACCATGAGATTTGTATTTTAAGTAAGGTTCAAACTAGTTGAGGATTCTCATGCCTTGTTAACACAACTTACACTCATGAAGAAGGATTCTTACAAACCCATGCGGGATTTCATAGATAAATTCAAAAGCTGATTTGTAAGATTCCGGACCTATTCGTTCCCACTATTGAAAATCAAAAGTGTTTCTTCATCAATGCTCAGCCCCCTGATGTGAGCTTCTTATTAAGAAGGTCTATTATTCCCGATTTGGCCACTACTCAAGCTACAACCACTAAAATAGAAGATGATCTTATTCTAGCCGGAAAGATCAGAAGAGAATCATCTAAGCCTAAAAATTAGAGTTCTTCTCAGAGTACTACTGATCCTATGATTCAGAATATGGCCAATGACTTGATCACTTTGAAGAAGAAAATGTCTCAACAAGTGACCAACATTCCTTATTGGGATATTCCTAGATGGAATTTCAACAATGCTAATGGCGCCCCTATAAGAGATAGGAATCGGTTGATTGCTGCTCCTACCAGGCTAGCCATTGAAGCTCCTCCTATCAACACACAAGAATGGAAATAGTTGAGGATGGCAAAGAACCGAGAAGATGAAGATTCTCATAAAGCTTTTAAAGCTTCAAGATATGTTGATGAGTCTTTTGATGATTCAAAATGACGACTCGGCATTGGGTACTTGGAATATGAGGAAGATGAAGGTGAGCATGATGGTCAATCATTTGCGTCTTCACTCAATCCCAATCCCGAACCCTAGAAAATCAAGTTGAAGGCTTTGAGGAGAAAAGTAAAGAAGCTCCCATGGTTATGGTTAAACAAGGCTCTCTATCTCAAAGACAAACTAAAAAGGAGACAACTAAAAAGGTAACTTCATCTTCTAACTCTTTTTCTCCTTCCCTCAAGGCTAGTACCTCATCTCGGACCAGTGTAACTTAATCCCGACCCCACCATCATTCCTTCATATACCGCTTTCAACATCATTGATCATGTAAAGGAAACTAAAATCCAAATTTCGGAAGCCGAGTACCTTTAGTCCAACCCTGAGCAATTTGAGAAACTTGCCAAATTCATTAGAAGTAAGGTTATTATCCCTTCATCTTCAAAAGGTATTTTTCCTAGTCCCACTCAGCCTTTACCTCAGAGTAATATGACCTCTGCTGATTCTTCGGGAAAGATTGAACCATTTTATTTTTCCATACTTCTAAATGGTTTTAAACTTAGAAATTGCATAATTGACTCAGGAGCCTCTGATAACATAATGCCCACAAAATTAGCCCATGCCCTTGGACTTACCTTGACTAAATCTTATGGGTAGTGTTACTCCATGGAAACTAAACAAGTCCCTTTGATTAGCCAAATCAAGAATGCACAATTTGCATTTGTTTCCTTCCACTGAAAGAGAGTAAAAATGACTATCACAGTTCTTTGATATACCAACTACTTATGGTATTCTCTTAGGGAGAGGTTTTTGCAAAGATGTTGGAGGAGAAATCAATATGGACTTGACCAAAGCTAAAATTCCTGTAAATGGAGCTCCTCGTGTCCTTCACTCACCAAGCACATGTGAAGTACACAGTCACTAAATTAGATGATCCTAAGGCCCAAATTCTCTTCGAAGACACGAGTTTGCATAATTATTTCATGACATCTGAGGTGCCCTCTATAGAATTCAATGAAGAATATCCTAATGTTGTTTAGACCCTCAAGTTTGTGAAGTTTTTTTGACTCTTTGGGTCAAGCGTTGGTGTGGTTCTTAAATCCCCAGATTTTGATTGATATTTTTCCCTTCACCTTCAAGCTACAGTTTGACAATACTAATAACATAGCTGAATATGAAGATTTGTTATTAGGATTATAAATGGCAAGACAAAAAGGAATCTAAAATCTCAAAGTGCAGGGAGATCTGAGTTGATTGTGAATCAAGTAAAGGGGACCTATCAGGTAAAAAATGATCACCTAAGACATTACAGGAACAAGGTGTGGGACAACATAGAATTCTTTGATGCTTTTTCCATTAAGGCAATCTTAAGAGATTACAATGATAAAGATGATTCTTTAGCCATGTCTGCATCTCTTCTCCTTCCTAACCCAAATTTCAAACAGACACGTATACCATTGAAATTGTGTATTGTCCGAGTGTTCCAGATAATTTAGCACATTGGAAAGTGTTCAATGATGATAAAAATTATTGTCTTTTCTCAAAAAAGATGATAATTTTAGTGAGCTTTATTTTGAAGGATCAGAATCATATTTCCATGAGTCCATCTCAAATTCATATCAAGAGATTGATGGTGAATTCATCCAACTCAAAGGCAATAAGATTCTGAAGGGATTAGTTTCTTTGGAAGGTCTATTTGACAAGCATGACCATTTCATTTAGGATAAAAGGCAAGCTGAAGGTGCTTCCTTGTTAGAGGTAGATCAAGTTAATCTGGGCTCTCTTGACCAACCACGGATGGTAAACATCGGGAAATGTTGTTCCCCGGAGGAGAAAGAAAGATTCACTTCACTCCTGAAGAGATATATGGACGTCCTAACATGGTCATATGTGGATCTGAAGTCTTTCAAGCCCAAGGATGTGTAACATAGCATCCCTTTGAAGCCTGAGGTTAAACCCTACAGGAAGAAGAAAAGGCATTACAACCCAAATATCTCAGGGACTATCCTTGTAGAAATTCAAAAGATGTTAGATGCAAGGATTATCTTTCCAATCCATCATTCCACCTAGGTTGCTAACATTATCCCTATCAGAAAGAAGAATGGTGAGATCTGGATTTGTGTTGACTTCCGGAACCTTAATCAGTCTTCATTGAAAGAAAATTACCCATTTCCTATCATGGAAAGAGTATTACACTGTCACTAGATCAGAAATGTTATCCATGCTTGATGGATTTTTGGGTATAATCAGGTTGAGGTAGTCTGCTGAAGATCAACATAAAACAACATTCACCACCCCATGGGGGACCTTTTCTTCAGAAGGATGCCTTTTGGTTTGATTAATGCTAGAGCCATGTTTCAAAGAGCTATGGACTTAGCTAGGCAAGGTCATAGTTGTATATTTGGATGACTTGACGGTCTTCTCGAAGAAGTGAAGTGATCATTACAATCACCTAGATCAAGTACTCTTAAGGTGTAAGCATCATGGGATTTCATTAAATCCTAAAAATTCCATGTTTGAAGTAAAAGAAGGAAATTTTTTTGGGTCATATCGTGACTAAAGAAGGAACCAAGATCGACCTAGAGTGGGTGAAAGCCATCAAAATCCTTACCCTACCTACAAGCAAAACTGGGGTGAATTCCTTTTTCAGAAAGGTCAATTTCCTAAGAAGATTTGTACCTAATTTTGCCGATAAAACCAAGGATATCCTTTGGATGATGAAAGGTAAAAATCCATTTCGATGGAGCACTAAAGGGAATCTTTCTTTCAAGGAAGTCAAAAGAGCAATTGCTCACACTCCTATTCTAGTATGCCTAGACTTCAAGAAGGATTTCATCATATACAATTTGCATTTCCGTACATACAAGTATCGACCATCGATGCGGAGAACAAAGAAGAAATCGAATATCCCATTACTTTCATGAGTTTCCCACTAAAGGAACATGAATTAAAAATGTCAAAATTGAAAATCATGCTTATGCAGTGGTGAGAGCGGTGAAGCATTTCAGTACTATGTGTTGAGTTCTCACACTCTTGTTCTCGTTCCTGATACTACAGTTAAGTCCATTTTGACTCAACAAGAGCTGGATAGTCAATGGGGCAAATGGATAGCCAAAGTACAAGAATATTATTTGTACATCGACATACCCGGTTGGTATGAGGAAGAGGCATGTGCCAATTGATTATAGAAAACAAGTTTGAGATAGAATGTGAAGAAACTAAAGATACTTCTTTAGAATTGCCCATGGTGCTTTTTGTAAGCACAACCGATGAATGGTATGCGAGACATCACTTTATTATTAACTAATGGTGAATTTTCCCTGAATTTGAGCCAAAAAGAAAAGAGGATAGTTAAATTAAGGTCTACAAGATACATTCTATGGGATAACGGTATATATAAGAAGGGCATTGATGGTGTATTCCTGCGTTGTGTCGATAAGTCTTAGCATGTAAGGTTGTTAGAATCCTTTCACAATATAGCATGTAGAGGACATTTCTCTTCCTCCGTGATGGCTTACAAAATCTTATGGGCTAGGTACTATTGGCCTACTCTCTTTCGAGATTCAGCAAAATGGGTGGCTAAGTGTGAAGCTTGCCAACATTTTGTTGGTTGCCCTAAGTTGGCTGCTCTTCCCTTGAAGCCTGTGGTAATTGAAGAACCTTTTCACCAATGGGGAATTGATTTCATTGGAGTACTAAACCCTACCTCTAGTACCAGTCATAATTATGTGCTCACCACCACTGACTATTTCACCAAGTGGGTGGAAGCTGCACCAATCAAGCAGGCAACCTCTCGAAGCTGTGTGCAATTTTCTCAAAGAGAATATAATTGTTAGATTTGGCATTCCTCACAAGATTTTTGTTGACAATGCTTCCAATTTCTCATCACATGAGTTGACTAAATTTTTTTATGGATTTGGGATCACATTGGCTCATTCATCTGATTATTACCCCCAAGGCAATGGTCAGGTTGAATCAAGCAATAAGAACCTAGTGACCATAATCAGAAAGATGGTTGATGAGAATCAAAGGACATGGCACAAAGCATTGTATGATGCATTATGGGCAGATCAGATTAATCCTAAGTGAGCTATTATAATTTCCCCATTCCAGGTGTTATATGGAATTGATGTTGAGATTCTTATCTCAGCCAGAATTTCCACCTTACGGTTGGCTAAAGCAATTGAGGATGAAACTTTTCAAAGTTCTATTGAGAAAAGGATAATGTATCTAGCCAGGTTAGAAGAAGAATAGAGCAAGGTGGTAGATCACATTGTGGATCATCAAAGAAAATTCAAAAGGATATTTGACAAGAAATCAAAGCAACGTGATTTCCAAATTAGAGATCTAGTACTTATCTGGGATAAGAGAAGTGAACATAATGGGATGCATGGAAAATTTCACTCTTTATGGAAAGGTCCTTTCAAAATTCATCAGTTGAATGGTGAAAATAGCTTCTATATATCATACCTTGATGGAGAATTTCTCCCTCTACCTTTCAGTGGCCAACATCTAAAGTTGTCGATCAATCGTAATGCAAGATGATCTCCTGCACTGTATTATAATTTATTTCCTGTTGTGTGTTTGCTTTCTTTCTGTCTTTGTTTGTTTGTTTGTTTTTGTTTTTCTTCTTTTGACTCCATAGCCTAATGGATAAAAGATTTTTGATTCTAAGTTCTCTTCCTTTGATGTCTTAAAGAAATTCCCCAACTGGAGCCAGTTGTTATCTCATTTTAGTGATTTTGACTAAAAATGAGATAACCATAGGAAATTTTTAGACAAATCTCTTCAAAATTCCCCTTTGAAGGAGATTTTTGGTTTTGAGTTTCCATTGCATGAAATCATGCTTCTTTAATGTTTCATGTCTGATGTTCCCGAAACACAGAAACCTAATAGTCTTAACAATGCATCGGGTTTTCAAAACTCCCATACATCGGAACATGCATTGCCCAAAACATGTTTTATGCTTCATGTTCCCCAAAACCCGATCGTAGCCTTTGTGTCAGAATTTCGGGACTTAAAAGCATCTCGACATCTCATGCGTCATGCTTCATGTTCCCCGAAGCCTGAATCCCGAATTAAACCAAATCCTTTGTGTCGGGTTTTCAGGAGCTCCAAGCATGATGACATGTCATTAATGCCTAGTTGTCTAGTAGTTGGCACATGTGTCAAGCGATGTGTAATTAATGTTAGGGTATTATAAATACTTGGTTTTCCATGTCATTTGTTACCTGGTACATTTTTGTTACGTTGGATTTTTGTGTATGCTTCTTCCACCTCGAGACCCGATTGAGCTTCTGGTTGATTACATTGTCCGTCTTTGATCATTTTTCAAATTTTTTGAAGGTATTCTTCTCCTCTTTCCATTTTGAAGCTTCTTAGGGTTATTTTTGTGATGTTTTTCTTGGGTTTTCATTTCTTTTCCTTTTTATTTACTGGTTTAGGGTTTTGGGTCTTTTTCCCTTTGTTCTTGTCCTTTTCCCAATGAGGGTTTTGTTGGAAATCCACTCCTTGGTTATTTATTTATATTTTACTTGTTGTAAGTTGTGGATTTCAAAAGGCTCTAGAAAAATTCCTAAGTGATCAAAGCGGGAAAATTTTCATGTTCTGATAGGACAGAGACCCAATATCATTTTTTTAGGTTTTGTAGGGTGCTCGACATCATCTAGTTTCCACCTTGTTTTGGGCTTTTCTAGCTTCTCGACATCTTGTTTTTTTCCATGTTTTAGGATCTTCAACTTGCTCAACATCCTCCAACTCTGCCGGTGTTTGAGTTTCCCAAGGTGCTCAACATCCTCCAAACTCTGTCGGTCTTACGGGTTTTCGTGGGTGTTTGACACGGCCCTAATTTCTAACCTACAATCTATATTGTCAGATTTTTGAAGATGTTTTACAAGTTTCAAAACCGAAAGGTGTGTCGGATCTATACACTTATCCAAAGAAACTCTCACATCCGACTACTCTTCCGTGAAGTCGCTGAGGCATTCTCAATACTCCTCATGTCGGACCCTGGCCCATCTCAGGATAAGTTAATTAAGTCAGGAAAGATGAAGTATAAGTATCAGAAGATGGAGTCTTCTTCTTATGTAAGCTGTAATTACGACATCCGGGACACAGAGCTCGGAATATAGATATGGAAGACTTATGGAAAATAATTGTGGATTCTTCTCAGAATCCATGGATGAAGTCAATAGCTAGTAGTGGTCTCCCTCTCACAGTAGGATTTCTAATATCATCCCAATGCCCTAAATTCATCTTGGCTTGCACTTCCCACTATGACTTAGCCTCCCGCTCAGTAAGAAATCAAGCAGGGGAGTCTATAGTGAAATTGGATGGAGATTATTTTGATCAAATCCTAAAGTTACCCAACTTTACGGAATACATTGATTTAGATTTTAAATCAGCACAAAAGGCATGGTACAACGATCAAGAAGGCTACACCAAGCATGTAAATAATAAGTTCTTGGTCAAGGATAAGCCCGTTGTTTCTAAGTTTCCTAAGTCAGTCCCTAGAAGTGATTTTATTCTTGAAGTCAATGATATCATCACCCTGCTGAGCTGATTGTTTGGACTCCCAGATTCAAAATAATTCCAAGGGTGGATGTACCAGTTCATGGTCGTTATAAAGAAAAATGACCAAGGGATTGATTGGGGTAGCCTGATAAGTAATGAGATAGACTCCCAAATGAAAATGGTCTTGTCTACCGGTAAGTTCTATATGATGTCATATGTCACCTATGCAGAACAGCATGAGAAACTATCTAGGTTTGGATGCAAAGGGAAACCAAGAAATGGAACACATATATCGATACTTCCCACAACTGACAATAAAAATTTATGAAGACCAATTTAGAAGAGTGAATGATGCCTTCTTCTATGAAAACATTTGTAGACTGGATCCTGATCTGAGGAAGAGAAGGGTTTCCGATGAAGCATGGATAAGAAGTGTAAAAATGGGGTTGCATCTTCTTGCAATTCAAGAAGTTTACCTATCTTTGGGTGGTAAGGTTCCATGGTAATCCTTTCCATTTTCCCGTGTACCTAGGTGAAAACTGATCCTTGTGGTGTTGATCGGATAATTCTTAGATTTTAAGAAATTCCAACAAAGCGAGACACAAAGCCGTATCTCCTTCCCCATTTCCATTAGATGGTATGGGCATACATGTTCCACCATGGTTAAGGCCAAGAACGTGGTGCACTGAACTTCAGGACAAATTGAAGAAGCACATGAAGATGAGGGAGGGATTTGACATCCGAGGAGTCCTCAAGTCATATGGAACATTGTACCTACATGTGCCCACTATGGAAGATATCTGGGTTGATCTTCGTGATGAAGTTTCCATCGAAGAAAAGACAACAACAAACTAACACTTGAATAAATTAAAATGTTAGATCTAGCTGATATCCCTGAAGGTACCACAAATAATGAAAGTGTTCTAGAACCTAGGTATGAATAGTTAGATGGAGACCAACTTGGATTCCCAGCCATTGATTGGTCTATTGCTGAAAAGGCTTCTATCACTAAAAGAGCTACTCAAACTCTTGTCCGCACTAAGGCATGGCTCATTTCTAGGGAATGAGTTATAAGGAAAAGATTTTTTCAAAGATAACTACTTTAGAAGTAGGACCCTCTAAGGGAGAAAAGGAAAAGGATAAAATCCCTACCAAGAGGCAAATAAAGTTTAAGTTTGTCAGGAAAGGAGAAAAGCAAGGGGCTGAATCATCTGCTACTCCAACACAAATAGTTGAGATCTTGGATTCACCTCCTCCACCAAAACAAAGAGAAATTCTTTCAAAAATTGAGGTTAGTCAACCTCTTGTTTCTCCTTTTGTTGATTTCTCATTGGAGGTAAGCCTTTCTCTTGCTTCTCAAGCTTTGGATTTAGAATCTTTACCCCCTCTCTCCCAATCTTCCTCATCTCATATTTCAATGCCACTCTCATCAGTCATGGCCAAAAAAATTGGATCTCTCACCTCTCTCTGTTGGACCTACGATGGCCCTAGAAATTCCTCCTCCTTCCGCACCTTCATTCCCTAAATCTATTCCCACAATCACTACACTTGCAATCATCACAACTCCACAAGTAAATCTTCCTCCACCCACAGATATAACCATAACACCTCTAATAGGAGAAACTTATTCCATTGTACCTCAATTGTTAGTTGGTCGGACTCTAAGGAAGAGGAAGGTGGTAGTTCCCCTACCAGCCTTTGATTTTAGTTCACTCAAGGCTTCTCCTTCCAAATCTTCCAAGAAACTCAAAACGGTTTCAAGAGTTTCATTAGATGCCTCAGGGAATAAGTTTGTAGAGATTTCCACTACCATGGCCAACAAAATAAAGGAGGATATAAAAATTATTGGTTATCAAATTACAAGGGTTGATCTACGAAAAGTGACAACGAAGAGCACAATAGGATACACAAGATGCCATGAATGTGTTTTCCAAAGCTAAAAAAAACAAAGGTAAGGAGGGATGACCTAAAGGATAAATTTGAACAATTGATAGAGGTACTACTCAAGCTTTCAAAGCCTTCACAGTCAACATCATCATCTTCTACCCCTATGCCTATCATGTTAGATTTCTCATCAATGCCTATGATTAAAAAGATCAATGAAAAGGGGAGAACGGTTAAAGAATGGATATAGAGGCCACTATTACAAAGAAAAGAGGTCATAAATAACATAGTGGAAGTTTATAAATCCTTGGAGGAAATAAAGAAAGATGGTGACAAGATGGATGATGAGTTTTCACAGGAGGTCAGGAACCTTGAATTAACTTTGGAAACCCTCAACGCACTAGAACAGGTTCCATCCTAGATCTTAACAGAAGAAGGAATTATTCCACATGGGGATAAGCATTTCCAGCTTGCCAAAGCCATCAGATTCAGGATAAATATTCTCAGTGAAGCTTGCAGCAAGTTGAGGGAATCTAGAGATCAGTTGGTTGATGCCACCAATGACATAAAAGAGGAGTTGTCCAAGATCTTCACCAAGGTGTTGGGTGAAAGCTCAAAGATTCTACCTACTGACGATCTCTATAAGAAAATTCAAGAATTAATTCAGCACGAACCAACTTCCATCTTTGATTTGGCAGCCATCGATAAGTTCATAAGGATCGAGAATGTTTTGGAATCACTAAGGAAGCTCAATAAGAAATTGAAGAAACTCCCTGGTACATAAGTGACACTCAGGAAACTTGTGAGGTCCTAAGTGATTATTCTAGTGCACTAGATGAAGATGAGATGTAGAGCATAATCCAAAAGTTCCAAGAATTTTGAGACAAGAAAGCTTTGCTGGAAGAAGACAAGGATGATGAAGTAGAATAAACATAATGTTTCATGTCATTTCTATCAAGAAATTGTCATGTCTTTTTCATTTTTGTTTCATCACATAGGAAGCAAATTTTGACTTGTTCTCCTGCGTGAGAGTAAAGAAAAATAGGATTCTCATTAAAAGACTATTTTCAAGGATTTATCCTACTTTCTCTATGCTCTCTCTATTATAAATAAGGGATGCTTGTGTATTTCAAAAAGAGACTTTTTGAATATTAAGAGCTATTGTGAAGAAGAAGAAAAGATTTGTATTTTCTTTTTAATCATTGAAGAATAGGAATAGGTGTTGTTTTACAAAATTTGTGTTTTGGGATTCATCTATCTTGAGATATTTTTCTTATGTCCAAAATTTTGAGATATTCTTTGTTTAGTATTCTTAATTGTTTTAATCGTTTCAAAATATTACACTCATTATCTAAAACTTGTATAAGTATTTATTGATCATGTTTTCCTGAAAGAAAATACATTCCTCTCATTCCCTTTACTGCTATGTTTCATCTGTAATAATTTTCCTTTCTAACCCATTGCATTTCTGAAGTTGTAATATCTCACTTCGTGTTGATATGGATTTCGAGGATTATATCCCAACCAAGGGTTAGAATAGTGTGAATCTTGTATATATTATTTCTGTTGTGTTTTAGATTAGTAATAAATAGGCAGCCTCACCTATCTTTAAGGAGGTATCTGATCTCGTGCACTATGGTTGAACTTCATATTTTAGCTTGACAAAATATCCAACTAACACAATGACACCTCGAGTAATCGGTACATTGAAATTTCTAGACCTAAGAATGAAAATACCATTGAGGACATGTCTCCATTAGATTATGAGTTGACCCACATACCATTAGGTCAAGATTCACATGAGGTGAATCTCATCTATTCAAAGAATATTCTTCTCACCTCCTCACTTGGAACGAAAAATACAAGAAAATAATTATGCGAATTATATGAATAGGTAAAATATGTCAGTTCTTACATTCAACCCTTCTTGGAATCGACTCAACATTTTCCATTCTAGTAGAATGCATTCTTCTCATAATTTGTTTTGATCCTAAGGTAATCAAGAAAGCATAAGGATACATGATGTAGGGGAAGGCCAACAAGAAGTGGATTGAGAAAATCATTGAGCAAGGCAAGACATTGTTTGTAGATGTCATTTATCTCATCAAGTAAGTTCATGTAATTTTGTTTGAAGTAAATAAATAAAAGAGGAGTTTTCAAAAGAGGTGAATCACTTAGATGAGGTGTTTTCACTAGTGTCTAAGATGAGTTCCTTCAACTCTCACACTCTATTGAGTAAGAATATCTTTGCATCAACTTCAAAAACTTGTCTCAAGTTTGGATCCACATCATAGATATGAAATATGGAATGCTCAAAACTATAATCTCTGAGTTAGAATATTGTGGACAATTTTCTTTCAAGATCTTGAATGAACTATACAATTGTGTTTAGAAACTTGAGTTCCCTCTGCACACCAAGGATTCATCATCAAAAGAACTCATTGCTTCCTTCTAGGAGTTGGTCAAGAAAGAAGTAGGTGACTCTCTTTCCTTTAATGAAGATAACTTAAAGTCCTTGAAAACATCAAAAGCTACATTTTTATAATTACAAAGGATCATGAAGAATGGATTAATCAATGTAAGAAGATCAATGAGGTTCTTATAGCATGGACCAATGTTTTGGGATTTGTTTCCATTCCGAAGAGCATAAGTTGACATATAAAATATCTCGGTTCGAAAGGAATTCAAGAGCAGGATCTTTCTGTTTCACTCGGAATGTTTCGGCTTCTGGGAATAGAGTTACTTCTATCCTTTCATTCCTTTTAGAAATAGATAAGGTTAGGGATAGGAGGAATACCTGTTGAATGTCGAGATGGTGTGCGCGTACCGTAGAGAAGATCAGGTTGACTGCGAAGAACTCCTTTTTTTCTTGGAAGGACTACCCTGCAAATAAGAACACAAGACCACAAGATTTTGATTAGACGATAAATGAGGAAGCTGCCTTGAGCCGGAAATATAAAACTTCCTTTCGAAGGTGGTCAGTTCCCCTGCTAATATGAATTAACACCAAAAACTGTAAAATATCAATTAAATTGCTTCGTTGAGACGGGTAGGGGAAAGGCTGATTTCTGGTTTTGAGTCACAATAACCGATACCGGTTGCTGATAACCGATATCGGTATGGTCTAGGATCTGTAGGTTGGTTGTTTTATGGGGTGGTTGTGTCGTAGGGTAACGGTGTTGTTGGTAAGGCTGGTATATGAGTGATATTAGGTAATGAGATGGTGAGAGGTAAATGAATGATAGTTAGATGCAATGACATGTTGGGTAGTGGATCTAGGAATGGATTTATGGGGATTTGTGATTCAAAAAGTCTAAGAAATGTTATTAAAGAGGACATGCAGATGTAACTTCTTGGTTATTGATGAAGATGCGAGTCAAGAACTCACGATGACAAAGGTAGAACTTAGGTAAGATGGCTTGACACCACGAAGATGAGAGATCTCCTTCCCGATGATCGGTGAGTATCACGGGTTTACGCTATTCCGTTGCGGTTTTGGGCTTGATCTCCTTTCTTTGCTAACTCTTCTAGTTTCTTCACTCATCTCTGCTCGGCCAAGTAAAGATCTGGATTCTCTTGATCGCTCCTGCGATCTCTGTTGATCCAAAATCCTTCCACCTTTGTTTTTGGTTAGGGAGCCCATTTACGAGGAGGCGATGGCGGTTCATAACCGCGGCGGTCGAGTAGGAACCCGGTATCGGTCGAGGAAAAAGTGGGCTATTTTTAGTAAAATAGTTGCCACTTTCCCTCCTTTTCTCTGAGGATTAGTTGAGGGCTTGGTCAGTGACTAGAAGGTCGGTTTTGGAGTGCGAGAAAGGGGTCATTAGTCATAGGTGTAGATGTGGACCAAGTTATAGGTCTTAATTAGGTTAGTTTAGGGTTAGGACTAGGTCATGATGAGGTGGCAAAATGAGGTGGCAGGTAAGGTGATGTGGATTTATTAATTATAAGGTAATTAATAAATAATTGTCCAAGGTTTAGGTGATGGGGTTAGGTTGCGAAATGAGATGCGGGTCACGAGGGTCGTAAGACACAAATTTGGTGTCTACATTAGCCCTTATTATCATGTAGCTTGTTTTGTAAAGGCTAGCTTGGACAATAATATGAAGTGGTTTCCCCTGTTAAGGGTATAGGTAATCCCCCTCAAATCTATCACAGATTGAGATCGCGTGAAATCAGGGATAGGGTTGATAAAGGCTAAATGGTGTAGAGATGATGGTGAGATGGTGGGGTAGGTCGAGGAAGCGGATGCGTTGAAATGCATTAGTGCGACTAGGGTACATGATTTGATGAGCAAACCAGCAATGCATAAGCAAAGGTCGATAGTTTATCCAAATAAGGGTGATATAATCCTGGTATCGAGGCATAGGAAGTAGCTCGGGGTATATAACGGTAAAGATACAGAGCGTTTAGGCATGTTCGGCAGTACAAAATGGTTGGTTTGGTTGAGATAAACATCACGGTCTAGGTCTAGGCAAAGTTGGTCGACAGATCAAGTCAAGGACCCTAGTCATGCTAAAACACGAACAGGTGAGCTCGATTGAACAAAAATCTACGTGATGGGTGGATAAAAGTGTATGTTGTTGATGTTGGGCAAGGTAGTTAAGTGGTACGGCCTTGGGTAGGGCTGATTGATGAGTGAGGGCCGTGGGTCGGGCCAAGTTGTTGGGTTGCGGCCTTGGGTCGGGCCAAATGGTTGGGGTGAGGCCTTGGGTCGGGCCAAATTGTTGGGTTGCGGCCTTAGGTTGGGCCAAATGGTTGGGGTGAGGCCTTGGGTCGGGCCAAATGGGTGGTGTGAGGCCTTGGGTCGGGCCAAATGGTTGGGGTGAGGCCTTGGGTCGGGCCAAATAGGTTGGTTACGGCCTCGGGTCGGGCCAAATGGTTGGGTGCGGCCTTGGGTCGGGCCAAATAGGTTGGTTGCGGCCTTGGGTCGGGCCAAATAGGTTGGTTGCGGCCTTGGGTCGGAGGCAGTGGTTGGGTGCGGCCTTGGGTCGGGCCAAGTGGTTGGGTGCGGCCTTGGAGTCGGGCAAAATGGTTAACAGGGTTTGCAACAAAGGTAGATATTTGTGATGTTTTGAGTCACGGCGGAGGGACTAGAGGCTAGATACCTCCATGCGAGAGGCGTATTCACATGTTACGGAGAGATTGGCGAGATCGGTGGGTGGTACCAATAGCCGTGGTACCTTTGAGGACGGAGAGGCCGGCGAGGCGTCGGCGATCACGATCATCCACCTAGTTCGGGATGAGGCGTGAGGTCTAAGTAAATGTTATAGGAATATAAGAATAAATAAGGATGCCGACTGCGTGTCGATGATAGAAAGATGTATTTGTTTAACATCTAAATAAAACTAAATATGTATGTTGATTTGAGTTATGATAATAATAAGAATGTTTACGTTGTGATTTTTGGTGTTTTGAAAAAGGATAAAGAGAATGTGATTAAATAGAAATACACAAAAATATTTATATTTACCACATATGATAGGTTATGGTAGGGGATGGTCGAGCTAACCTTGGGAGACCCATGTCTCAGAAGTCTTGCCTACATAGCCCATTACACAAAGCAGGAGGGCCTCGGACCGATGTAGTTCTCCACTTAGGAATAGGGAGAGGTGAATTTAGGCAATTTGGTACGGTTTAGGCAATTGGTTGGTTGGTAAAAATATTGATATTAATATTGGTAAGGTAAGGTTGTTGGTGTTGGTAATGAATTGGTGATGTTGTAAAAGGTATAAGGGAAGCGAAAGTTAGCCTACCCAAGTAGAAGGGAACCATGTCCTGATTAAGATCAACACACAATCCTAGATGCGAGGCAAAGAGGAAAGAGTGCTCCATAGGTGAAAAGAGCTAAACAAACCACACAACGTAGAACGAGCTTGAAGCCCTAGGTACCGTGCATAGACGAGAAGTCAATAGGTGAAAAGAGTTGTATGATCACAATATATCGGGTGTACGTCACATCCCTTGAGTTGAAACAAATGGTGAGGTGAGGTGGATGATATAACGGAGAGTGAGAGAACTTGTTACAAAGTGAGTGTTACGGCGAAGAGAGAACCTACCCTAAATAGACAAGTCCATGACTCAAAGTTCTTTTGAATGAGGATTTTATTTTCTTGAATATAGGCGATCGATGCGGGAAGTCTACTGAGGATATTGATTGTACTATTCTTGAGGTCTTCACAAAGCTGATCAATGCGAGAAGCTTCTGAGAAAAGGCTGACTGTGTATAGTTGTCCTTCGAGGGAGCAGTCTATTTATAGTAGCAGATATGATTTTAGTGCATAGCTGTCCTTCGGGGAGCAGTCTATATATAATAGCAGCAATAGTTTGGCATATAGCTGTCCTTCGAGGGAGCAATCTATATATAAGGTAGATAGCTAGATGTCCTTTTGACGTGAAGCATCTAGTTTTTGTAGGAAGTTTGACTCAAGAAAATCCCATAAGAATACGGCTTATTTTAATACTTTGAAGTCATGGACTAGACTAAAAAGGGGAAGGCATCACTGAGGTGAAGTGAGAATCAAACTATGTGAGCTTGATTTTATTATGAGGTGTAGGAAAACAAAGTGTATGTGGTGGTAAGTGGGCTCGAGGACGAGCGGAAGGTAGATAAGAAGTGATATAACACTAAATTCAACGATTAGAATGGTCGAAGATGCAAGGCATTAAGGGTTGAGCTCGGAGTTTACCATTAAGCGAAGCTAAGCGATAAGTGCACGATCCATAAGTGTGAGTGATTATATAAGGCCCAATCGATTAGGAGCAAATTTTCCACGTTTGCTCTTTTCTAGTTTGGTTACATGTTGATTCTCTTTGAGGACAAGATCACCAACCTTAAAGGTACGCTCATGAAGTCGCTTATCATAAGCACGCTTGATACGTTTTGATAGATTTGGAGGTGATCAAGAGGCTGTAAGGCGACACTCGTCGTCAAGAAGCTCCAATTGGGCTAACCGCTCTTGGCGGAAATCATCGTTGGTGAGAATATCTTGAAGAGATATTCTAAGGGAAGGTATTTGTACTTCGAGAAGCGGGGACGACCTCGGTACCATATACCAAAAAAAAAGGTGTGGCATTAGTGGAGAGTACGAATGCTTGAGTACGATAAGCCCAAAGGGCGAAGGGGATGTGATCGTGCCAATTTCTTCCGGATTCATTGACAACTTTCATGAGGATTTTGGTTAGGGTTTTATTAGAGGATTCAGCTTGTCCATTTGCTTGTGGATAGTAGGGTGATGAGAAGCTGATTTTGATACCAAAGTTGTCATGAGTCCTGTAACAACTTGTTTTGAAAGATTTTCCATTATACATTATCGGGCGATGAGAACACCAAAGCGACGCAGAGATAATGTGGTGGTTAATGAACTCTCAATTTTTTCTTTTTAGTTGAAATGAGCGGAATAGCCTCCACCCATTTTGTGTAATATTCGGTTCTGTGATAATCCATCGGTGGCGTTGCGAAGAGGACGGATGAATCTCACCAATAAGGTCTAAACCCCATTGTGAGAAAGGCGAAAGATCTCGGGCGACACATAGCGGGTAGCTAGGAGTATGTTGAAGGTGGCATGTTGTTGACACATAACACAACGCTTAACATATTCATAGCAATCGTTATTGAGAGTAGGCCAATAATAACCTAGGCGAAGGATTCGTTTGGCCACAGCGAAGGCAGCTAAAATGTCCACCACAAATACCGTCATGGACTTGTTGGATGGTATGAGGTGACCTCCGCGCCGATTAGACATCGAAGGAGGATGCCATCA
Organism: Taxus wallichiana var. yunnanensis; assembly: GCA_018340775.1. Classification (NCBI taxonomy): domain Eukaryota; kingdom Viridiplantae; phylum Streptophyta; class Pinopsida; order Cupressales; family Taxaceae; genus Taxus; species Taxus wallichiana. The sequence continues at coordinate 618,515,537 of CM031242.1, read as the reverse complement.
AAGCCACGTTTATAAAGGAGTCCCCCCATAACGACATAACGAGAAACGTGTTTAAGAAACGCACGTTTTCCGGTACTAGTAAGGTCAGATGGGAGAATAGAGGTTGTAAGGTAGTCGTGAAATTGGTGATACCGGGTATCCTACTGGTCTTACAGACACATTATTTATCGTCTGAACAACCGAAATTTGAATAAGATGGGGCAAGAGTTGTTGGACCAAGACGAAAATGTCAGAGTCAGTTGATGAAGCTGGAATTTGCGAGGCTAAGCAAGCCATAGTATCCGCAAATTTGTTAGTGGAGCGGGGAATGGTTTGGATAGAATAGCGAGTAAATAAGGCTAGAAGTGAATCACGTAGTGTTTGTACTTTTGAAGTTCCTCATTTTTACATTGGTAGATGCCCATAATTTGATTGACTACCATTGAGAGTCGCCAAAAATATTGATAGATTTGATACCTAAGTGTAACTTATGACTTGGAGACCAGACAAGGGCCTCGTATTCCGCATTGTATTATTAGTGCAAGGGAAATCGAGTCGGAATGAGAGAGGCATAGGCTCGGCGTCGAGAGGAATGAAAACGCCGGCTCCTCTGCCGCGCTAGCATTTGGATCCATCGAAGAAGAGGTCATTGGATCGACTCCTCCACTGAGTGAAAGAGTGGCGATGAGTTCGTCGGGAATGTAAAATTGGTAAATTGTTCCCACTGGTAAAGGGGCTTCCATGAAGTTGGTCTACGATGGTTTGTCCTTTGATTGATTTTGGTGGACAAACTCAAGGTCGAGTCGGCGAGGAGCATGAGCCATCTGGCGATCGTTGGTTTAGATGAGGTTTGGCATACATGTAATGGATGGGAGTCATGTTGGTGATGATGAAAGTTTTGTGATTCAGAAGGTAATGTCGGAGTTTGGTGGCTACGAATGATAGGGCTAGGCACAATTTTTCTACATGTGTATACCTAGTCTCATAATCCACCAAAGTACGACTTATATAATAAATGGCTTGTTCTCGATTCTCGAGTCACGATGTTCGAAGCATGGCCCCTACGGCGTGGTCGGTGGCGGAAAGATAAAGGTAGAAATGGCGATCGTCTGGGGTGGGATAAGCATGGGTGGCTGCGAGAGATAAGCTTTAAGAGCCTCGAAAGGCTTGGTGGCATTCATCACTCCATTGAAAGTCAATGTCTTTTTAAGGAGGTGATGGAAAGGTTGACATCGATCAGGAGAGTTGGGAGATGAAGCGTCGGATAGATTGGAGCTTACCTTGTAAACTACGCGATTGTTTAAGATTGGTAGGTGGGGGCATTTCTAGAATAGCTTTGACTTTAGATGGGTCGACCTCGATGCCATGCGAGAGGCAATAAAGCCAAGAAGTTTTCCCGAAAGGAAACCAAAGACACATTTCTTTGGTTGAAGACGCAGATGAGAATATTGTAACGAGGCGATCAAAAATAATGGTTAAAACATCGAGATGTTCAACTGCGATGTTTAGATTTGCCAAAAGATCATCGACGTAATCTTGAGGATAGTGTGCATAATGTCATGAAAAATATAGGTCATAGCCGCCCGATAGGTTGCGCCCAGCATTCTTAAGGCCAAATGGCATTACACGGTAACGAAGGTTCCCCGAGGAGTTATGAAGGTAGTTTTATGTTGATCGGCGGTCGACCAAAATTTGGTTATATCTGAAAAGCCATCCATGAGAGAGCATCTCATGGCCTGTAGTGAGATCAACAAGTTGGTCAATACTAGGTAGGGGAAGTCATCCTTAGGGCAAGCGAGGTTGAGATCTCGAAAATCCGTGCATATCAGAAGTCCCCGTTGCTTTAGTGAGCGGAGTGCGATGTTAGAAATCCATTGAGGATAGTCGATAGGCGGGATGAAGGAAATAGAAAGAAGTCGTTGAAGCTCCTCTTTGACCAAGAGCAATGCGTGGATGCATTTTCTCAATTTCTATTTAATTGGCTTGGAATCGGGTTTCGAGTGTAATGTTATGGGCGAGCGATGTCGAGATCAATTCCTGGCATGTCAGCGTAGGACCAAGCGAAAGCTTGGTTGCGAGCATGGAGAAAGGTAGTAAAGGTGACTTGTTTTGATGCGTTAAGGGATTGTCTGATCTTCACAATGTGAGGATCCTCCTCCGTGTGGATGTTGATTTCTATAGTAGATTCGTTCAGCATGGTTTGAGTTTCAGATGGTAAGGCGCATTGAATATAAGAGTCATCGCGCCAGGTAAGTGAGGATGGAGTCATCATCCTGACACTCAACAACGTTAATTGAAGGTGAGTCCTCTTCAATCATGTCTAGATACAAAAGGGGGATAGAAGAGGGGTCCTCATTATCACGTTGATAAGTGAGAGGACCTAGGAAGATAGCATTTATGAAAAAAAAAGTTAGGAGGGATAGATTCGGGATCTATCGACTCTGTGGGTGACGAAGGCAAAATGGGTGATGATGGTTCGGTAGGGGTGACGTCGTTGTCTTCTAGAAGACAACTAACATGAGGTTCCTTCGATGTAAGTGTTCCTAGAAATCCGAGGCCACTACGATCATTGTGCTTACGTGTAGTTCTGAGGATGATTGTATGTCGGCCTTGTTCATAAAGACCAAAACCAAAGCCTTTCCAAGCACACAGCGAGTCGAGAAGGTGAGGGTGAAACAACGATTTGTCGGTATTGAAATTGGATTGGAAAGGAACCACACGAGAGGGGGCTCGGGGGCAATGGAAGATGCGTCGACACCCCCATATGTTAGGTTAGTGCGGCGGTGAGGTGGTCCATGGGGATTACTTCCCCACACGAGCAGTCATAGGTAGGATGTGCATGTACCTATCCCTACTCCTGTGGGGTATGGAAAGAACTAACGTTATATAGGCGATACTCCCCCAGCGTAAGGCGTTGAAAAACATCTACTAAGGGGTCTACGGTTGGGATATTAGCTGCAGGAAGGGAAGTGGTTTTTGCGACAGTGGTTTCATTTGAAGGTGTAGGTGCGGTTGAGGTGGATGATTGAGGCACATTTGAAGAGGATGGTTGGGTTGAATGAATGGGTGTCTTGATTGGTACAAGCACATCATTAGGGCGGTATAACATATTGCAGGTTTTAAAGGGGGTGGATCGCTTTTACGGTGTAGGACTTCCCTTGTACTCAAATTTTATGCATCTATGTAAGGTTGAGGAACGCATCCCATAGCCGGATCGAGGGCGACCTAGCAATATATTGTATTGAAACTCTCCTCAAGGACATAGAAGAGTTCGGGTAAAGTACATGGTCTACACGAATGTTAAGAATCACGGTGCCTAAGGTAGAGGTAATAGCGTCATTGAATGACCGCATGACATGATGGGATTGCACACATGTAGCTAGAAGGGATATTCATTTGTTGGAAGGCTTTTGAAGAGATGATGTTTAGGCTAGCGCCCCGTCAATCATAACACGGCGTGCCGAATGTCTTGGGCGTAAGATGAGATGAAAAGAGCGAGTCGGGATCTTACATGCCAAAAGTCAACAATTTCATCTTGGAGAACCATTGCTGCAGACTTGTTGTACGAGAGATAGAAGTGGTTGGGGCGGTGGGTTGTTTGTTTGGTGAGAGAAGCAATGTGATTGGGTGTAAGAATGGAGGTAAGCGAGGGGGTTTCATTAGGTAAGACCTCGATCCCTTGAAGAATTTCAACGAGAGCTTGTCGATGAGATTCAGAAGTCTGAATTAGATCATAAAGTGTCATTTTTATGGGTGATTGGTGAAGTTGTTTGATCATGGCTCGATGGGAAACTCCATTAGAGACGGGGTAAGCGGGTCCACGAACAACCACTTTGGGTGGTGGTGCGATCGGGATGGTGGAAGGAGAAAGAGAGGACGCAGGTGTGCTTTCTTTTGCTTTCTCATTGTTTTTCTGCGCTCGAGTAGCAACACTAATCATATTAATCTCGTAGACCTGAGATGAGGAAGATGGTTGGGATAAATCATGGTCTTCAAGAGGTGGGGTTGTAATAATGATAGATCTTGGTGAGGCGGGGACAGATGGTATAGGAGAGGGAATTGAAGCTAAAGGTCTCTCCCTTCGTAAGTTGTCTTTCTTAACCTTTCCATCTAGGAGAGGTGGTGACGAAGGATGGTTTTAAAGCTTTGCATCCCTCCACATCATGTCTTGGTGTGCGGTGATAGGCACATATTTTAGACTCATCATAACCTATAGGTCGAGGTTTAGACGCAGTCATAAGGTCTAAGTGGGGGTAGGGAAATGGTCGCATTCTCTACCAACATAGCAAGGATTTTGGTGTAAGATCCTTTGAGTGGGTCAAAATCGGAGGAGGATGAGGGTATTGGTTGTGTGGGTTTTGGTAATGTTTGGGCGTGGTTGGTTCGTACGGGCGGTGGTTTATCCAAGGGGTGTTGACACGTGGTTTTCACTAAACATGGTTTCTTTGGCGCAGGAGCTACGTTCAGCTGGTTAGATGATGAGGCTACAGATGACGTGGTAGCGGGGAACAACCACGGCGAAAGGGGAGTGACAGAAAATAAATCCTTTGATGATGGAGTTTGTTTAGGGTTGATGGGTGGACAGGATACGTGGGGTGACAATGTTGATATATCCTTTGATCTCTGTATGGGTGTAGGAGGCGTAGGTCGTTTTGAAGAAAACGCAGGAGGTATGATATATTGATGCAAGGTGGAGGGATGAGGTCCCAATATGGAAGGTAGGTGTGACGATGATGGTTTTGATTGTGATAGAGGCACGGATGGAGTTTGTCTCCTAAGTGGCGGGGCGGCTTTATTTTTGGATAAATCTAGTCGCTTAGGCGGGTGTGTTAGGCTGGGTATTGGTGAGGTCCCAAGTGTAGGGGAAGATTTGGTTAGGTTAATAGAGGTGGATGAGATACTTGGTATAGATGCGGGGGATGGAGATGAGGACATAGGGATTTTGAGTTTCTGTAAACACTTAGGGTATATGGTAGAGGTGTCTGGATCGGTCACCTGCATTTGAGTAGAATAGGGGGTACTCAAACGTTCCCATAGGACTCGTCTATCTTCTGGAGAATGACAATCTTCAGGCATGAATTGTAAATTTGGTACGGAAGAAAGATGGGTTGTGATTCCAGTCCACTGTGGGTGTGATACAGGGGGTAGATGAGGCCTTTGGATCAATAGATGTTAAGAGATCGATCGTCGTTGAAAATATTTAGGCAATGAAGAACTAATAGGCGGAGGGCATGTTTGAGAGGGTCATTATGGTTAAAGAATTCGGTGATTTCGGTGCGAGAGATTGCTCGTCTAAGGATGACAAAAGGAGTGGCGAGCCTTCTTCTTGTGCAGCAAGCGGTAGGAGGAGACGTTTGGGAAATAGATAAGCTAGATAACATCCGTTCGCGATCTTGTAGGGATGTGGTATAAGAAGACTCATCGATGAGAAGAAAAGTCTGGGTAGTTAACTCCTTTATGGGTAAAGGAATGATTTCACCTTGGTTTGATGGTGGTGAAGGAGGTTCGGGCCCCTGCGTTAGTGAAGAGGCTTGATTCAAAATTTTCTCGATAGAGGCTTTTGGCTGGGAGTCGAAGACTGCATGGATCTCATGAACACTTTCCTCGGCTAAGATATCCTGGTTTACGTTACTGTTAGAAGAGTGATTTGGGAATAGTTTGTTGAATATTTTCAGATTTCGGTTGGCAGGGGCATTAGGGTTATCAAGGGTTATATCACCTGCGTCAACCATTTCTTGCACTATGGTTTTCAACATTTTGCAGTTTTCATGACTATGTCGTTTTACGCGGTGAAATTTACTGAAGTCATTTTCTTTGTACCAGGAAGGTATAGCGTGGGTAGAATCAAACCCAGAGTGGGGTTTAACAGGAGGCAAGGTGATAGCTCCGGCTTTGAGCAATTTTTCCAAGATGACACCATAAGTTTCTCCCAAGGGAGTGTAATTGATGGGCTCGGCTTTGTACTTATAGGTGGTTTTTGGTGGGGTATTAGACGGTGTTTGAGATTTGACCATCACTGCGTGGACAGCTCCTTTTGATTTCGAAGAAGTGGATGTGTGAGGAGGGGTGGTGTTTGGCTTATTGGTAGAATCTGGAGTTCGGAAATTGGGGTTTTTGTTGCGCAACCGCAATTTCTCTTCTTCTAAGGCTTGAATTTCTAATTTCTGAGCCATGGTAAAGGCCTCATCAAATGTACGGAAAGTTTGAATTTGGAGGGTAGGAGAGATGTGCTTAGCGCGAGCTGCGTAAAAGTTCGATAAGTTCGGCTGAGGCAAGGCATATGTAAGTTGGTTGATAAGGCCACGCCATCGTCAACAAAATCTGAGATAGATTCGTCTTGAATTTTCGGATGGCATAAAGGTCGGTGATAGATACTTTCTTGCAATGTTAATGGAGAAATGATCCAAAAAGATTGGGCTAGTTGGTTAAAAGAGAAGATTGAGTCTTTGGGTTAAAACAACTTTGTACCACTCTAAGGTGGGTCTGATAAGGACATTGGAAAGGTGCGAATGTAACAAGGCATCATCATGAGCAATCAAATAACAAGCATGTCTAAATGATCACAAGTGTTGTTGAGGTCCTCCTTCTTTGTTAAAACGGGTAAATTTCAGTAATTCCCATTGAGGAGGATATGAATGAAGGGGGACAAAAAGGGTGAATAGGCTCCAAAAAAACTTGCTCGTATGTCAGGTGCTACGACTTCCAAACGAAGCCTCCAGTTATGCATTTTTCCATCATTTGTTTGATGAAATCAGGTGGTTGGATGAGATGAGGGTGCGGTTGTGGTAAACGAAGGCAAATTGGGCCAAGGGCCTCCGCTAGACAATGGTGGGGTTAAGTGTTGATAAGGTATGGAGGATGAATATGTTGAGGTGACTGAATAGGGATGTCCCATATAGGATGTTGAGGTCACTGGATACGTGTATGGGAATGAAAAGGTAGGCGGAGCTTGAGAAGGAAAGCTCGTGTGGATAGGTGGCAGAGAGCAAGTCATGAACGGAGCGGTCTGCAAGAGAGATGAGGTAGGGGCGGTCGGTGGTAGTGATATGTGGGGTCCAAGATTAACCAAAGGAAAGCTAATCATGTCGTATGAACCTGCGAAGCCATCGGATTGGGAGACGGGGCTAAAGATGCGGGAAGCGAGCGGTATCATCAGGCGGAGTGGGAGCTAAATGAGTAGCTATACTAATAGGCATACCAACAAGGAGCTGACCATCGGGCGTACGGTCAAGGGTATGAGACAAATAGTATTGTACCGCATTAGGATTACCATCCGAAACTTGGCAAATTCTTTATCTCCTACAGGGAATTTTAGGAACCTCGCTTGTCAAGTATCAGTAGGATTCCCACAAAATGTGAAGGGGGTGATTCAGGCAAAGAAAGCAGAGCAAGCATGTGAAACCATGGTGGCTGCTTGCTTTCGAATGATAACAACCATGGACGAGGAGTTCAAAGTAGGGTTTCAATCGTCAGAAAGCAGAAACAAACTCAGGAATAGTAAAATTGGTAGGTTCTTTGGTTTGTCGAATTGGAAAAACGATATCGATATCGGTCTAATGTAACCGATGTCGGTTATATATAGCCGACGTCGGTCAAGTAACTTGATGTCGATGTAAGAAGTCTGCAGGTTAACAAGATATAAAAGGCTGCTAATTTGATTTTTAACAACGCGTTTACTACACTTGTCAAATTATTGACCACGAGAAGGCAGTATGACAGAAAACGGAACTAAAACAAGCAAGATGCACACGCAAATCCGAGAGACTAACCCTAGGGTTAATTTTAATTATCGTGGGCTTATGCCTTTAGACATAGAATGATGTCGAATCCTAAACAAAAGACTTAGGGGCTAATGTCAAGTTTGTTTTGGCTTATAAGGTTACCTCAATCGGGTGGAGGAATACCGCGGAAAAGGGGGATGTTTGAGTGTTGTGTTAATTATGAAGTGATTCATATGTGTGTTGTGTAGTGAATGTAAGATTAATTTCTTGTCAATACCATGGATATCACCCCCACATGTACGACACATTACTTAATCTATGTTCACTAGAATTGAAAACAAATAAGGAGAATGCAATGCACGTGTTTTAAACCCAAATCGAAAATGATATTCGATGAAGGAAAAGAAATGACTTTCACTAATGCAAGATGAGGAAGAAAGACAAATTCTTTTACCAAAATAATAAAAAGCCTTGTGAATATCTTTAGAAGAATAAAACAATAGTATGCTCCCTATATGAAAGCAAGCAAGAAAGAAAGAAACCCAAAATGGGTCCCACAAGTGTGCCAAAATGTTTCACTCGGAATGTTTTGGCTTATGGGAATAGAGTTACTTCTATCCTTTCATTCCTTTTAGAAATAGATAAGGTTAGGGCTAGGAGGAATACCAGTTGAATGTCGAGATGGTGTGCGTGTACCGCAGAGAAAGATCGGGTTGGCTGCGAAGAACTCCTTTTGTCTTGGAAGGACTACTGCGAAATAAGAACACAAGACCATAAGATTTTGATTAGACGATAAATGAGGGAACTACCTTGGGCCCAGGAAATATAAAACTTCCTTTCGAAGGTGGTCATTTCCCCTGTTAATATGAATTAACACCAAAAACTGTAAAATATCAATTAAATTGCTTCGTTGAGACGGGTAGGGAAAAGCTGATTTACTGGTTTTGAGTCACAATATACCGATACTGGTTCTTGATAACCGATATCGGTATGGTCTAGATCTGTGGGTTGGTTGTTTTATGGGGTGGTTGTGTTGTAGGGTAATGGTGTTTGTTCGTAAGGCTAGTATATGAGTGATATTAGGTAATGAGATGGTGAGAGGTAAATGAATGATAGTTAGATGCAATGACACATTGGGTAGTGGATCTAGGAATGGATTTATGGGGACTGTGATTCAAAAAGTCTAAGAAATGTTATTAAAGAGGACATGCAAGATGTAACTTACTGGTTATTGATGAAGATGCAGGTCCAGGAACTCTGATGACAAAGGCAGAACTTAGGTAAGATGGCTTGACACACAGAAGATGAGAGATCTCCCTCCCGATGATCAGCTGAGTATCACAGGTTTCTGGCTATTCCGTTGCAGTTTTGGGCTTGATCTCCTTTGCTGCAAACTCTTCTGGTTTCTTCACTCGTCTCTGCTCGGCCAAGTAAAGATCCGGATTCTCTTGATCGCTCCTGCTGATCTCTTGATCAAAAATCCTTCCACCTTTGTTTCTGGTTAGGGAGCCCATTTACGAGGCAGGGAACCGGCGGTTCACGTAACCGACGGTGGTCGAGTAGGAACCGGTATCGGTCAGGTCAAAGTGGGCTATTTTTAGTAAGGCTGCAGACTTTCCCTCCTTTTCTCCCGAGGGATTAGTTGAGGGCTTGGTCAAGTGACTAGAAGGTCGGTTTTGGGTGCGAGAAAGGGGTCATTAGTCATAGGTGTAGATGTGGACCAAGTTATAGGTCTTAATTAGGTTAGTTTAGGGTTTGGACTAGGTCATGATGAGGTGGCAAAATGAGGTGGCAGGTAAGGTGATGTGGATTTATTAATTATAAGGTAATTAATAAATAATTGTGCAAGGTTTAGGTGATGGGGTTAGGTTGTGAAATGAGATGCGGGTCACAAGGGGTCGTAAGACACAAATTTGGTGTCTACACTTTCTCTAGAAATTCTTCATCAAGAAACATGAATCAATAAAATTCTTCATAGCAGGGAGCTTCTTCATCGAGATATGAAAACTTCTTCCTTCTACTCTCTTTCTACCTCTTCCTTCTCTCCCTTTTCTAATTCTTCATTGAGCATAATCATTGTATTTTATCTCATTCACTTAAGTGACTTTCTACAAGTTGAATTGTAATAGTCCCTTTGATTTATAAAAGGGGACTTATTTCTCATTTCCTAGGAAGATGTAAATTCACAATTTGAATAAGATCATGAAGATTCACATGGGGGTAGATAAAGGGTCAATTCATAATGATATAATTTGGGATGGATTCTCCATTCCAAAGGATCCTAAAACTTTGAAATCTTATTTCTTTATAGTAATTGTGTATTATGGTTTTGGGTGTTGAGCTTTGTATCACTAATACAAGAAATAAATGCTACATTTTTCCTTTTCTCTTTTCATGTTTCCTCTATTCTCTCTTTTCTATAATTTTCCAAGTATGGTGATCAAGAAAGAGCTTTGTATATTTGATGTATGAATCTAAGAAATGTGTTTCTAGGTTTTTAGTCTCACTAATGAATTTCATTTTCTCTTTCATCTAATTGAATGTTGAACTACTATTGTTATTGGGTGTGAACTATGCATTATCCTACTCATAACAATAACCTTCCTTTTCCAATTTCTTTCCTTCACCCCTCATCACTACAAATTCCTCCCTTGTACCCCATATAAGAACTTTACCACAGGTTTAGTGAAGTTTTCCATGTGATCCCTGGCCTATTTGGCCACCCCATAACAATAGATATGATTATATTAGTTTACATTCAATAATGGGAGCCTCCCCATACATAAGAAGGAGGGATGTAGCTCTGTGAGTGTTGGTGGAAATCAACAAATTTGTCATATGAAAAATTATTTCACCAATAATATGTAATAAGTAACTAATCATGTGCTTATAATCATATAATTATAGGATAAGCATGAAATTGTGTATTATGAAATGAACATATGGCCTCTAGTAATAGATAAGATGATGAATATGCACAAGTGACTCAATGGATGTGATATCCCAAGTATAGGTGTCATAAGATAAACGCAAAGTCATTGTAGCATCACTAGAAGGATGTGGATCTAATATTGATAAGTGATGATCCTTTGGGACCGAATGGGGCATCAAATAAGAAGTGGTGTGAATGAATCATGCATAGTCATAAAAGGAGACAAGATAACCAGAGGAGGATGAGAGATATTCAAATTCACAATAGCTAGCATGTGGTATCAAGGCATGAGAGAATGTGATCTATCAAAGCATGGAATGTACGATAGAAATGACACCTTGTTCTAAAGAAATTGAAGATGATCATCAAGAACATAGAAAGCATCATCACGATGATCATTACTCCTATGAAAATTACATAATGGCTGGTTACGATTGTTTCATTACCGATGAGGAGGATTAAGTTCATTATAAGGTAAATGGATCAACTTCTCATCAAACAAGGTGTGTAAAACATCATGTGTCCTAACAAAATGTGAAAATTATAATGGCTCATGCTTAGTAGCTGGAATTGAATGAGGTGGAGGTGTATACAGGGAGGATAACATGTATGAGTATATTTAATAGGAGATGGTGGTTGTGAAGGTGGTGCAATGGGTGGAAGAGAAGACGAATTTCTATGAGGGTAGGGATGTAAGAATTTCTAGGTGGGGTAGGAGTAGAAGAACTACAAGCATGTATAATAGTATGATCATCAATCAATTATTTTTATAATGTTATAAATTTGAAGCACAGAAGAGTAAAATATTCACATGTAACATATAAAAACTTTTCTTTCAAAGGATGAATTAAGCCATGAAAAAAATATATATTGTGTTTCTAGATCAATATTTTGATAAATTAAATGATGAAATACTTAAAACATAAAATATAATCATAAATTGGTTCATTATTTTGTTGATGTAAAGAAGTTAAATGCTCAAATTTAACTTTAGGAACATTATTAGAAATATAGCGTCTAAGAGATGCATCTTCCATATCAAGATAAGTACTAATAGATCCACTAGGAAAATGATGAAACCAATGAGATGCAATATCATTAAGACTATTAGGAAATTGTTTTACTAACAATAAATAATTAGAGAATGAATCCAAAGCTATTCAAAGAATCCTTAATATGTAAATAAGGATTACTCGTCCCATAAAAAAGTGAAAAAGTAGGCATAGTAAAACCATTAGGGAAGGCTGAATTGTGAATCTTCGTAGGAAAGGGATTTACAAGAAGGGAGTTATTATCAGTACTAGTATAGTAGGACCTACTTTCAAGAGTAAGAGTATGGAGATTATTTTCAAATCACTAACAAAATGCATAAGAGAAAGAACTTCTTGGGAGGGATAGCATACACATTAAGGGGTTACATTTTTCTATTGTAAGTAGACATAAGGACACTATTAGGTTTAAATTCAACTTTAAGTCTAGGAAGAGGGTAACTAGTGGTAGGGATGGAAGGGGTTTCAATAGGAAGGGATGTTTGCACACATTTATCAACAATCTCAATTAATGGAGGAGAATAAGCAACGTTCATATCTTCTTGAGCATCATTATTAGATTGTACATTCTCTTTAGAAACATCAAGAGTAGTAATACACACTTTGCATGACTAAAATTATATTTTAACTAAGTATGAGAAGCAATGGGAACGTCGGCGTGTAGTAGCACTATTAATAGACTAATTCATACATGTAATAAAATAAGAAAGATAATTCTCTTTAGGAAAAATGGTCAATGGTCAAGTAAAAGATATAGGGGAAGGATATGAAATAGGAATATCAACAACAATATTATTCCCAAGTATTTTTGCATGTATAAGGAGGAGAGGAAGAAGAAGTAGGGTTAGATCCATAGATGATATAATTGATAACATCAAGAAACTTGGGAGAGAGAGAGAATCAAAATTAGCAATGCCTTCTTCATCAGAAAAATTAAATAGGTCCTCAACACATGTCTCATTAGTAGCAATAGACTCATTATCAAAATCATGAATGCTAGTGTCCTCTATGGGAGGTAAAAATACACTAGGGTCGGGTTGTAAATCTTAGTAAACACACGAGGTATGGTGGGATTATAAGTAGGGGTAATATGAGACTTGCGATAGAAATTGGCTTCATCCTCAACATTGGTAAAATAAGGTTGAATACCATTCATATGAATGGAGTCATAGTTAGGAGAACTAGACTTGGATTGATGGTTTCTCTACATTTTTGATAGGCCATGAATAATATATAAAAATAAAGAAGCCGAGATAAATCTAAGGTTTGATAAACAATTTAGGTTCACCAAATGATTTAATAAAATTAAATCTAAGATAAGGACACTATTGATCAAATAAAATAACAGTAACATACAATATCTAGCTAATAGAAGTACAAGCAAGAGTGATATATAGGTTTTCTAGAATTACTTAGCTTACCATCATAAGTTTACACTCATTATGGGTTGATGAATGATTTGAATAGACATATTCAAGCTCAAAGATCTAATTTTGAAACTGGCATGTGACGCGATCTTAGGGAAAAGAGAACCTAGGAGAATACATGGGCACTTGGGCACTAGCATATGTTATGGGTGTTATTGTATGTAGGATAACTTAAGATCAAATTCTTTACGTGTCGTTTCTTGTCGGTTTAACTTGATGTAGTTTGCATCGAGTTTGTTCCACTTCCACTTTGTCACACATGTATCTATAAAATAAACCCTAACTACCTAAAAATACTTAAGTGTGCATTAGAATAAATTAAAAATGTATATGAGAGAGTTAGAATCCATTTAGTTCTTCTCACCCGGTGTGTGATCGAAATTGTATCCCTTGAGTTAGAATTTCCTAGTACCGGTTGCACAAAAAATAGTAGCTATAACTAATTTTTTCCAATGAAAGTATCTAGGATATAGAATTCATAATAGGCTCCCCCTATGTAGTGAATAATGTAGCCTAGACTTCATTCCCTTGTATTTCTCTTGTGTATGTGGTAGATATAGAAATGATAACCCAATTTCCGCTTGGAATAGTTAGTAGATTTTGTGTATATATGAGTTATTTATTTGAGTTTTAGAACATATTAACACCAAAATCTAACCTTGGCCGTTAAAATAATATTAAAAATGCATAAATCCAAATAAAATACGATAGAAGCGACCTGCGAACGACATTAGTGTTTGGGTGTTATTTCCATTTATAGGCGGTATTGTGTTATAGCAAGAAAAACAAAAGTAGAACAAATGATAGGAATAAGGATCCTGTGACTCAACCAAAACTATAAAAATTCCAAATAAAATATATTGGTAGAGCCAACTAAATCAATAAATTACCAAAGAGGTGTCACCAATTCCTAGTTTCCAAACTTATAAATTATGCATATAGCAACATACAAGAAGCATAATGTAATGCTAATAAGTGCAAATTTTAGTGACTACACAACTCTAAATGGGGAAGTATTATCATGCCTAGTTTTTAATGATTATAAGATAGGTCCCATTGATGCACATCCCAAGAAATGCACACATTAACAAAAATCTGAAGAATCTTATGAAGATTTAAAATCTAAATGATGGTCCCATGTGCCACTTACCGGAGGTTGGCTCATATCAATGGAACTTGAAGCTACGTGAAATCTATCAAAGAATTTTTTCCATGTATATAAAATTACTTCCTTTAAATTTTCATAACCTTCCAAAGTGAACTCTAATGAGTTATTACATTTTACAATATCATGTGGCACAAAATTCATAGCAATAAGTTCATAGGTAACCATGAAGCATTCATTCTAACAGGTTATTTCCATAAAATTTTCATTGTGAACCATGTTGTGGAAACTAAGGTGATTGAAAATTTTGTTTGATAAAAGGTAAATACAAGACTTGGAGGTATGAAAGAAATACATTATGCATACCATATTCTATAGAGGCATTGAATCAAGTAAGTAGTACTAGTGTCATCATCACTTTTCATTTCCATAAGATGGAAAACTATGTGATATTCATTAACAATTGTGATAAAGTGACAAAATAATATTTCCATAACCCCACCTTATAATACTACGAATAAGTAGTATCATCTTTGATCCCATTATTAGCCATAGATGATAAGTATTTGATTGTTTCATATTCAAATACAATGTAAAATTGTTATGATTTCATTCATTATTGATAGAATTCCCAAAGAGTAGTATTATTTGGAATGTTAGTACCTCCCACTATATCACAAGTAGTAGCATAACATTATGCACCAACTTAAAGTGCTTCGTAAACAACTTTGTAATTACTAACCATGAATAATCACAAAGAATCTAAAAGTATTAAACAATAGTCATTATTTATTTATTTTCAAAGTATATAAAATGAAGTATGAAAATAAAGAAAAAAATGTTAGGAAATACAAATTAATCCATGGTAATTAGTCACCGTATTACCAAATAATATTTAAAGTTATATGGTTAGATCATATATTGTTGTATGTAATAATATTGGTTTGCATATTTTTTTATACTCGTAAAGCATTTAAACAAGTAAGTTATTTGAAATACATCATATTTTCTAGGAAGTGGTTATCCTATTGTAATGGCTATAAATTAGCTAATTTCAACGTGCAAATTATATAGTGAAATTATTATTTTTAATTCATTTTTCTATGTGGCTCTGCTCATACCTTTCATTTGGTACCAGAGAAAGTGAAACCAATGCATATTATGAACTTTTAAATTTATTTGAGGGGAAAAGTTTTTCTGTATTACGCCCTACTCATTAAAGTCTCATATTTTAATATTTTTATAGAGTAGTATGCGTAATCTTGTAATCTAATATTCTTGGAATTGGACTAAAGATTTCAGAAATTTGCTCGGTGCATCAAGGGTCTCCAAGTTAGGGAGAAGTAAATAATTTGGGTCTTATAATAGGTCGTACATCTAGTATGAGGGGATTTTAAACATATTTTATATATTTTTGTACTATCCATCTACGTTGGATCTTGTTTGGATTGGATCTAAAGCTCTAAAGCACGCTTTTGTTCTTTTATTTTTTGGATTCCACTCTGCTAAAATCATTTACGTAGCTTCAAAATATAATTATGTATGTTATCATCTTCTCTATCAAAGTGTGTGTTCCGTTAATAGAAGACTACGTTCCATTTTGAAAAATCTGCATAGGTATTATTTCCTTTTCCACATCTACATTGGTTAGTTTCCCACATGCTTTTCTTGGAATATTATTGCTAACACATATTTAATTCAACACCCACATTTGTATTCAAACTGCTTTGTTATTGCAGAATTTACACAAAGTTATGTTTGATTCAAAGTGTACAAACATGGTAACGGCATCAATTTGAAGTAATTATCTTAGTTTGTTAGAGATCCATCTTTTTTTTGCATTTCTCGGGATCTTGAATCCTCTCACATTGCATGTATTGCTTTATATTTTGGAACATTGACATTTCCAAATCTCGTGGGTTTACCAAAGTGCATGCATCTATGGTGTATTAATCACAGTGGTGAATTCATCAAAAACTTGATTCAACTTAGCTCTCTCCATCGTTGCTTAATCATTTTGTGTCTTATATGCATCAAGACATGCAGCACCTAGATCTTCTATTTTATTCTACTATCATTCATGAAGTTTTAAGTAGTCCTCTATGAGCTATCAAGTTGGCTTAATTCATGTGCACCAATATTAAGAGAAAACCTAAATCACTATTTGTGTAAGTCAATATATTTTGTGGTCTTTATTCAATGTCATTTAAATGAGTTTCCATTATCAACTAAGTTTGTGTCAAAATATTGTCTTTTGTCATTCCATTTTAGATTCATTCATGATATCCATGTTATTAATATAGTTTGTTATAAATTCATTTAGAAAACTAAGTCTTCCGGTCAATTTATTTAATTATAGTTGTTAGAAAGTAATTAAATATTATTTTCTAGTTCTAGTTTCCATTCTGAGTCTTAGGTGTTAGTGTTATTATTTAAAAGTCATGAAGACCAAGAATCAAAATGTATATCATAAATTTTTATATTCGAGTTAAATTCATAATCAAAAGTAAAGTCAAATTATCAATGTCGAATTCATTGTTCAAAGTATAACCATCTTATGGAGTCAAAAATTATGAAAATAAAATAAAAAATATTCATGGATGCATTTTCCATGTTGTTTGACATCAAAGAAAATAAAATGTTTCACATTGCAGGAGGAAGAAACGAATAAGCTCATCAAGGTGTGGAAACAAATGTGCTTCATATTCACATTTTGTTGAGTGAACAACATGACACTTGGGGCGGGAGGAATTGTAGGCTGGAGGTCAATCATCAACCTCTCGTCGATCACCAATGATGAGGCCACATGAGGTCGTGTGTATTTTTCTTTCTCATATTATTTCAAAGTTTCAGATTTTAGAGAAATTATTTCTTACATAATTCCCTGAAGGAAAAACATAGTGGAAAAGATAAAAACACAAATAAAAGAAGTGTCATGATATTTGGGTTATTGGTTTTGTAAAGTATAGAAAATGGTAGTAAATGCAAGAAAACTAAACACAACAAGCATTCTTGTAATCCTCCAAAGAAAACCTCAAGTAGGTTTTAAAAAAATTGTTTATGTAACCTTGTGAATGGATGTGGGTTCTCTTGAATGGTCTCAAAAATGGGGGCGCAACTTGCTACAAGATGTTGGCTTAAAGAGCTTCCGACTATAAATTGACAGAGTATACTTGAAAATAATTCAAAATGGTTTGATAGAGAGTAAGCCTACATTTTAGAGAGGTAGTAGTTAGAAGTTGGTTTAAAAGGGTTGAATGTACATGATAAAAATAGCATTGGAGGAGGTTACAGAAATTCTAGGAAATTTAGGGGCAATAAATGAATTAATTACGAAGTTGCATCTAGAAAGGTGGTTGTAAGTGCAATTCAATTTCCCCCACCTTTCTAGGATTCTAGAAGTGCAATTGATTAGACCGATGAAGTGAAGTTCGGTAGAGTTGGTGAGAAGAGCTTGAGGATTCCAAGTGGAGTCCATGTGGGGTCCAAAGTGGTTGTTGATGAGGATGTGCACACACTAATTAATTAATTAATACATGATAATCAACTTAGCACAAGGGGCAAAAGGGGTACATGGGATTAATTTAATTAATCAAAAGAGTGCATTGTGTTTGAATTAATAGATTTAGTCAATTAATCATAAATGGGTGAATAAAAGGGTGTATTGGGATAACATTGATAATAGGTAAGTGATTTTTGGTGTCTACAGTTGTCTGTAAAACCATTTGTATGTTTTGTTGTTGGTTGTCTTGTAAAACCATATGTATGTTTGGGTTGTTGGTTGTCCTGTAAAACCATCTATATGTTTGGGTTGTTGGTTGTCCTGTAAAACCATCTGTATGTTTTGGGTTGTTAGTTGTCTTGTAAAACCATCCTTGTAGGTTGTTGGCTGTCCTTGGAAAACCATCCTTGATGAGGTTGTTGGTTTTCCTGAAAAACCATCCATATCATGAGCATGCACGGGTGGAAAGCTGCAAGGGAAGTGTGATTGTTTTTCTCCCATGTTTGCACTAAGGGGGTGTTAGGAAATACATAGTGCTCCATGGTAATTAGTTACCGTATAGTCAAATAATACTTACAGTTATATGGTTATATCATATATTGTTGTATATAACAATATTAGTTTGCATATTGTTTGATTATACATGTAAAGCATTTAAATGGGTAAGTTGTTTCAAATACATCCTATTTTTAGTAAGTGGTTATCCTATTGTAATGGATATAAATTATCCAATTTCATTTTGAAAAATATATAGTGAAATTATAATTTTTGTTCATTATTTTGTGGCTCTACTCATACCTTTCAAAAATTATGTCAATCGAATGTAATTTGGGATTAATTTAATGTAGGTGTTAAATAAAATTGTAAAACTTAATATCAAACAACAAAAATTCAAAAGGAATGACAATTGTATCAAAATATTTGTTAGGGTTTTGGGGTAAGTGCATCAAGTTGGGGACAATTAAGTGGACATCAAATCCTGAATTTTACATCAAAAACAACAAAACGTCGATTTAGTCTTCTATGGACTTGAACCATGCCGAAAAGTAAAAAAATATGTCATAAAAATGGTACCATCACATAGGGAGACTATTTGATTTGTAGAAATATTGATTTCAAATTGAATAGAATAGGATAAATATCATTTTATAATTTTTTACTAATAAGTAGGTCTTTAAGAAACTTTTTCCGTGAATGTTTATGTCTATGTTTAAGACTACAAATTTTGTTTCACTTGTCGAATGTGATAAAACTTATACCATCCCAACTGTGGTGAAATTATAAACATGTTCAAAAAAAAATTATTTGATTTCAATATTTTTGATGAAGTTATGGCAAGCAAACGAGAAAGTGCTCTATTTTCTTTATGTTTTCATACCACTTTCATGGAAAAAATCATAAAAAAGTAAAATATTGCTTAAAAAATTACAAAATAAAATCTATCCCAAGATAGATAGCAAAATATAACTTCTCACTAAAGTAAAAATATATATATCAATATTTGGTCATCCAAATCGTGGGCAAACGGAGTACAATCTTATAGATGTTTTTTTTTAAAATACCAACTCGTTGAATTTTGAGTGTTTAATATAGCTAAACTTGTCCATTTTTAAAAAAAATAGCAATTTAGAAACTAGATTCCAAATGCTATGATTCATCTTGATATAATTTTTCTAATTTTGAGTGTATGCATTGCTAATAATCCCTACAAGTTGATATTATGTTGTTATTTGCAATATGGTGTCCACTTATGACCTCTTTTTTATCCCCCAACTTGTTGTACTTACCCTTTGATCAAAATTTTAAAAAATGAAGGAACAAAGAGATATACCTAAAATATAAATAATATTGATTGATCTCTTTCTACAAAAAAGTCTTTGGGTTTTCTTTTCTTTGTTTTTCTACCTACCTTTGCAATAGATGCACCAACAATGGAAAATTTAGTTTGTTAAACCAACAACTAATTGAAAAATGTTTTTGTTATTTTCAAAATTGATATGTTCATAATAAATATAAAAACATCATAAAATTGGCACAACATACTATGCAAATATAAAAATCTACATCAACTATAGTATTTTTATTTGCATCTACTTTCATTAGGTTTGTTTGTTTTGATTTTATTACAAATTATTTTGTTTCTTATTTAATATACAACACACATTTTATTATAAATAAGGGAACAATTGATTTCTATGAAAACATATGACTTTTTCTTAACTAACATATGAATATTTAATGCTTTGCGTAAGGATGGGTTGATGTAAATATTTTCCTGTTCAAAAATAGTGTGAAAAAATAATAAAATAATCTAAATAACATTTTTAAATTTTTGAATAGGAGATATTTTTGGGTGGCTAATTTCTTATGATGCATTAGATCTATTTTCTTGTTGTTGGTGAAATAATTTGTTGTAGTGTAAATTACTGGTTTCAACCAATGGTCACAAATCTAAGCCCCTCCTTGTGTATGGGGAGGATCCCATTATTGAATGTAAACTACCTAAAAATGTGGGGTTACCGTTATGCCGGGGATCACACAGAATACTCCACTAAACCTATAGCAAAGTGCTTATACGAAATACAAGGAGGAATTTTATATGAAGGGAATTAAAGGGGAGTTGGAGAAATAAGGAGAGAGGGTTAATGTTTTGAGTAGGCTTACATAATTCACATACATCAACCAAAGTAGGTCCACATTCAATTAGAAGAACACAACAATGTAAGAAATCAATAACACTGATAAACCAGAGACACAAAGTTCTACAGATCTATCAATCAAGGACACAAATTTCCTTCTTGGTTGTACAAGATCACCATGCTTACAAATTTGGAGATTTGAGAGGATAGAGGAACATAGAGAAAGAAAAATAGAGGAATTGTAGCTTTTATTTCTTGATATAATAGGGACATAAATCCCAACAACATATAAAAATATACAATTTCCAACCCCCTTAGAATGGAGGATCCATTCCAATTTATAGCATTATAAAATTTCCTTTCATCTACCCCCCACATGACCTTTCACCTATCCTCATCACTTGTGACCTTCCATATTCCTAGGATACAAAAGTGAGTCTTTTCCTTATTAGTGAAAAAGGACTCTTACAATGTTGATGTTGAAGGTCACTTAAGTGAATAAGACAAAATAGAAAAAAGTGCATTCTTAATGGAAAATTAGAATATGGAGAGAGAAGAAAGGAGAGGGAGAGAGAAGGATTGACCAATCTGATGAAGAATCTTCTTCTGATGGAATTTTGAGGAAATTCTTCATGAATGATAGTCTTAACCTCACGACCACTGTTGAACTGAAACATTGTGATTGCATATGCTTCCTCCTTCTATGAGATGCAAGGACACTCCAAATTATTGAATGAATTTTTATAAAAACTATTGTGAGACATCATGAATATTATGTGGAATTTGAACACTAAATTTGCAAAGTCTTCCTCTAATGAGATGAAGATGCACTTTTAGGCACCTGAATGAGTGTTTAATGACAATGCCATGAGTTACGCATTATGATCCTCTCTAATCATAAGGTGAGAATTATGATGTGAGGATCACTTTCTTACTTCTCTAGGCTTTCACAATTCACCTTTGTGACCAAGAATCAATTCTATGATGCTCAAACCTTTTTGTGATTTTTGTTACTTATTGAGAGAGTTCTTCACCTTGTAGATAGAGGATTTCTCCCTGAATGAAATCCCTGTCCTATGACCATCCATTGGAATGAAATGAGGTGATTTCAAGGTGTTTCCTCCTTGAGGTGTGATGACACTACAAGGTGTTGAATGAGTGTTTAAGAACACTGCCAAGTGAATGACATCAAGTGAAACTAAGATGGTTTCTCATTCTTGCATACATGGTGCTCCATATGAAGATCATCCTCTTACCCTTCATGGTTTTAGAGTTTTCCTTAAATGAAACCAAATCTATTATGATCATAGACCTTGTTACTCATATTATTCTCATAAGAATAGATGAATCCTTGATCCTTCACACATGATGGTCTTGAATACCTTGATAGCTTGATTATCTCATTTTGACTTATTTCGAAAGAGATTTCGACATGATGGTAGATTAAAAATATGATGATCCTTGACTTACTCCATGAACATCAAATTTCACCTTTGAACATGATGACTCCTTCACAATTCACTTTCTGGCCAATATGTCACATGAGTTGAAATGTGCTCAATTTTCCTCTTGAAAAATAGGTTTCATTCTCCATAAAAATGATTGATATATGGATGGAATATGAGAATGAGATCCATGTTCTTAACCTATGAAATACATTAGAACAATGTAAATTCCACATTTTTGAATTACAATATGTATGCACATCACCAAGAAGTGATTAAGTGTTTTGAAACACTCTCTAGAGATATACATTGTTTGTGAGCTTGTAATGACTTTGCCACCATCACTCATGGTGAGATTATCTTATCATAATCCTTATGACCATTCCATTTATGACTTAGAATTAATTTTTATGTTTCAAATCCTTCGCAGGCCTCACGATGTTCTTGGTTTCACTCGCTTTTACAAGTGATTATATTTCACACATATTGATTCACTCTTATTTGGTTCTTATCATTGTGTGAGTCATATGATTTCCATTTCATGAATGGATATAGCTAGGATGACTCTATTCTCCCACAATGGG
This sequence comes from Taxus wallichiana var. yunnanensis, assembly GCA_018340775.1. NCBI lineage: Eukaryota > Viridiplantae > Streptophyta > Pinopsida > Cupressales > Taxaceae > Taxus > Taxus wallichiana. The sequence continues at coordinate 618,493,154 of CM031242.1, read as the reverse complement.
ATGTGTTACACTATCCAACTTCTCGGTATCATCTTGTGTCATGCATAAATCACTCATGAACTGGTGTTTTGGGAGCCTATGGAGGGGTTTTCTTTCTTGTTTAGGCCACGAAACAAATTATCATCCTTCGATGATGGGAAAATTAATAAGATAATTATAATGGTATTTTCCAAATCTTTCTCGAGCTTCATTCCAAGACTTACTATTTTTATTAGGTCCTATACAAGACTATTGGTTTTTAGCAAGTTTTCATAGTTTTCACCTTTTGATGTTTCTTGTTCATTCGAGTGTTACAAATGTTAGAAACTTACTATTTTTAGAAATCTATTTCTCTCAATACATGTTATTTTTATAATTTTCATTTACAGTGTATTGGGTTGAAACAAAACTAGTCTTAAAATTCTAGTTTTTTTCTCCAAGATCTTCTACTCCAATTTTCAAATCTTTATGTCTATCGGATCTCTCAGTATAACTGAAAAATAAAGTATAGGTTTTTGAAATTTCATATTGTTGCTATAAAAAATTCTAGGGCATCAATTTATTTACATTGACAATATTCTCAAAGGAATTTTGGAGAGGGATATTATGAGAAAGTTTCATTTGAATTGGATGCATAGTTGAGGAATATGAGAAAAGATTTGTTTTTATGGTTATGAATGTATGGAAAAAAATTGGTAGAAATTATAGGGAAATATGGAGTTTTGGAGAGTGTTACAGTAGCACATTTCATTAAAAATTGTTGATTTTTGTAGGAATGGAGAGTTAATGAAGTTTTGTTATGTTTTTAAACTAACCTACTAATTGCTTGACCGCTCAACCAGTGGATTAAATAGAGTGAAAGTGATGTTGCACATAGTTCAAGGGGTACAAAGGGGAAATTAGGGACACCAAATTTTGAACCGCACTAGATTGTGATAAGTGGAAGCTTATGGTGTGTGGTGGATGAGAGGATGGGGCTAAGAAATGGGAATGAAGGAGCTGGAGGTTGTCACATGGGGTCCATGAGTTGCATGCATAATTTTGGTCACACTTTTGTGTCCCATTATCCCTTGGGGAAAAAATGGGATAGAGGGAACACTAAGGACACAAAATTGTGAACTAAGAGAAGGAGTTATGTCACACTCCGGTGTCCCCCTTGTCCCCTTTACACCATGGGGATAGAGGGGACAATGGGGACACATGGGACACCTGGGTGTCCAAAGTGCAACTTGGGGAGGAGAGTGAGGTCACACTTTGGTGTCCCCCTTGTCCCCTAGGGGATGAGGGGACACATGGGTGTCTAAACTGTGAATTTTTCATTCTAGGAAAGTAAATTATACCTCGGATGTCCAAATTTGCACACCGAACTTGATATTTTTACGACAAGAGCTTAAGAAAATGATTTGGGGTCAAATATTATATGATTTTGACTAAAAATCACATTTTAATATAAATAAAACCATTCCAAAAATAAAATTCTACATGGTACTAAATTTTATATTCTATTTCATTTTAAAATAAGAGGGGCACTACTAAGTTTTGAAGTACCTTAGAATTCTTTGAGCATTGGAGAAAATTTTATGTTTCAACTTTGTAGAAGATTCCCATATCTTTATTATTCCTTTTTTTTATTCTTAAGTTATTAGGAACTCCCATAATCATTCGAACAAGACATCATTCACCATTGGATCTTTCATTCCCTACACCCTAAATACTCATTGTTGAATGTTGCTCCTAAATTAGATTTTATTTCCTAAATATTCCTAAATTTCCTTAGAAAACTTAAATTTATTCTTACATCACCTTCATATGATTTTGATTTTCCATAAACACTTCTATATGGTGTTCAATTGGCTACAAAATGTCCAAAATGTCCTTTTTAGGCCTCTCTAGAGGAAGTAGTTTATTAACAAGTCATAATGAATTTATCAATAATCTTGGGTAATAATCCATGAAAACTAAAATAAATTTGAGAAACTTGTTAGTAATTTACTTCGAGCTGAGGTGATGGTGATACTTAGGGTAGGATGGCCGGAGGAAGGATGTATAGTGATCGGGAATCCTAATTTTCAATTAGGGCCTTGAGTTGACATGCTTTAGAATTTTCAATTTTCATGCTAGCTATTTTGCATGAAAACACTTGTTTTTTGGTTTTTTGTGATCTTTGAGTATAATTTTTCCAATATTAAAAATTAATATCTTCAATGTGAATGATTACTTGTGCAAAACAAGAGAATTCTCACAATGTAGTTCGTCTCTTATCATATTTTGAAACTCAAGTAACTTCCCAACATCAAGAAGACACGTACATTAATTTTCAAGTAATTCCTGATGGTCATTGAAAATTAGTGTATTCTCCAGGATTTTACTCCATTGTTTGTAATTTTAAGGTGTCAATATCCCTATATTTGATAGGAGGCTCACAATTTTAGCCATGATGACACAAAACACAAAGAAATATGAATTTTATACAAAATTTTCCTTTACTCGCTAGTAGATCCATAATATGATTCTTGCTACTTTGAAAATATCCTTGTGACTCCAAAACAAAAAATAGATGAATTAATAGTAATTATTTTGTTTTGATCTTGAGACTTATGGACCTTTACACACTTGTCTCACCATTTTTGTATACACTTGAAAATAATATAAAATAAAATTGTGGTAAAATATATATGCACTTTGCACTTTAGGGGATTTAAACTTGGAACCTCTTCTTTACAAGTGACCCCACTTTTATAAATTAATGGTTTATGTTATTACATAGTTAGAACTTGATATGTCAAACCTTGTATTTGACTATGCATGTAAAATTTAAAAAAATCCAATCAAATAAATATGCACCTATAAGTAATTACCGAAAACCTTATAGAATTTCCCAACAAGATTAAATCCAACCCACACTCCTTGGTATGTAGCAAAAGGAAGGAAATTATTTTTCTCTAATTTATAATGTCATATGTAGCTTTTTTAAGTTCCATTTTCATCTCGTGGTCTGATTTTCCATGCTTCCCAAATGGTAATTAGAAAATAACATCTCAGAAAATGAATTTCTAGGAAAACATTTGTTGTTTCAATGATCCCTAGTTTTTTTTTCACTTCAAAAACATACATCTTTAGCAATAACACTCAAGAAAAGTTAAATTCCCATCATACAATTCAATGTCTTAGAGATTTTTTCGAAAAAACAATCTTCTAGTTCCAAAGACCCCCTTCTAAACATATAAAAATGATTTTCAATCCCTTCGATATCCCTTAGATGGCACTCAAACTTGTAGAATTCAAAAATATCTTCAGGAAGAATATGGTACCTCCTTTAGACAAATAAAAATATTGTTCCAACATTTGTCTAACAATTTCAATGCCCCATTTATTTTTCTTTCATAAATTTCACTCACCACAAGTCTAGGTTCTTATAGGATCTGATACCACTTTTTAAAACCATTACACATGTGAAATTGGTAAGCCTACCATATAAACTTTATTTATAGTAAAATATCAAGTTACATGAGATATATAATCTTTCCAATGGAAAGTTAAAAACCATGTTTTCTTATGGGACTCAACTACCCACAAATTTATTTAATAGTCACTAATACATCATTTACTTTTCAATCTCAAACTATTTTAAATCATGAAATGAGGTGTAGTGTACAGAGATGCAAGTCCCATACAATAGAACTACTAATAAAATAAACATAACTCATTTGGATCAAATGACCCAACATGGGTGCAATCCTGTATGCCCACCCCACCTTTTTAATTAAAAACAAGAACAAATGGGAGGGGGTTCAAACCTCCCCCATATTTTTTAAATACAAAGGGTAGGATGTAGGCTACATGTTCCCCATTTTTTGTAAATAAAAAAATTGTATGGGGAGGGACTTCACACCACTAATACCCAAAAACATCTAACAACTACAAAACAAAATGGGATGGTTTTATCATCCCCGGCGTACTCTTCTAACACAATCTAAGTGGATACTTAGTCACCCCACATACGGTCCTCTATTTCACAACACCACTACAAATATTTATTTTTTATTATATGTAAATATATACATGCATACAAACACACACACACACACACACACACACACACACACACACACACACACACACACACACACACACACACGTATGTGTTTGTGCATGTGTACATATATATACTTATTGTCTAAAATTATAGCCCATGTAATTATGAACAACTCATCAAAAGGACTTAACCATTTTCATATTCTATAAAATTCTTGGAAGAATAGTTCATTCTACCGTGAAATGTAGGAACTTACTATTCCACATGTTATCTTAACCCATTGAATAAGGGAAGTAGTAGATGGGGACTTAGGTAGAAATTAGTGAGAGTGAGTGTTATGTAGCCCTTTTAGAACACTAATGAATTAAGACCCTTGTAATTCAAATTCAAATATAGTACTACATAATTAATGATCCGTAGTAAATAGAAGAAATCAGCTAAGTTCAAAAGCCTCATAAAACTAACTTTGTGTTCCACAATTTCACTATTTGTAACATACTGCAGTTTTCTCAAATATGTGGAATTAAAGAAAAATATGTAAGAGAATAAGTATTAGATCTAAGAGGTATACCCTCATGGCTGACATGAATAAATTCCACTCATCAAGGTAAGTAGGGAAAGTCATGGAGGTCCATGGTAAAGGAAAATGTGAAATATCGTGACGAAAGCCAAAAACAAAGCAAAAGTCATGAGATGCTTCAAATAAGTTCCAAAATCTGACCCAGAGATCCGACTACCCCAACCATCAAAATTTAATGAAGAATGGTTCCATTCTTTTTAGTTTAATGGTGTGTGATAGACTCAAAGATCATGTTGTGGTTGTTGGAAAATTGGGGCATATATACATGTACTACAGAACACTCAAGATAAATAATGGTGTTCATGCTTATTCAACAAATATTTAGGAAACAAATTCAAGCTTTGTGGTCCTTTATCCTCTCTCTTCCTTCCTTTCTCCATGCAAGTTCCTCGCACATGTAAAGGGTTCTCTCTCCCGTGGACTTGTGAGATTTTATTTTAACATTCCCTATTTTTGGACCTTTTTAAATACATTTTTAGAAGTTTCTTAAGCCTATTCTCTTGTAAATACAAGTAACATCATATAATGAAATGGTATTATGGTTTTAATTCATGTGTTTTGTCTTGAATGTGAACCTTTGACCCTTTTTTTTCTTTCTTTAAATCCACAATTTTTCTCTTTATAGATATTTGAGTTTGTTTTAACTTCCTACATGATATTTTCAACCGTATTTCAGTTTGCGTGTCACCTAATTTCATTTTTCAATCACCTTTCCCTTTCTCCTCAACTCTGAATCCTGTGAAAATGTAGTTTAGTTTTAGTTTAGTTACGTCTTAAGTTTTTAGGTTAGTTGTGGTGGGCTAAGACAAGATGATCCATTCTTCTTTGGAGGTTGATCTCATTTTATAAAGTCTCACACTTTCAAGATCATCCCATGTTACTCAAAGTTATAGATGTTTATAAATGAATATTTAGATGGTGAAAATTTTGGTGTTAATAGCTTCTTGAACGCTCGGAGAGACCGACTTTCATGTTCTTTCACTAATTTTTGGCGTGCAACTTAGTGATTTTAGCTTTTAGAGGTGGTTCTTCAACACATATGGTGAATTTATTGGTTAAAATTTAAAATCAAGCATCCGATTGCATATTTTCATGAGAAGGATGTAGACAAGGTCAAGTACAAAGAAGAGAAAATCCATTTGACTATTTCTAGCTATCTCCAAGGAGAAAGGGAAGGGTTATATCAGTCCAGAGATCTCCATCACCTCCGCAGACCGATTCCTCTCCACTCCTCCTCCTAGGAGTCTTTTTGATGTCTTTTAGGGTTTTGAGACCCATTACATTCATGGCACAAAAAGGAATCAATATTATGTCATTTTTAATGGGGAATTCCTATACTTCTAGCCTAATATGATAGCATTCCATTTACATCCTTGAAAATTGTTCCTTTCTTCATCTTAGAGAACAATACAATCTTTTTTTGAGCACATTAAGGATGTTTCTAACACTTCTAAGTATATCACGTGACAAAAGACAATGTAGTGGTCAGTTACTAGCAGCGTCTCTCAAGGTGAAATATTTACAATAGTATAGATGCTTAAGGATAAATTCTATCACCACTTGGGATGACTTAGGGGAAGTTTTGTGCAATGAATTTGAATATAAATCAAATCACCTATCTTTGGTGGAGCAGCTAGCAATGACTAAAATAACACCTAATGAGCCAATGTCTGATTTCAACATCATATTTCAAAGGACTTGGGAATATATTTTTCAAGTGGTAAGTCTTAAAATCAATATGCATTTCTTTATTACCTAAAGGCTTTAAATAATGACATTTTAGTCATGATTCAGTCCATGGGGGTAGAACACTACCAGATGCTTATGATATTGCTATTGGAGCCAAAAATAGTCTTATCTAAGTTGGGAAGCTTTTCCCTAGACCTATAATGCCCATATTTCAAGATCTACAAATACCCACACCTTTTCAAATTATAAAATTATCACCTATTCCACCCCTAAGAAGAAAACATTTAAATGAAACATCTACCTCTACAATACCTTCAAGATAATTACATGAGGTCATGAAACAACTACAAATTTTTGGAAATGAGTTGGTGTCCCCGAAAAGGTGACAAGCTTAAAAATTCTAGCCATATCAGTCCTCATACCAACCAAACAAGCCTCCTTATCTTCCATTCCAAGTGGAAAAAAAAAATCAAATCACTCCCGCAAAACCATTTCAATCTTATAACCCAAATCTACTAGTTTATCCGAGGATTTGGTCATAGTGTGAGTAACAATCTTATGAAAGATTATGAATGGTGTTTCCCTTACAATATTCCACAAAACCATGAAAATTATGCCATTGGTATTCTCAACCGTGAATTGGTAGTGTAAAATACTTATTTCCCATAAGATATACCCACGTAAAATCCACAACAAGAAATAATGCAAGAAATTCCATCAAGTGAGACAACTTATAAAATAGAAATAGGAAGAGTTCTATGAAATCAATCAACTACAAGAGAGTAATCATGTTTCTTCATCAAGTGTGAGCACAAACACTAGGGTTAAAATAATATAGGTGGAAGGAAACATCCTACCGGCTACCATTTACCTCGCTAGTTCTACATCCTCAAGTTAGGAAATCCACAGACTTAAAGACTTCAAACTTCAATGAAAAATCTGCATAATGTTTCAAATTTGTAGTACACGACAAACTGTAAATTTTTTTAAGTCAATAAGATGGGGAAAGGCCATAGTATGTTGTGGACCCATAATTGACCAATAAAAACTCGGGCATACCACTTCGACCTATTGTTGACACAATTGACTCACCTACATACAATTTAGCTAAATATCTGCCAGAAACTAGAACAATTTGTTGGAAATACCTCCTCATTTATAAAATATTCCACCAAATTCACTCACATAATTGAAAGTAAGAATGTTGAAAAATAGGATATTCTAGTGAGATTTGATTTTTATTTCCCTTTACACCAAAATACCTATAGATGATGCCATAGATGTGATTAAATCTTTAACTGATCAAGAGACGATAGAATTAACTAAATTTTGTCTTCGCTCCACTTTCTTCACCTTCGATGGTAAATTCTATGAACAAAATGAGGGGGTTGTGATGGGTTCTCCTTTTTCACCTATTGTGGAAAACCTATTCATGGAAATATTTGAAGAGAAATCACTTAGATCTGTACCCCTTGAAACCCGAGTGGTGGTATAGATTTTTTGATGATACGAATGTAAACTGGAAACATGGCATGGATCAACTACATAAATTCCTTGAACATTTAAATATGTAGTCACCACACATACAATTCACTATGGAGGTTGAAGAAAATGGAATTATCTTGTTTCTTGATGTTCTAATAACATACGAATGAGGATGGTTCTCTTGCAAGACAAGTTTACCAAAAAGACTCACACTAACATATATATTAGGGCCAACTCGCACCATCACCCTTCTCAGAAGGATGGGGTCTTAAATACTTTGTTTACAAGAGCCCTGAGAATTTTAGATAATAATCACTTACACTCAGAAGAGAAATATCTCACCAATGTTCTTAAGGAATGGTTATAAGAAATGGCAAATCGAGCCACTACTAAGAGCTAAGGTGGGTGTGTCTAGGTCACCTCGATCTTCATCTCTATGCATTGGGGGTAACAATAAATCCTTCCTACCCTACATTTCTGGGACTACTAATAAAATTTCCAAGATTTTAAAAAGAAAGGGTATTAAAACTTGTTTCAAACTGATAAAAACCATTAGAAACAAGCTTAAAAACCCTAAAGACCATATTTTCCTAATTTAAGAAAAGGGGTTTACTTTATACCTTATGTATGCGGAAGAACATGCATAAATGAAATTGGGAGATCACTTAAAAAAAAATTCCTGAACATTGTAAATACTTAGTACATACACGGGTTGGTAAATCAGATTTGGCGAAACACAAAGACATAACAAAACACGCCATCTGCATTAACAACACAAAAATAATAGCTATTGAATCACCTACGCAAATAGAAAATTACGTGAAGCTATCAAGATTGATAAATACCCAGATAACCTGAATTGTAATGATGGGTGGAAGCTCATTTAGTCTTGGAAACCCCTTTTACATATGTTGATTCCTCCTATACCCTTTGACCTTTTTGTTATAATTATTGGTGTATTTTCGATGTAGGAACATCATTATTCATACATAAAGTTTGGTTTGTATTAGCTTCTAGGTGTGTCAAGAGTTCATTTGGAGGTTTTTGTAATGTACTTAGTCTATTTGGTCTCATCTTGTGTGTAGTAAGATGTTTCCCTCCAAAACTTCATTTTTAATTTTCAAATTCCTAGTTAGTAGTTCTTAAGCCTAGATGTTACTAATAGGGTTATATGTTTGTAAATGAGTCATCAATGGTGTAATGAGAGCTTGAATATACCTTTACCACCATTGACTTGAATCTCTTGACTCACCTAACCCTTAACTCATCATGAGTTAGCTCAATCAAAGTGGGGTTAGTTGTGTGACAACCCTAACTAACTCATTCTTTCTTATTTGTAAAGGAATATATCATGTATTCAAATGAGGGAAGAATAGAGATGTGAAGAGGTGTGTGGAGAGGTGAAGATATTTGTGATAGAGCCATGGTGACTCTTACAAGTTGTGTAAATGCATGAATGATCTAATGGAATCGATATATATGTTAAAATTGTGTATCATGATTTATTACACTTTAGTGTTGATCATAATAAATAAAAATCCTTATAAATGAGTGAGATTATGGTGTTAGAGGTTAGATTAGGTCAAATACACATATATGAATACTGACATGAGGTAAGCAAGTCGAAGAGCTTGAGAACTATGAAGAAAAGGGATACTACCGTGACTTTATAATTGAAAGGTAAGAAACATTATAAATCTTAACACAAACACTAAACCTTAAAGTTGAGAAATGCATAAGATTATTCTTAGGAACTTGACCATGTTGACTATGAATAAACTTCATAATATTGTTGGATTCAATATTCAAAGAGCGAGAAAAAGCTTTTATAGAATGGGAAATTTGTGTTTTAAGACTAAGGGTTTGTCAAAATAAGGAAATTATAGAGTTACAATGATTCCATTGAAGGAGAATGGTCTAAGAATATTATAACTTGTTTGAAAAGGGTTAAGAAAGGTAAAAGAGTCTTGAATTCATAGAATTCCAGTCAAAGAGAGAGACACATCAAGAGAAATAAGAAATTTTCTTTATAAAATAGAGTACCCATCTCATGAGGATGTAATAACCAAATCATTGTTCGTATTGGTTTGGAATCCATACATATTGGTGTAAATGAATAATAATGAATATTAGGTTGTATAGAAGGTAATGTAGCTAGTGGAAAGAGGTTTCAAATTGAGAGTGTGAGTTTAGAGGAGTTAAAGGCTTAAAGAATAGTCAATCTGACTGGTAATATCCAATATTGAGGGTTTTAGGATGAAGTCTTGTGAAAAATAACTAAAGATAAAACTTTAGAGGCTTGTTCAAGTGGCATAAGGCCTAAGACAAAATGATAAGTCAAGATACTAGGTGTAAGAACCTTGTGAAGGTTGATTGTAATCAAGGGTAAGTTATAGTCTTGAGGATGATTCTCATAGTCATGTATAGGACATGGTCATGGTGGTATTGTAAAGGAATTTGAAATAAATGTGGACTAGGCGGGTTGTAAGACTTATGAGAACATGAAAAATCCTTAGTAGAAGAATGCATAAATGCCATGCTTTAGCTTAAGATAAACACGCAGATTCATGGAAATAGACCGTGATAGATAATGATTATGTAAGGAAATTTGTCTTCTTGGAAATAATCCCTTGAGAAAGTTTGAAGTTATTTGGAAGTAGAGGAATGTGCTTGGGACTTAATCAAATATAAGGCTATGAAGGCATGTTCATTTAATTGTAACCCTCAAAACACAATACGGTTTAGAGTACTTAAAGGAATGAAAATTAGTGAGTGGTACTTAAACTCAAACTAAGAAGGACTTGAAGATCTAATGAATGTTTATAATGAGAATTATTTGGTGAGTTAAAAAGGAGAAAATATGAGAGCACACCCCAATGAAGAAGGAAACAATGGAGTAGGGGATTATAGGGCTTTAGAGCTAATGATGATTCAAGAATATACAAATGTGAAATTTGATCAAAATGTTGTTGGGGGTAAATAAAATAGGGTAGAAATTTTGGAAAAACACGTGAGGAATGAAAAAATGTTGAGAAGGTTAAAGAGTGATTTCAATAGTTAAATCTCATAAAGCGTTAAGCAAGCCATGAACCACTAAGCTAACCAAGCTAGAAGTAAAGAAGCACAAGAAGAAATTTGAGGAAGATAGTGAGAAAAGAGTAAGTAAAGGTTGTAGAGATGGTTTAGGAAGGAGTGAAATAAGTTTATAAATTAGGAAGGAGTGAAATAAGTTTAATAATGGGTTCATAAGGAGGGAATATGTGAAATGTACTAAACCTTAGACTTTAGCAAGAAACCCTAAGACAAGCTTAAAGAAGGCCTAGAAAGAATGAAAAGTGTGTTGGGATTAATAGGGAGACAGATAGACCTTGAATCTTTGAAAAAATAACAAATGATGAAATGTTAATCTAATTATTATCCTACTCTTGCATAAATATTAGTAGATTATTTTTTACATGGAAATTTACATCATTCCAAGGCTAATTGAGAGGAATTGACAAAATTGGTAAAAGGAGTATAAAATGAAATGGGTAAAGAATTGAGGGATGAAACTTTGTAAGATGAATGTTAGGACAAATGGGTCCTCAAAAATTTTACCAAGAAATCTTGACTCGGATAAATTATGGTTTTATGCTCAAAAGTATGGTTTAGGAGGGCTGCTAGAAGCATGCATGAAGGTTTAGAATGAGTTTAAATGAAATCAAGACTCAAACTATTCCAAGCATGTGATGCTAGTTTTGTGATTTGAGAAAAAGTGAAAAAATGATGGATTTTTAATGTTGATTGTCCTAACTTGTGTGATTTGTTTTTTTCTTGAGCCTCTACATCAATTTTTATTCTCTTTGACCCATCCGCTATTATCAATCCTTCCTCTCCATGTTTTCTTAATTATTCATGTTAATTCCCCTTTTTTTGGTTTTTTTCCTTTCTTAGTTTTCTAGGTTAATTTAATTTTATTCTTTTTGATTATTTATTTTTTTTCTTTTATCACTTTTACATCTCTTTTGGGGAACAACATATCCTTTGGTTGAATCAATTATTTACACTAGTTCATTTCTCTTCCCGCTCTCAAGGAAATTCTCACCTTGATGATGGTTCCAATACGTGAATTACAACATTCGTTTTAATCCTTTGTATGCAGCATATCCATAAGCTTCAACTCTTCATCTAACATGTGATATGAATTAAAAATATTTGATGTTATTGACTCTCTGATCAAAGAAAACCTATGGATCAAATGAACAAGATAGGAAATTTTGTTCCTCTATTGCGAGAAACCCATGGGTACCCCCTTCAAAATCATGGATCAAATGAAGAAGACCAATGTAAGCATATAAATGTAAGAATCTTTATCTACCCCTAGACATAAATATCTCTTACAAGTTGTCATGGCTAATGTTACCACTTTCTGCACAAAACACCTAAGAATACGGAAAAGGTGGTGCTTAACAATGCACTTCAAAGCAAATAATGATCAATCGTGTAAATTCATAAATCTTCCACCCTTTTATGTGTATATTATTATAGGAAATTGGATATTACGCAATTACATTATAGACTCGGGGAAAGCAATTCGGTGATGCCCAAACAGATTGTAGATCAACTTAGTCTCAAATATTATTCACTCTAAAGGTATTAGTGCAACTACATGGGACCACGAGGGACAATTGGGGTTATGAGATGTCTAATTATTACACTACATGTATGCCCCAACTTTTCTATTCCATAGGATGTGTGGTGTGCTATTTTTTCCATAAGTTATACTTTCCTTAATGACAAGATAACAAGGTTTTTCATGTTTCATAAGGTTGTTGTAGAAGACAAGTGAAGTACTGCAAGAGAAGTGTGATTACAATTCTTAAAATTATTAGGAAGGGTATGTAATGGCTTAACTTGTATCATCAATCATGGAGTACCAATAGTGAACAAGCATCCAAAAGGTGTGTTCTTAAAGAGAAAATCTAGACATAGTTCTCGAAATCTAGGTGTGTACTATTTTTTTTTGAATTAAGCTTGCGAAAGTTGAGTATCCTAAGAACCAATACAGAGCATGAAAGTTATCTAGAAGGATTTGTGTAGGTATGACTTATATTACCCATATGTGTACTAGAGAGTTTTTTCTTTCCAACTTTAACTTAATGGAGTGAAATAATAAAAATAAACTAACCTTGGAAGACGACGGGGTTTACCGATACCGCGATGATCAATCTTATTGTTTATGGATAAAATATCCTTCTTCTTTCACCGATAAAGAAAACTACAGATCAAAGGAAAATTAAACAAAATTAATTAAATAGATGGGTAGACAAGCTTCTTGGAAAAATCTAATTTTCCTTAGAGGATGTCAGCTCATTTTTAAAAAATTAAGTGGATTGAAAAATAACAATAAATATATAGACAATGATAGATGGATAGTAGATGAGAAGATCTAGAACTCAAGGTTGAAATGCAAGTCTTGTGTAGATTTGAAGGTGACCTAATAAAGAGTGGATGCAATCTAAACAGACTTGAAGTAGTTGTACTAAAGTATTTGGTCTCTTTCTCGATCTCTTGGAGGAATTCAAACCGGTCTTCAATATCTTCCTTGTCAATGGAAAATCGTAATGCACACAAGATCAACTCATGATGGATGTTGTATTTTTCCTAAAAGAAGGCTTCTGAGACGATAAGAAGGTTATAGATGCTTGTAATTGGATGAAAATTTCAAGGAACTGCCATCTAAAGTAAATTGTGCTTGCAAAAAAATTTTATATACAAATAGATTTATACAAACAATGATAAATAGATAATTTGAAAAAGATCTAATTTTGATAAGGATCATCATGATTCAAGACGATTGCTAGCGATTATTGCTAAAAAGAAATTTTTCCTATAAATGATAAATAAAGCTCTTAAAGTGATGTTTTTGATGTTTGTATGAACTATAAATGATAAAAAAAAGTAGAGGAATACCTTTGGATGTGGAAATGAGCTAAAATATGCCTCAAATCATCAAATGGAGTTGATTGAAGTTAATGTCCTGTTGTTGAGCTTCTTGAGGGTTGATTGATGAAAAATACTATCAAAATAATGCGTTGATAATAGTTGGAGATTGATGTAGGATCTTGATGATATCTGGAAAATGGATTAGATTCACTAGAGGTCAAAAAATGAAGTGCAAGCATGAGAAAAATGTTTATTTTTGAAGATCCTTGAGAAAGGAGAAAAAAATCCTATTTATAATTACTAGGATCGAGTTAGGATTGTAGGCGATGCATATTTTTGGGGAAAATGTTTGAGAAGTGGTTAAAACAAGTTTTAAACAAGAATTTTTGGTAAATGACGGTGGGAAATGGTTGGGGGAGGTTATGGATGAGTTGTGGAGGTTGGGATGTGGTAATAAAATAGATTTAAGTTTTTTTAAAATGGTTAAGGTAGATTTAAAGTGGTTAGGTGGTTTAGGATGAATATATAGTAATTTTATGGGAGTGTGATTTTTTTACAAAGGTGTGGGGAGGGTGACTTAGGATAATGGTTTTTAGATAGGTTTTTAATTAAATAAAGTGTGTATAATATGAATTAGGTGGGTTGATGAAAAACATAGTGTCTACATTTGCCCCTTTTTGTTGAGTAGTTCATGAGAAGCGAACAACAAGACAAAAATTATATGAGATAAAGCTTTCTTTCTGTTTGGATGGGTGAACCCCCTCAAACTCAGGTTGATTGTGATGCAAGAAAAGAATAAAAACATTGAGTTGAGTTGATTGGATAGGTGTGATATGTTTGTTTTTTTAAGTTTCCCAAAATCGAGGTTATCGAAACAAGATGTATATTACCGTAGGATCAAGTGCTAGGGGAACCAAAGGGTTCGTGTTTTTATACATATGAACCAAAAAAGGGTTATGAATCCAAATGATAGGGAAACCAAAGTGTTTGTATCATATGGATGTATGGCTTCCTATTGTAAAAAAATGATTCGTGTGGACCATAGCTTAGCTTTGGGTTTCTCAAAATAAGGCATATATTTGGTGAATGTGGTAAGGTTGTTGAAATTTGTTTCTATTTTTGGAAAAATATGATTTATGATCATAATGTTAAGAATATTAGAATTTACATGTGCTTTACCATATGGTAAATATATCATTACTATGGCGATTAGTAATGCTAAAAGTAAATATGGTAATGTAATGGTTAGTAGGTGGTTAGAAAGCTATACCTTTATATATATTTAAATAGGTTATAATTTGTTATTTGTATTTGTTACTACCCATGACTATATCGAGTTATTAGATCCTATTTTTAGCGGGATTTTTGACTACATCTATGGCTATTTAATAGCCTATGTATTGATTTCACACATATGTGAAATAAAAGATTATTCTATATTTAATTTGTTGTTGTACTATTATTTAGTATCGTAGAAAACAAGTCAAATGTGAGAGTAGATTATGAATTTAACCATGAGATTATTTTCGATTAATTCATTTTTGTTGAGAATATGAAATTTTTATGTAGATCCGAAATAAAATCAGGTGGCAATTCAATTGTATTTTCCACACTACCATATATGCATTGAAGATTGAAGAAGTGGAGATTAATTCTTTGGAGAGTGTTGGAATTCATTGATTGGATCTAACTTTCATTAAATCTCAACGAGAAAATTTTCAAGTTGCATTTTCTCAACACATGTTACCATTCTTAAGCAATGTCAATCTTGTATTCCTTAAGCTACCACTCCTCCATATTCTTTGTTCTTTGTAATTTTAAATATGAATCTTGTTCTCTCCCAAGATAAACCAAAGTTATAAGAGTAAAAATCACTAAACAAATCGTCAAAGTGATTTTTATTTTTTTAAATTACCTCATGGATGCATTTTTGGTGTTTCACAATGTCCAGAAAATAAACTATTTCACATTTTAGAGGGAAGTTATAAAAATAAATCCAATGTGGAAACAGATTGAGCTTCATATCCAAATCAAACCGAGCTACTAGTATGAGACTGGAGGAAAGAGGAATCAAAGGCTAAAGGACAACTAACGACCTCTCATCAGTCACTAATGATGAGGCCACACTTCTAGTATGGTGACTTGTTTTTTCAGTTGTGTGGTGTGGATTTCAATTTTTCAGCTTGTCAGTGTGGTGTGAGAAATAAGAACAAAGGTTCATTCTTATTCACTGGTATATGTGGCTATTCCTACATAATTCCCTGATGTAATAACATAGTGAAGAAAAATAGCATAGTGAAATGCAGCATCATGATACTTGAAGAGGTTGAATAGTCATATGTGTTCTTGTTCATACCTAGGTTTGTGGTTAGCCTCTAGAAAACCATTGAAGGTTGTTCAGATGGTTCCTACTTGAGTTCCCATACTAAATAGGTCAGAATTTTTCCCTACACCGATTGGTTAATAAGCGTGTGGTTCATGTAAGTGTTCCCACACTAGTTCGGCTTAGATGTTTTCATGTTAGTGTTTGGTTAATAAGAAGCTGATGTATTCCTTCTTCTAACTTCATTTCAAGTTATGTGCCAAGATCATGAGCGAGTAGAGGTACGAAAGATGCAAAGGAAGTGAGAATGTATTTCTACCATATAAACACTAAGGGGGAATGTTAGCAATATTAGTATCTACATGTGATTTACTATATGGTAAATTTATCGTTACTATGGCGCTTAGTAAATGGTAAAATCAAATATGGCAATGTAATGTTTAGTAGGTGGTTAGTATTCTATACCCGTATATATATTTAAATAGGTTATAATTTTTATTTGCATTTGTTATTATCCATGACTATCTCGAGTTATTAGATTTATTTTCTAGGAGGTTTTTGGCTACCTCTATGGTTATTTAATAGCCTATGTATTGATTTCACACATATGCGAAATAAAATATTATTTTGTGTTTAATTTTTTATTGTATTATTACATGATTGATGGATCGCTAGTGATTCATGGTGGATTTATAGAAATTAGGTCCAATTGTTGGTGATTAGGTACATCGCTAGCAATTAGGTTAAATCACTAGTGATTAGGGTAAATTTCTAGCGATTACGGGATTCGTTGGTGATTCATGTGTGTAAATTTTGGGGCTATAAATAACTGATTTTCTTAACAAATGGATCATTTGTGATTGATGTATTTTGATATTAGATATATGTAAGAATGTGTTTTAAAAGTTATAATTGACTAATGGTAGTGGCGAGAAGCATCCAGATGACATGAAGGCCCACCCAAGAAGAGGTATGTATCGTATTTTGTTTTTTGTGTGTTTTTGTTTATTTTTTATTTTTTGTTGACAAATGTCATACTAGGTATGTTTTGTGGAAATTTTTAGGATTGTTGGGGATTACATGGATTGTTAGCGATCGAGATGGATCACTTGCGATTCATGAAAGAATCATTAGCGAACAATGTTGGATCACTAACAATTTAGACTAAATCTTTAGTGATCAATGTGTATTTTATAAAAACTTGATAGAAGTTTGATGGAAATTTATTCTAATTGATGTTTTTGTGATTTACGGATGTAGGTGAATTTGAATATCCGAGATCCGATTATGTTGGATTTAGTAGATGTGAGGGAGGATATGTTTAGTGATGACTAGGTACATTTGGAGGTGGTGGGTTTTGTGGGGATGCATTACTACAAATGCATCCATAGACAAGTGAGGGTTATTGTTGGATCTAATTGAGAGGTGGGATCCTACTACCTATACTTTCTAAGTAACCCATGGGTGAGATGACCATCACCTTGGAGGATGTGCACAGGAGTTTACTGTGTTTCTGTCACAGGGAGAGGGGATATATTGTATAGATGAGACTAAGAGGGAGGAGTGTATAAGGATTTTGTATGGAGATGATGTGGATTTTACAGCTGATGGATTTTATTATCAGCCTTTATATGAGGCAAATAGATGGGGTCATGTTGTTATGACTATGATGATGATGGGGATCTCATTTTTTCTCTACCCGACTCATATAGTGGTCGGTTCTCTAGTTGATGACCTGGTGTTGTGGAAAAGATTCTATAAAGCACAGAAAGTATTCGATTGGGACCTTACTTTTCTTGCACGCATATAGGAGTTTTGGTCTTGGAGGATTCATAAGAGATTCGGGATTAGTGTTGGTTTTTTATTATAGTGTTCGGTATTTGAGCATATTGTTATAGATCATCCTCAGCTTTATCGTGGGGTGGTGTTGATCTGATTGTGGATAGTCCTAGTTTTGTGTGACAGAGTTTAGATGTAGGGCTATCTAGAGGAGTGTGGAGTGAGGAGTATTACGAAGCTTATTATATAATAATAGGAGGGTGATATATTCTGGAGGCACTATATTGATTTTCCAAAGTGTGGGTAAGGGTAGGAGATGGATTTGAATTCTACTTAGTAAGATTTAAGGATTCACAGGATGACGAGGAGGAGATTGGGATCTCGTGAGATTTAGCCATGTCGGGAAAAAATTTGGTTTAATAAAAGATGTATTGGATAGTATAGTTATGTATAGACGAGATGAGGTGGGTTTGGATACCTCAAGATAGTGGTGGGGTGGAATTATGTTATACATGATGAGGAGGGAGTGATGGGATTTGATGATCATGTTGATAAGGTGCCAATTGATGACTTCAATATGAATGCGGAATATAGGGCATGGTGTCTTGGTGCATTTTCGCTTGGGAGATTTCATCCATCCCCAGAGAGGATAGGAGACTACGAGCTCGGGTGGAGGGAGGTTAGGGAGGTGATGGTGGAGATGGGGATGGTGGAGATGGTGGGGATGAGGGAGAGGGTGATAATGGTATAGGTAGAGTGGCCCTAAAGGCCACGATTGCATGTTTGGTGGCTGAAAAGGCCATAGTGGAGATACACAGAGATGGTTTGAGGGTTGAGCGTGATAGCTTGGTGACCGAGATGGATGGTTTAAGGGATGAACATGATAGTTTGAGTCATTATTTGGCACGTAATATAACCAATCATGATAGGTATAGATAGCATCGAGACACCTTGAAAAGTGCTCTCGGTATTACAAGGACATTAGTATCAAAGTGCCAAGTTAACATCTCGAGAACATGCCAATATCTAGATAGGTATGTCATATATGGTTAACCTAGCTCACTATCATTCCGTATGAGATGAGCTAACATATTATTAGGACTTAATGGTGTAGAACGTACTAACGTGGTTCATTATGCATACCATCTAGCTCAAAGAGGAGTGGGCCCTAGTATGAGCAAGGTGAGTGTGGGCCAACTACCTCTTGGTCTAGATAGAGGTGGACAAGATTGAGAAGATGGTGGTGGAGTTTTTAGGAGCTCAGGGTATTATAGGAGGTGGTTAGGGGAGTGTTGTATGTCTACTTTGAGTTTTTTCGTTGTGTCTAGTTTATTGAATAGATATGATGTATTTGTATTTTGATATAGATATCTCTTTAAAAGCCTTGATTTTTAATGTATACATTTTGATAGACGAGAGTTAGGGGACTCCACATGACATTTGGATATGATGTTTATATATGATGATGGGTTTGAGTTATGATTTATGTGTTGATTTTTATGGTTTTGTTTAACTTGATAGATGTCCTAATGTTTTTATGTGTATTATGAATATCCGGAAAAAAAAAATCAGATATTGATATTAGATTATGATCTTTTATGTGTTTAGAGTTTGGTGACTTGAATGTGATCAATGTATGTCAAAATGTTTCCTAACTCTTAAATAGGAATAAAATGCAAGTTGATTTCTTTGCTACTATACTTTATATATACGTGATGGGAATAAATATGGCGAAGGCACTTGGAATTTTGGCCTTTATAATAAGTGTTAAAATACAAATAACAATGGGTACTCACATGAAGGATATTGGATGTAGATGGAAGTGAAAAATTTACTTCCCTAGGACATGGGAAGGGATGATATGTGTATGTTGTGTGGGATAAAAGGTTCTCCTGTTAATGGTTTCATAGAGAGATGCACCAACTTTATATTTTAATTTTGATCCAAATTGATCGATGTAGGAAGTATTCTTTGATGGGAAATTTGTTTGATGCGGAAGCTTTCCTAGGATACTTTTTGACATTTGAATTTTTAAAGGTTGATCAATGCGGGAAGCCTTTTATATAGGTAGTCATCCTTCGAGGATTGGGCTACAATTTAAATTTCTTTATATTTTTTTGAGATAGTTGTCCTTCAAGGATCGGTCTACGATTTTAGCGAGTAGATGTTCTTTTAGGGATTAATCTACTTTTTGATATGATTTTTAAATTTTTGATATCTATCCTTCAAGGGATCAATATATATATATATGATAGGTTGCATCCATAGATATTTTGACTTTATTTTGAGTTGAGGGCAAAAATTACTAGACCATTTCAAGGAGGGGAAGAAATGTGTACATAGACTACACATGTGTGCCCCAAAACATGTCTTTGGTTGATAAAAAGTTGGTTAGATATAAATATTGTGGGGTTCGTGGTAAAGATGAATTTTCCATATTAAAAATGTGATGAAAAAATGTGTGGTGCTCATCTTTAAGGTTTTTAGGATAGTGACGGAAGACCACATACTTTCAAATCATTACAATGATTAGATGGTTGGTTTGATGATGAAATAAGACCTTTGATGTGGCTATTCTCATGATGGCTAGGATGTTAATTATAGAAAGGACGTAAGTGCAAGGCATTCGAAGTTTCACTTCAATTGTACCATCAAGGGAGGCTAGACAATAGGCTTCCAACCCATACATGTGAGTGATAATGTATGGACTAATCTAGTTAGGGAAAAGTTTCCATGTTTACTCCATTCCAAAGTAGTGAAATTTTGATTTTCCTTGAGAATGAGATCACCTATATTAAATTCATGTTATTTAACATGTTTTTATGTGCATTTTATGCACTATTTATAGACATTATGGTGTTCAAGAGTTGTTAAACATTTTTCATCTAGTAGTTCTAACTATACTGTATACAGTCTTATCGATAATGTTTGTTAGGGCTAAAGTATTTGAGAGATACAGCAGTGATGTGATTTTAACTTTAATGGGTAGAACCACCTCAAATCCATAGAATAATGAGAATGGCATAGCACCTATAAGAGTATGGATGATAGTTTGATAATCCCAGAGAGTAAACAGGATCTGGAGATGTTAATTCCTATCTACTTTGTCAATTATTTTCATGATGATTTTGTTAAGTGTTTTATTTAAAGCTTCAACTTGTCCATTTTCTCTAGAATAATATGGTGATGAAAATATTATTTTTATGTTAAAAGTGTCACAGAGTTTCTTAACATCCTTATTTTTGAAAGATTTTCCATTATCCATGACAAGTTTGTGAGGGATACCAAAATGACATATGATGTACTTGATAAATGAAGTTAGTGATAATATTTGCTTTAGTAGAGGTTAATGGAATAACTTCAACCCATTTAGTGAAGTATTCAATGACCGTAATAATAGAATGATGTTTTTGTGATGAATGTGTAACATTCCCATTTTAAGACTTTAGAAACAAGGGAAAAAAAAATTACACAATGTTCTCTATTCTAAATAAAAATAATTTAGAACACACATTCCATGCCAATCAATCTCATAATAGATAACCATATGCAACTTTAATGACTCGGTGAATTATTGATCTCTTGTTGCATGACTCGGACCCCAACCGATCTCTCATGCTTGTCTCTAAGTATTGAATACTTTTATATATACTTCGTATACTTGGTTTTCTTACCCTAATTTGGGTACTCAAAGGTGACTGTTAAAAGAAACTATCTAAATATTTGTTACCAATATTCATTTGAAATCATGTTCTTTAAACTAGGTGACATTGGACAACGCAACCAAGAATTTGTGATACTTTGGGCAAGGATTTCCAACATACTATTCATGTTATTATCCCTAGACGACATACTGGCAAATTGTAATACATCCTTCACCTCACTCTTCTATTATCTAGAATGGTCTCCACTCACTTCTGTCAGTCCACTTTCCCAAGGTTTGACCCTAACCTAGGTTAGTGACATAATATGTTATAGGGAGACGCTCATGATGACTTAGGGTATATGGGCATACTCATTTGACCTAATTTGACCGAATGTGTCAAGATACCCTGAGTCATAGAAAGCTACTTCCTATTCCAATTCATGTTGCTAGCTTGGCCTAGAGAGAAACTAAGTTCAAGTCTAGATGTGTGTAGATCTAGATGAACTAATGCGGAAGGGTGTTACAACATGTCAACTGCAACATTGTATCCTCGTGAAGACCTTGGTCTTCACGTGGGTACAATTTTGTAGTTGGCGTGTGCCAACATCCGGCAGAACTACTTCATCACAATGTACATACCCCTAGGAGGTCATTAACACTTAATTAATTTTGGATTAAGATTCAAATTACGAAAACCTTGCCCAACCCTAAATCCAACACCCCTTAAGTTCTTCATCCATATTTGATTTAATTAATATTAAATAACTTCATTAACTCATGATCAATTTTATGTTCATTAACTAAGACATGTCGAGCCATTATCCAAAACAAAACAACATACATCACAAGGTTAACTTAATGTAACTCAACTGTTCAAATAAGGTGCAATAACCATTCAGGTTCAACTATAGCAAACTTCATAGAAAATGAAGTTTGAGTGATTAACGATCAAAAATACCATTATTTCACTTTACATTCTTTTGAGAGAGGAAGAGTCTTCCTCTCTACATGGTTATGTGTTAGGGTTTATCATACCTTTTATATCTTTCACACTTTCTATAGTTTAATTGTATATTCAATACACATCCCATTATCATTATATATTATTTAGATAAAGAACATAATCTTATGTAACTTAACAAGTTGTTTTTAATTAAAGAGAGATTGAACTATTTCTCTTCGTCCAACTTATCAATGACAACAGAAATAAGAATACAAACAGATATGCCAAATATCATCAAGATAGTATTCCAACTACCTTCATAAATGTACAAGAGAATTTACACAACAATTGAAGTGAACCTATAATCTTTTCAATTCATCATGATAAAATACACAATTTACAAGACTATGCATCTCATACAAACTGCATGTCAAACAATACTAAGATCATTAAGAATACAAATTTTTCCTTTTCAATACATCTCAAGAATGAATCGGAGATCTCTTTAAAAGAGCCAGACTTTAAATCAGCCAATACATCATAAAATTTATTGCCTTCTTTTATCACTTACAAAGTCCATCTACAAAATTGCTAGCACGGGTCAGTTCATTAAATCCGGTCATGATAAGCACTAAGCATTAAAACGAAGTGTATTCCACTAATTGTTCCATTAAAACAACTCTTCTTTAATGAAACAATTAATGTAATCATCCAAATAAATCATAAGTAATAACATCCATAAAAGAAGCACAATAATAAATCTGATTTCACTTTATAGGAAGAGATCATAATATAATCAGCTAATCTACTGCATTATATCAGATAAGTATTGACCCAAACAATTACTTATTTATCTCAAATAACAGTTCCTATCAATAATTGTTTCATAATTCTTTCTGAATTTGAAATACAAAACCAACTTCACTATAAAAACAAAATAGTTACTTTCAGAAACCAAGACCTTCTTATTCATCTTTACAAAGTTTCAAGAAAACATGTACTGGTCAAGTTCATTCTAACATAGTAATGTTTATAGGATGATTCATCCAACAAATAAAATAATTAAGAGATTCTCAATTCAGATGTGGCAATCTAATTCTAGGTCAAAATATATATAGCCTAGGTTCTTAGATTAGGCCTCTTATTACATTAGAAAAGAAATTTCCCAGCCACAATGTTTACCTCAATTTAACTGAACAACTATAATA
The DNA here is from genome assembly GCA_018340775.1 of Taxus wallichiana var. yunnanensis. Taxonomy (NCBI): domain Eukaryota; kingdom Viridiplantae; phylum Streptophyta; class Pinopsida; order Cupressales; family Taxaceae; genus Taxus; species Taxus wallichiana. The sequence goes on along the minus strand of CM031242.1, from coordinate 618,469,561 downwards.
AAGTAGTAACAATTAATACTTAATTACCTTAATAAAAGTAATGTGTTTGATTCTCTTAAACCTATAACAAGGTTTATCTAAAGAAAGGAAGATCAAACTGGAGAGTAAATAGTTTACAACATCCTTATCATTTGGTTAAACCGAATTCCCATATGCATCTTCAGACAAGAAGGGTCAACATCCTACCCTACAGTTTTCTAAAAATGAAAATGGAGAGCTTACCACTGAGAGTGGAAGAGAAAGGAGTTATGCCAGAAGAGGATTCTATTGTTCATTCAAAAGGAATGAGGTTGTAAAAGAATCAGTAGAGATAGTTCCCCATACCCCCAAATCTTTTAAGATAAAGAAATCAGTCTGAAGATACATGACTGATTACATACATAACTATATCTTCGAATAAACCATCCAAGAGTTTCACCAGTTAAAGAAACATCAATCATTAATCATTTACTTAATTCATACCAAGAAGAATGTGAGAAACAAGATAGTTATCATTCACATCCAAATCCTAAAAGTGTTAAGGATGGAAAGATCAAACTTAAGATAGCCGAACAGAGCTAAGAATGGTAATAACAGTATCAACTTGGAGAAAACCATCTCAAAATATAACTTCAACTATCTACTGATAGCTCAACTTCCAAATTTTTAAAGGAAGATTCAAACATAAAACTACACAAAAGAATTCATCACTATTGTATCCACAGTTAAATTCCAAGACCATTATAAAACCCAGAAGTCCTTTCAAGAGTTTTGAAAGAGGATACTAAAACCAAACAACAAGTTTAAGTCAACCTTTCCTTCTATTTCCCTCATGCATTCAAACTGAAGCCGTTAATCAAAATACCATATTGACTCAACTCCCTATCAATTTTAAAGTTCAAAGCAGTACAAAAATAGAGAAAATCATTCCTTCATGGTATTTATGAAAGTTTAGAGTACAAAATATAGACGATTCCAAAAACCTCCTTCACCCATTAACTCTCTTTTTCTAACACAAGTTTGAGTTCATACTGCAAATCAAAGTATACAAAATAGTCCCAAAAAGGAGTATTTAAACTTCTACAAACAAGATATGATATAGGAGAGTATTCTTCTACCTTCCACAAACAATCAAAGACATTTAGTTTGAACAATGCAGGTTTACCTAGAACAGAAGCAACAAGATATCCATTCCTTACCTTCATACAAGATTGTGTTCATACAATAAGACAAAATGTATACCCATACAGATCGTAGGAGTAATACCACTTTAAAACTCAAAGATGCAACAGAGAAGAGTATCCATTTACTTTTCTACCTTCCGAAGAGATTTCCAGTTTGAACTCAAGACAAAAACTACTTACTTAAACTCTTTTTTGGGAAGACAGTCCAATATATATATTTCCATCAAAACACTAAAGTCCTACGATTACAAATGCATTTCATCATTTTAACTCATTCAGAAAGAACACCCAAAAAAAACATTGTCATGCAAGGGTCCCAAAACAAAAGCACAAAGATTCTTTCAACAAGAAAGCAAATAACCGAACAAAAACAAAAACATTTATCTCATGAGAGCAGAATTGTTTTAATGAAACATTTAAAGAAACGCAAGAAATCTTAATGGATAGAGCCTATCATGCCCGACAAGTACATTTTTGATTTAAAGAAGACTTCCAACCGATCTTCCAAAACTTCTTCTTCTCTAAGCAAGATCAACAACCCAAAAATTCTTTCACAAAGGTCTCATATACTTCCCTTTAATCGAAAATAGAGCAAGGGAATAAAAATGGCCACAAATTGAAAGTACAACTGCTGGTTTGAAGAACCGATAGCTCAATGCGAGTGTAAAATTGAAGAGCATGAATGACCAAGCAACCTCAAAAATCTGCCCGCATAGTTTCCTAGGTGGTTTTCTCTCCAAAAACAAGACTCATAAATGTCATTAATTCCCAAACTCCCACCTATCTCTCCATGCCACCACCATCCAAAATGGCAAATCCTAATTCAACTTTTGCATGCATTACTAACTTTAGTGAAGACTCCATGTAGACTCCCTCCAATTTACATGCCTCTGCCTAAACTAGTAGTACACTTGTCACATTAATTCAAAAATCAAATCAACTTAATAACTTAGGAACCGTCGCCAAACCTCCACTTTTCCATATGACCCTTAGGTCCCTTTTCAATACTTCATTAGTTTAGGCTAGATACCATTAGCTTATGACCATAGGATAGTTTAGAAGTATTTACCATAGGTTTACAAACTTTACAATAGGTAAATTGCCATCCTAGGATAGGTCATACTTCACAACCATATAGTATTAGGTATTAGATTAGAAATAGACCTAGCATCACCTTAGGTGGTTCCCTCAACTTAGAACATGCAACTTAGGATAGGATGTTATCCCAAATAAAGTAGACATAGATAGAAAAATAGGTACATCTACCTTAGTTTAGAATCCCGTTAGGTTAGATCTCTTAGGTCTAGGACTTAGATTGTTCCTCAATAGTCCCGAAGCAGTGTCATTTCACTTAATGTTGTTAAGCATCCTGAAGAGATCATTCAAAAAGATCTGAGTACATAACATACAACAGAATGCAGCACAATCTTTCAAGAAGATAAAAGAATTTGTAAACATACTAGAATTCATTCCATTATGTCCTCCAACCTCTGAATGTCAGTTTACCATTCAGATCAGGTAAGAAGATTTAAAACATACCTTGGATCAATGGAATTGATCCAAGGATTTGTTAGTAAAAAGAGATAAGTTTGCAAACTTCATTTACCAGATTACAACTTATCTATCCAAAACAAAAATGGATTCTTTGCAAGCAATATCATTTCAGCCCAATGAATCCAAGAGCAGAAATGATTCATCCATGGCAAGCATGATTTCAAAAAATCAAAGGAACACTCCTTATCCAAAAAATCACATGTCAACACTTGTAATGCAAAAGAGGAAAGATAACAGTTTGTCAAAGATGTTACATAATGAGTATTGAAAATGCCAATGAGGTCTAACTCCCATTGTGATAAATTCCATAGGTCTTGTGTAGGTTACAAGGCTTGACTAGGGATATGAGTGACATTATAATGTTGTTAAAATCAAACACATTTCTTATATGTGCAACAATAGCAGTTGGTATTAGGAAAATAATATCCAAGTCGTAGGACATGTTTAGCGATAATGGTTCCATTGAAATTTCCACCACATATACCATCATGGACTTATTAAAAGGCTTTAGTAGATTCATGGGATTTAAGAAATATTAGTAAGAGGCCATAAAATATTCCCTTAGAAATGATGTCACCTAGTATGACATAGCGGGTAATGCATTGTAGAAAATATATTTTAGCATTTAGAGATAGATCGAAGGGATTTTAGATTCCGAGAGATATTCAAATGTCTCTGTGTACTAAAGGTCGACTAAATTTTTTTATGATGTTGATAGAGGAATTTTTTTGTGATATGGTTGATCCATTCTGTGGATGAAAATGAAAATTTTGGAGTTATCGGTTGATAAATGAATGAGAGACCCTAAAGATGCCATGGTGTTCACAAATTTGTTAGAACATCCTAACACTCGTCTGAATAGTGTAATGGTAAAAAATTTTGAGAAGGAACTCAACAATGGCTTTATATTTTTATAGAATTTCATTCTTACACCGATAAACTCCTTTGATTTAATTAATTAAGAACTATGAGTCTACGTAAAATTTCTAATATTTGAACACCAAGCATAATGGTGGTTTGAAGACCCATTATTAACGCTTCATACTCTATCATTTTTTTGGTACATTTGAAGTTAAGTTTGAATGATAAAGGCATAAAAGTCCCCCAGGGAGCTATAATGATGATACTAGCCCCTCCCCCTTGTTGATATTTAGATCCATCGAAGAAGAGGTTCATTTTAATAGAAATGAATTCTTGATATGTGAGAGTGTTGATAGACTCATCGGGAAATTGTTCATGGGGTGCTTGATCATCTAGGAGAGGATCCTCGGTGAGCTGATCAATGATGACTTATCCCTTGATAGATTTTTGTGGTATAAATTATAGATCAAACTTAGTCTTAATCATGAGCCACCAAGTGATGTGATCACTTTGATATGGTTTAGAATGCATGGTTTTTAGAGGGTTAAAACTTGTAACAACGTAAGTCTTGTGGTTGAGTAGACAAATGCATAGTTTATACATTACGAAATAAATGGCACAACACAACCTTTCATCTTGATATATAGTGGGTTTCATATTCATGGAGGGTACAAGTTATGTAATAAACAACATGTTCATGACCTTTCTCAAGAGTATGACACCTAAGGCATGATCTCAGTGATATATAAAGATAGAAAGGATCCACCTCACGAGAAGATTGTTAGAGATCATAAGCACTGAGAGGGGGGGTGAATTAGTGTGGATTAAAATTAATTTCCAGAGTTATACTTAATCCACAATTTCTTAAATTTGAGCAGTTACTATATCATGTGCATTTTGTCAAACATATATCAGACAGAAAAATGTTGAACACATAATTTATAGTGGGAAACCCTTTTGGGAGAAAAACCCACTTAAAACCAAGGCTTTATTAGGAACATCAATTCCAAAGCTTACAATGGTTTTGGTTGAGCACCCACTCAAATATTTTCTGAGCACCCACTTAGCTAATTTTAGCAAGCACCAAATTGTAAGGAACACTAATCCCTAATTTAATCAGCTATAACTAATCTTTGGTAGGAACCAACCCACAAAAAGGCTACAACCCCTTAAAAATTCTAAGATACAACTTAGACTTATTTTACATACAATTGTTGATCATTTAGCTATAAACATTTCTTACACAATAGATTATGATAATTTTTCTATATATGTCTATGTTATCTCTTTCACTCTCTTCCACTCATCTAATTCAAACTCTTCTTTCTCAATTGATCTGTTACATTAATTTTCTTTTCATCTCATATATATTTTTTTACTTCATATATACAGTTATGCTCCTTCCTCTCTCTTTTCTTTTTGTAGCTCTCTCAACTTCAATGCATCGTCTTCTCACTTGAGCAAATTTTTCTTCTATCACTCCTTCAACTCTAGTGCATTATTTCATTTCTAAGCAACACCAAAACTTGCTTCAAGTTCTCTCTTTATTGACCATCAACCCATTCCATCATTTCAATTAGAGTTTCGTGCACCCTTTCTTGCTCTATCTCCTGAAAATATGGTCCATTAAATGAATACAACTAACTCCATATTTTTCTCTTGCTATATTTAGATTGATTTCACCATTTTATATGCATTCACTAGAAATTATTTATGATCGATACCTAAAAATAGATTTCTCATATTTTAAAGATTCCAATGTGCTCAAGATGATCGAGTCATTTTCTTCTTTAATATTTAATTTTTCCTTGAAATCAAGAATTACGTCAAGAACTACAATGACATTTGCATAGGGTCAAAAACATTAAATGTTGATAGGTGGATATGTAGATTTCTTCATTCTTCATGGATCCCAAGTTGTATACTCATCCGTAATCATCAAAAAATCGAATCACCATCAATTTTAGAGAACAAACTCTCACTTGTCCACGTTCTCAAATCAAGTTGATTTTCCTTGAGCTCTATCTAGTTCATATTTTCTCAAAAATATGGATTTCTTTAGCTTCTTTGACATTTTCCTTTGTATCGCGGCTCTATCCTTTGATCTACAACATTTATTCTTTCTTGGAGGCTCTTTAGTCATCCATGGATTTTCTTTTCTTCTCGCATATTTTACAATGTTACATGGATTTCCTCATTATCCACTTTGCCTTCCCATGGATTTATTCCATGTTCGTGGCTATTTCTTTTTATGTGTGGATTCTATAGTTTTACGTGGCTATATTTCATCCTTAGTGGATTTTTCCGGTTCTTCACGGATTTCCCCTTATGCGGATTCCTCTAGACTTCCTTACTCCCACAAATTTTCCTTTAGACTATTCTTACTTTTACAGTTCTTCTTTCACATCAATGGCTTCACCTTTCGACTTACACTCATCCTTTTTTATTTTTGTTTTCCAGCTTCATCCCTTTACCCTTAACCTTCACTAAGCTTTCATGGCTTCTTCTCAAGTTATGTGGCTTCCTGCTGACTTCGAGAGGCTAAATCCTTATGTCTCGCGGCTTACACAAAAACTAATTAAGTCCCGTAGAACTTATCCTTGATCATCCTGAAGCCTCTGTGAGCTGACACTACCAATCAACCTTCATCTTTTTCACTTGCTCACTTTACCAATTAATCATTTTTCCATCAATGTCACTTGACATCAAATACTTTTTCCATCAATGACAACACATATGACAAATGACAAAGGTCCAACAATCTCCCCTTTGTCATTGATGGCAACACCTCATCACTTTAATACCATAGAAACCTATAACCTTTTAATGGAAAAATGATACTTGCATACCTAGTTTATGAAAACACTTTGTAACTCTCCCTTGGTGGATTTCTTTTTCAGCTTCTCTCCCCTTTTGTTATTACTAGCTATTTTCTGACTTGAGCTTTTCTCCCTCTTTGAAAAGAATAACAAAGGGCCATTTATGCCAAATAAAGGTGAAAATTTAGGAAAGAAACATACTATGGGTTTATATCTCAAAAATCCCCCTTCACACATGCTTCTAATCCATATGTCCTGATTTTCTTATGGTAATTCTCCCCCTGAGCTGATGCATACTTTGATAAAATTGAGCTAGCAAACTAGCTCCCCTGTCACAAATATTGTTTGGCACTGTTTAGGAGCTAATATTACCTGAGAATTCTCCCTCTCCTTTTCTTTACACCTTCTAGTTGTTGGTGGGATCAAGAATGACCCCCAATTCATTCCTTAAGTGCTCAAAAGTAGCCTTTGGTAGTGGCTTGGTCATGATATCTGCAAGTTCTTCTTTTGTTCTCACACATTATAGACTAATTTTCTTATCATTCACTTCTTCCCCAGATAAATGATATCTAATTGGAAAATGTTTGGTAATTGAGTGGAAAATAGGGTTCTTAGAGACACTTATTACATACATTATCACAAAACAAGAGAATTAGACTATCATATTTTACCTTGTAATCCTCTAATGTCTGCTTCATCTACATAAATTTAGTGAAACACATTATGGCAGCTATATATTCTTCTTCACATGTTAAGAGTGCCACTTATGATTGATTCTTACTTAACCAATAAACTAGACAATTTCCAGCAAAGAATGCTCAACCACTTGTACTCTTCTTATCATCAACACTTCCTTCCTAATTAACATCTCGTATAATCTCTTATGATGAAGTCACTAATTTTGGGGTAGTAAACTCCATATTCAAGTGTTCCCATGAAGTATCTCAGAATTATCTTCATTTCCTTGAAGTTTGTCTCCCTTGGCTCTTCTTGAAATCTTCCAACTAAACCCACCACCTATATAATGTCATGTCTTGATGCCTTGGAGTAAAGTAGACTTCCTATCATCGATCTATATGGAGTTTTTTCTAATTTTGGTGATTTTTCTTCTTCTACTTAGCTTGCATCTAATTTCCATTGGTGTTTTGATGCTCGGTTAAAACAACCCACTTGAGACCCATGAACAACCTAGGTTTAGCTAGAAAATTATGGAATTTTTTTTTATTAGGAGTTAACGACCAAAGTCTCGAAGATAATTAAATTCAACTGATATTTTTTCCCATTATAATAATTACTAATTTTTCATTATAGAGCAACAAGTGCAATAGGTCCACCTAGCTCAAATCTCTCTAGGGATTAATTTAATTACTAATTTCATTGACATTTTAGCTAAATATTCCTGATTAAATTTTAGGGTTAAGGGACCCAAAACAATTAAATACCCAAGGTAATTAATTTCCACCAGATCAAGACAAGAGCAGGGTTTAAATTACAGTGAGGGAAAGAACACATAAATAAAGTCAATAGAGCAAGGTCTCACTTACCCACTCCTAGCACTTGATTGAGAGTGTCTACCCCCAGGTTGCTAGGCAAACTACCACTAATAGATTCCAGAACAACTCAAATCCACAAGAACAAACTTCTCTTTTATTAATAATTCCTAGAGGTCACAAGGTCCAAAACTTAGGGCTAGAAGTTTCAGTTAGGTTCAGGGAGAAATTTTCCCCATACCCAACTCTCTAATAGGATCAGAGTTTCAACTATATTTTCTCCTTCTTAATGCTTCCAAAATTTCCCTAAACCATTCCCAATGGATAGGAAATTTTCTCACCTTTTGGTGATATAAAGAAGTCCTCCTAACTCCTTACAGAACTCAAGATATGAGTGGGTGGAGTTCTTAGGTCAAATTTTCCCCAAGGGGACACGTGTCAAGAGGAGGGGAAAGCACCTCCAATGGGTTGGCGGTCAGCGAGGCGGCTTGGGAATTTTCCCATCACACGGGCATAAATGAAAATTTTCTTCCACGCCTCCACGGGTCCCTAGTGGACACATGTCAAGTCTTGGCACAAAGTGGGAGAGGGGGAGGGAATTGGCAGAGCGGTGGGAGGATTTAGTGCATTGCCCCAATGGAGGACAAAAGGGAGAAAGGGACGCGTGGGTCCGCACGCCCATAAAGAAGAAAAAATCCTAAGGTGGGGGCGGTGATGCGGGGCCATAGGAATCTTGTTGAAATTTTCCCAAGGCCAAAACCAAAGAAATTAAAGGGGTCCTCCCTCCCCGCTGCCACCCCTAAGGTGCCACGTGGCACCTTCTCATTGGCTATGGGCCAGCGGGGCTAAGATGGAAATTTTTCCAAATTTTTAAAAAAAAGTCAAGGGTTGAAAAGAAATCGTGCCTCCACCATAACTCCAAGAAGACACGTGGCATCCTCTGATTGGTTGCGGGCCACTGGAGGAAAATGGAAAAATTTTCCCAAACCAAATTTTTTCCAAAAAATTCTAAGGCCAAAATGATGGGAAATTTTTGGGTTGCGAGCCCGCACAATGAAAAAGTTTCCCAAATTTTCCCGCCAAGGCAAAAAAACTTCAAAGTGCCATAAAATTTTTTAGGAAGCTCTGTTTTGGGTAAACGGGGACTTTTTGGAAAGCTCTCAATGCCCTCTTTGCATAGAAAACATAAATTTTACATTTTGATAAGTTTTTAAGGGTCAATTTTACAAAAATGATCTGCATGCGTGACTTATGATTAGTGAACTGACAATTTTCAACTCCTCAATTTCATTAAATTAGATCTCCTCCTTCACTCAACATGTCAAATAGACATGGAGGACTGGTTTAGGGAGGGTTTAGAGTGTTTTTGGAAAGTTAATTTGTTCAATTGATTCAAAATTTTATTTTTCCAACAAGTGACAAAAACGATTATTGGAGGGATCATTTTCAAATTAGCAATGGTTAAGTTGTTTTCTTGAGATTTCTTTGTCAATTTGAATTCCTAAATGTCTTAGCATACTAATCTATAACATTTTAAAGTTGATTGTTAAGTGCAGGTCTGAATTGTATAATTTGATTGCATTCCTTTTTACCAGTTTAAAATTATACACAATGTCAGTGATCAGTTTCTTTGAAGGAGTTATTTATCAGTTTTTTCCTATAGGTATGGTATTTAATACCTAAACTAATCCATTACCTTCATTTGATTCTAACAATTCATTTCCAAGTTAAATTACAAGTTCTGATTTCAATTTTAATATAATTCCAAGGATGTAAAAAAACATACTTCCTATGCATTCTTCTTTCCAACAGAGATTTTAATTCACAATAGCAATTCAATTTCAATACAATCATGCAAGTTTGAGAAGGTAGGGCATTCCTTTATTGACTTCTAACAACAACTTTACAACTTATCTCTTTCTTTTAGCTTCAAAATACAATATACAATACATATAACCATTTTTCACATTCCTTTTCAAAACAGAGAATGGAATATAACTCTCTACATTTCACATTTCAATTTCAATCTTTCCTCATCAATACAAGCAACTTCTCATTTACAATAATTATAAAAATCATCCACTTCAAAGTGGGAAAGGATTATAATTAAAAGGGTATTCACAAGGGACTGTCAAACTGTATTTTTCCATTGCTCTAGAACAAAAACATGCTCATTTTCTCTTTTCTCAAAGTTGATCACAACAAAGATGGGGAAAGGCAATGCTCTCCACCAACCAAGACATCCAATGAAATGATAAGCCTTCCTTCATCATTGGCCCCGAGCCAAACCAAAGTACAATACTAAATGCAATTCAACCTATGGCAACAACTGGCTTCCACAACACCACATTAATTCACACATGCACATGTCAATATAAAACATAACTCAATACAAAACAACAGTTTACAACTACAATAACAAACATTCAAATCACAACTCAAGCTTGATCATGCAAGCCAAAGGAGCAAGGACTATGGGGGAAGCTACTTATGCCTCCCAATTGGGAATTTGGGCATCCACCTATAATCATACTGCCAATATAACATATCATATCCCATAAACCTTATGCCTCCCAACCCCTCCTTATGCCCCCCCACAAATTTTCCCTTATGCCCCCAAAAGTAAGAAATGCAAGCTATTTATTTTCCATGGTGGATCCCAAACCCAAAACTCCTCCAAAAACTCGATGCCCATGGAATTCCCTTATGCCCCCACATGGATTCCCCATAGCCTTCTCCTACACCTTCCCTAAGGCAGTCTACCCAACCAGCCAACAAAAGCAATAAAACATTCTCCATACACACAACTCAACAAGAAAATAACAACAATAAAAGAAGGAATAAACTCCTACCTCTCCATGGAAGGATTTTCTCCACACAACAAGCTTTGAATGTCAAAAATACAGTCCCAAAACAGTAGTGCCAAAGTATCAAATGCTCTCCAATCTCCTCCAAATCAACAAGAGCTCTAATCATAGAAAAATGTGCCCCCAAGGATGAATGCAAAGAGGTTCAACAACCAAGCAACAATCTTCACCAAAGCTTCTCCAAAGTAAGAGTTCCAATCACAAGAAAAATGCACCCAAGGAAGCATGCAAAATGTTTCAACAACCCCAAAACAAGAAGAGAGTTTGAATTAAATAGAAGAGGGAGAGAAGAGGATGATGTGGATCCATGTAGGATGCCACATCAAACATCCACCAATTCAAACACAAAAGACAAAAATCCATTCTCCCAAGCACAATAAAGAGGTGGGTGAAAAATGACAAGTTACTTGCACACTCAAAAGAGCCCACACCTCAAGGGACAACAATTTAAATGAAATGTAAGAGAGTGCAATCCAAAACAAGCAACATGATGAATAAAATACATTTTAAAAGTCACAAATCACATCTCCATCCATAAGTATGGTTGGTATATTAAATTTAGAGGTATGGGACAAGTTTTTCTTGTCCCACAAGCCTCCAAAAACAGCTCCCAAGGACAATTTCGAATTTTTCATGGAGGTGGAGTGTTTCATACTCCAAAACAGACTTAAACATACTCTTACACAAACCAACAACTTCCATTATTATTTTCCCATATCCCCATTTGATTTATTTAAATTTTAATCATAAGATTTCCACATTAATCTACCACAACTTTAATAAATTAAAGGAAGGAATACATTACTGATAAAATACATACAACAATAACATTTTACCACATTAATAAAATACACAAACCCATGGTCACATGTAAATATGATCCCCCATGGGAATATTTAACAAAATAAAACAAACACACAAAATAAGTTGCCATGGTGACCTTGTTGAATTCACCTAGAATTCCACTTTGGTTAGTCTCCAATCCCCTGATGTTTGTTGTGATATTTTAAACCTACAAAACACAAATACCTCCTTCAGCCTCATGGCCATATCAGAATGTCCAAAATGAATATATAAAAAAATCACAAAATCATCTATACATATGAATCACAACAATCACCAAGGCAATCAACAAAATCATTTACAATTTATATCAACAACTATATCATCATCAAATAATTTTCCTTTTCTAGGTTTACTCATAATCTCCAAAATCACATGTCTGAATAACTTCCATTAAACATCCATGTCCAATAATATATCATCATCCACATGTAAGGTGTCTCTAATAATCATCCTGCATCGTAATCAAATCTAGATCAAGAATAATCCATGATCAAATGTCTAATCATCATACTAAATCCAACACTATAAGGATGTCCATCATAGAGTCTACAGTATCATGATCAGAATAAAAGTGTCAAAGGAAAGTGGGCACTACATCCCCCTCCCCTTAGACTTGACTTCCTCCTAGAAGTCACAAGAACCAATGTGGAAACAATACAATAGAGAAAGGATCATGCCCTTTTTGGAATTGCTTTGCTTCAACAAGTGTGGGTCTACAGAACTCAAGTTTGGTCCAATATAATTCAGCAGAAGAAGGGAGATTGCAAGGGATGAGTTCTAAACTTTCAGCATGCAAGGCTACGAACATAAGAATCTAAGGAGTATCTTTATGCTATCAAACAAGACACAACACATAACAATATAACAAGAAGAGTTCCAAAAGATCATCAAGAGAAACCACCCAGTAAGGGAATTATAGGAAAATTTTCCATAAACTTGAGATGACCACACAGTTTCCCACTGATACACATACCACATTAACAAAAGTTGAGGTTTCCACTAGGGTTAAATTATGCTTTCATAGTTTTTTGTTTAGACAAGGCTAGAAAAATCAACCATGACCAATTTTGCACGAGAAACAAGTCTACACAAGGTCCCACAAATCGAGATCACACAAGATGAGGTTAATCAACAAGGACACCTAAATCAGCAAAACATTTACAATCAAGGAACTAATCAAGGAAAAATTTCTATAACTCGAGAGGGTACAATCAACTTTTCATGGTAATGCAAGTGAAGTCAAGACCACAAGGTTTTCCTATAGTCTGATTTTTACACTTTGTTTTAAGAATCGAGCACACTAAACAACCAAATCTAAAGAATTCAACCATATGGCAAAAGAATATATATATATCCCCTAAAACTAATAGATCGATTCAAGCACCATACATTAAAGCACAATGGGGATTATTTATCCTATTTCCTACTCAAGTTCGGAATAACCATAAAGAGAGTACAAGGAACATGAAGGACCACTCAAGGTTGCTAGGGAGAAGAGCAAGAACACGGGTCTAATCAAATCCAAGGGTGAATAACATCATCTTACACTTTCCATCCCAATGGTAAGAAGGGCTTCAACCATAAGGTGACCCCAGAGAATATAAAGAAAATAATACTTCCCAAAGTTATTTTATATCCTTAACATATGTTGCCTTAAAATTACAATAACTTAGGTCTCCAAGGACAAGACAACACGCACGAGAGGTTGCTTCTCAAAAAAATAGATAAGTCTCAATCCAAAAAAAAAGGACCACAACTCACATCCATCGAGCTATGGGACGATAAGGGTGTGATGACCCAAAACTCCCACAAGAAAGGCACATACATCCATGGAAAGAAGTAATAAGAAACTAGAACACATTACTATCCATGGGTGTTTTCACAATTTTAGGTAGGCGATAGAACTACAAGTTTAACTATATATTGCACTCAATACACATAAATTTTACCCATTTTATAAATCAACTTATTAAGTCAAAATTTATAGCTTTGCTTGATAAGAACATTCCTTTCATGCTTAGTTACAAATTTCTTTCTATTATGACATCATCAGTTTATGTTATAAAAAGCACCACTAAGGTGGGCATGATGTCTCACCATTCTGTATAGGCAAAGAGCATTTAGTTTACTTGTAAGGAAGGTGGATGGACAAGGTTTCCTTCTATTCTTCTACATGGTTTTTTTTATTTCTTCTATTAATCTACCAAGGGTATAACAAGGATCACTTCCCTTTTCTATGCTCCAGTTTATTTGTTAAGTTCCAAGGTCAAATCTCCTTAATTATAGTTTTATGGTGTTTTGGTTGAGTCGTCATATCAATCAACTTTTGATGAGAAGGAAGGTTCAAACACATCACAAAATTACTTTTATGGGAAGGAGATACAAATCAACACACCACATTTTGATTCTAAAGGAACAAGAGACATTCAACATAGAAAACACATTATTAATTTTCTATAAGAACTAGGAAACAATGAACCAACATGAATCACACCAAGATTTCAAAAATTCACCGAATAATTTCAAGCATCATAAAACATTCTTAGTGGGTCTCCACAAGTTTCATAAGAAATTTTCAAGGAAGGCTCATTAAAGAGGTTTAATCTTACTTTTACGAATCTATTAAGGTTTAACAAAAATTTTGTGGTTTAGGATGGTAACATTTTATTCTCCTAATAACCAAAGAAGGTTTTCCAATCAATACTCATGTCCCCACAAGACACCACCAGCCAAGCAACCAGATGACAATGCAACTATACTCCAAGGAACCACATCCACACTAAAAGGCATCCAATGCAATGGGGCAACCAAATAATTCACCAAATCATGAACTTAACAGCCAAGAGTTACAGTTTTTTTTTTTAAAAGAGGAAGTACAATATAAGCACCACCAAGATTATCTATTAAGATCTACCAAACTAACATTTCTAAGAGAAAGATCCAAAAGACCCAAAGCATCCATAAGTGTTTCCAAGTAACCCAAAGATTAATAGGTCATAGAATGTTATTCATAGTAAAGGAAATTTAAGGTAAGGGTAAACTTATTTATAAGTCAAGAGAGTAAAACAAGTACACTTAAATAAACACACTACCTGAAAGGCTTAAATCTATCCATAATTACCAAGATGCATACATTCCACAAGTCAAAACTTTCTACGATGCAACCAGGAACCCAAGATACAATTTAACATGCCATCGATGAAAAGTCACTATCAAAACAAACACTTTTCTAGTAACATTTACAGTCAACCAAAGAGGCAATCCAATCCTAAAAAATATAAAATCCCATAATTAAACACTTCTACTCTGACGAGGGTCAAGCTCTTACCAGATTGAAATAGAATCACCACTACCACCGCCGATCGCCTTATAGACCATACTACACAACAAACTTTCTTTCTAGCAAGGTCAAGCAACAAAAAGGGTCACTCTAAGACCTTAGACACACTCAAGGTTCCATGCATCCATAACCAAGGCATGACTTTAAGCACCTAAAAGGACCTTCAAGACACCCAGGGTGTACCCCCATATGACAATTTTCACCATACATGAAGCATAGAACCAGCTCAACAACATGCAAGAAGGAAACCACGTAACATTTAGCCAAGTAGCCAACAACATCATGAGCTCCAAGTCATAAATCAAATAAAGTCCAAGAAATATCAACAATCAATAAAAGTGGCTAAGTAGCCACATTGCAAAGTTTGAAAATTCTTGCAAGAATTATAAATAAATAAAATATTCTCAGAGCTTCTCAATCCAATCATAAAATAAGATGTTGGTCCTTGATAAAATACACAAGATTATAGTGTTTGGTGGCTGGATGGAAAGGAGCCATTCTTTCTAGTGTTGGTAAATGCCTACTCATTAAAAGCACTCTTCAAAACCTGCCTATCTATATAATGTCTCTTTATAAGATCCCTGCTGCCTTCAGAGAAAAAATTGAGAGGATTCAAAAAAACTTCTTATGGCAGGGCATGGAGGAGAAGTTTAAATATCACTTAGTTGCTTGGGATAAGGTTTGTACTCCAAAATCTATAGGAGGCCTGGGCATAAAAGACATCAAGAAAATGAATGAGGCTCTTATTGTGAAAATGGGCTGGAGAATGCTAACTGAGAAGCAACCCTGGATAGAATTAATTAAGGCTAAATACCTTAATCAACAAGTTGTCTCTTCTTTTCTTCAAGATGAGCATCTTCCTTATGGTTCCATTTTTTGGAATAACTTAGTGAAGAGTAGAAATTTCATAAAACAAGGAAGTAAGTGGAAAGTGGGAGATGGTTGTGATATAAAATTCAGGGGATGATAATTGGTTTAATGGTAGCCTCATGGACAGATTTGGAGTAGTCAAAGACATCCTTGAAAGCAAGTATGGCACTAGAATCAAGGATTATATTGTAAGAAAGGGAAACAAGAAGAAATGGAAAAAACTCACTGTGGATAGAGATGATCTGACCCAAACTATTTCCTCCCTACAAGATCAGTTGGACCTTATCCCCTTAAGTCAGCTCGAAGTTAAGGATGAGTTGGTCTGGAGCAGTTCTATTGATGGGAACTACTCTGTTAAAACTGGCTATAATACTTTCTTTGACAATAGTCAAACTGAGTTTAATTGGAGTAGAATTTGGATGAAGGAGCTAACACCTAAAATTAACTTTTTCTTTTGGCTTGCTCTCAGGCAGTAATTCTTACCACTGACAACCTGATAAGAAAAGGTTTTATAATGCCTAATAGGTGTCATCTGTGTAAAAAAGACTCTGAGGATATCAGTCATTTGCTTATCCATTGTGAATATGCTACCAAAATGTGGAGTTTTGCCCTTTCTAATTTTAAAGCTTCCTGGGTGGTTCCAAGGATCTCGGTCGACATTAGACACACAAATGGAGCCCACCCTACAAACATTGTGTTGTGAGAAGGCTCTGGAATTTGGTAATGCCTCATATTATTTGGAGGATATGGAAAGATAGAAATGATATCATCTTTAGAAATAGTAAACAGAATTATAAGCTCAGTATTGGGAAAATTTCTAATGCTATTAAAGAGAATATTACTAGATTTAAACCCCCCGAGAAAAGATTTATCCATAAAATGAATGAAAGATATCTTGTCCCAATGGCAGATTGAGGTCGACAATATCGAAATAATTCAGGTAATAATATTGATAGATCTTTGATACACTAGCATCCTCCTGATCTTAACTGGTATAAGTTAAACTTTGATGGGGCCTCTAAGGGTAACCCTGGAATTGTAGCGGGGAGAGTGATCAAGGATCATAAAGGCAGTTTGGTGGCTGCTTATGCCAGTAAAATGGGAATACAAACTAATCATTTTGCTAAAGCATTATCTACTTTATGGGGCCTTAGAATTGCTCAGACTCATAATATCCAAAATCTCATTCTGGAAGGAGACTCGCTCAATATAATCAATCATCTTAATCAGTGTTCACCCCCAAGTTGGAACATCAAAGACTTCATCTTGGAGTCCATAAGTATTTGCCAAACCTTCAATAATATTCAGATCAAGCATACTTACCGGGAGGGTAACAAGGTGGCAGATGCATTGGCTAACTATGGCATAAATGTTAATCACATTATTTGGGATAATAGTGATCACATTCCTGAGCAGATTCAAAACAACATACAAGCGGATACTTATGGGCATACAAATTTGGGATAAGATTAATGAGCATTTGGAGTGGGTCTTTATGAATAAGACTTTCACACGCGCGGATAAGTTTAAAACAGCGCTTAAACAGATATTGATGGGCAATCAAGGTTATATAAAGTATAATGATGATTTAAAGTGGATTTATCTAAAGATTAAAGCCACACATGCGGGAAATATTATGCCTATAACAGCTATTAAACAGTTTTTTGCATTTTCAAGTCTGTGGTAAGGCTGATGATGATCTGGAGTGGATTTCAAAGGGGACTGATGCTCACACATGTGGGATCTCACAGGTACAGAGCAGCAATAAAGCAGGCATTCGTGGGAAGTGCTATGACAACAATGGATACACTATTCATCATTACCATAGCGTGAGAAAAAATAGAGAAAGGCGGGTTGGAAACTATGGCTACTGTCAAATTACTCATAGGGATTTTGAAGCTTACACTGTCAATCACTTAAGCCCGGTGAAAATGGGAGGAGCCCCTTGTCAGATCGAGCCCAACGCGACCCGAGTGGAAAAATAATGAAGAGCTTTGGAATCTTCTCAACCAGGGAGGCATCACTAATTTCATTGAGAAGATACAGGGTCATGACCAAAGCATCTCCATTCAATTTGTGAAGGACTGGAAAGACCACAAAGTTGAATATGGAGGACAGAAAATTTTGATCAATGAAGAGTTAATCGCTGAAGCTACTGGCCTTGGAATGGATGGGTACCGATTTTTCAATAAAAGGATTGACAGGCCGGCTGAGGAGAGGAAATTTGTGGAGGGAAATGAGAAACTAGTTTTTGTCATGGTGGGTCTGCAAGTCAGCTCTATCCCTCCACCTTTTGACGAGGTCACCCTTTGCATTATCATATATCAACATTACAAAACACACAAAAAAAATCATTCTTTTAAAAATTAATATCCACCGCATACATTTTGAAAAGCATAGAAAATCGGAAGTTCTAAACATCTAGAGTACACATGTGAAGTAAGCCAAGAGGAAGTCAACTCAGATACAATGAATTACCGAGCCAAAAAGAGATATCTGTACATATCATGGTGTGTCATAGTTTTGTACAATTCCATCGCACACTAGGTGCAGTCAAAATGCTCACAATGAGCACAAAATACCAAAATATCATATATGCCTCACAAAATGAAGACTAAGCAATAAAGGCACTTTGCCTATACGCCTCTTTGAGGCCCCTTATGACCATTCTAGTTACAAATTTCTTGGGAGTTCTTCTCAAAAGCATTCAAACAACAAAGGGCCAAGCCTAATGTAAAATACCATTCCTAAATCCATTCCAATTCAACCATACTCACAAATGAAATGGTCACCGTGGGCCCATAGATAAAAAAAATAACCAAATCAATACCTATGAATGAATTGGAAAACGAGGTTGTTTTGATATATATATGCTATTTTGACCTCATTTAGAGTCTATGTTTTCACATGGTTGGATCTTTGATGCGGGTATACTTCTATATCCCCGCACAAATGGTAAGTCTTCTTGTCATTTTGATTTAGTGTTTATTTTTGATATTTCATCTATATGTACTGAGTCTTCTCTTCATTTTACAGGAGTAGCGGGAGTTTGGAAAGTGACATTTGACACATGGGAATGTCAAGTATAGCTTCTAACTCCCCATTTCGAACGCCATATTCAAACTATACATTTTGTGCCTTTTTTTCATGGCTAAGATGCTTCTCCGAGGGGGCAATATGTATGCACCCAAAATTACATGTGCTACATTGTTGAAAAACAGATTACAAAAGTCCCCAATGATGATTCATGTCCTTTTTGAAGGTGTTCGAATACCTAAACCAATTGGCGTGTATATTTGTAGCCTAGACATCCTTACTTAGCTTTTCCATGCTTTCTTCCAACTTCCCTCATTTCTATGCATGTTTTGACCTTAGTGTCGAATCGCTCCCAGTAGGGCAGCGTAGTCCTGGGACCACCTCCCGAGTAGGGTGGTGGTCTTAGGACCGCCTCACCGCATAGGGCGATGGTCCTGCATGATTTTTCTAGAACTCTTCATGCGTGATTTTGACACGTGTGCTTTCACTTAACTTGACTTTTAGGGTGTGTTTGTGAACCAAATTGCCTAAAAATGGTCTTGTTTGCATGGTATTCCTTCCCTCTTCTATTTTTAAATAGATTTAAGTAAGTTTGAACTAATTCTTATTTCCTTTTGCATGAAGGCACATCCCAAAACAATTCTTATATATGTCATGCTTGTATTCAAGTAAAAGGACTGATTTTTGTGTATCTTGCATAGTATTGCTCCCACAATCCTACTAGGAATTGGGAGATAGCCAAGATCAGATCTCTTGTGCTATCTCTCTTCTACTTGCATTGCAACCAGACTGCCTTCAAGATGCCATTACTCAAGTGACTTCTTCTACTACTTCCTTTACATTCCAATTCCTTGGGATTATATGGACACAGAGAAAGAAATGATAAACCGAGGGGAAAAATTTATACACAACTCGGATTTACCTTTGAGTCCGTGAATTCCAAGTTGGATTTTTTTATTTCCTTCATTCCTATAATTTATCATTGTTACATCATATCAAATAGAGTAGAAATCGATTTTCTTTCATTTGCAAGTAATTAGTTAATTTCTAAGAGGGTTTGAATATTTCATAGCAACCCCCATTGACGGATCCTCTTCTTCCCATCCTTGTGAATCTGAAGGAGAGAATATTTGTAGAAGGTTGTCTACATATCATAGATCATTTGGAAAAGTTCTTTTTTTAAGTTAGTTTAGTTTCAATACACTCAAAGCAAAAATAACCACACCAGGTTATTTCACTTGTTTAGTTTTAGTGTAGAACTAGATTTGATTATTTAGAATAGTAGAAGCAAATTGTTGTTTGTGGTTCTAATATTTTAGTTTTGTGATTTTTTTACATTAGTTCGCTTTCGTAGTAGCATAGATTGTTAATTTCATTCAGGTTTACATGGACACTTCAAACTAGATCAACACTTAGATCCAAGTTAAAGGAAAACAAACCATAGGAATTTACACTACCCACTCATAGCCTCTAAATCTCCCTTTGCCAATTATGCTACTCGAGAAATCACACTACTAGATCTTAGTCACATCGATTCTTTTATAGCCGATCATCCACACATTCAACATTGGCTACTTTGGCATGACATCGGGGTCAAGTGCAAAAGAAGGTCACATGTTCATTTTCTTTTATACAGTACTAGTGTCTTGTTCGAGCTTGGTAGCTAATTTGTAAAAACATTGTTGTGACCTTTGTGCGAGTGAACTTTCTTTGGTGAGGGAGAAGCAGAACCTATGAACAATAGTAGTATTAGTATAGTAAACAATGTCAATAGAGACAAATTGAATTTTATAAAGTGATCTTTTATTTTTTTAAATATCTATGTATATGGGCTTGTACACGAGTGTGTAGTCACAGGTTAGCGTGGCATGTGGGCATGTTTAGTTGGAACTCGTAGTGTTGTTGGGTGTTGGGTTGCACCCGGTTTGGTGTTATTCTTTACAAAGGTGTTGTTTTTAGAGGGAGTAGATGGACCTACACATAATAATGATATTAGAAACATGGGGCTATAAGGTGGTAGGTGTAGTGTACCGGGTAGAAGGGGAGGTGTGGTAGGAAGTGTGGTGGGGCGGTTGAGTTTTATTGAGGGGTTGTGGTGATGATTTTTAGGTAGAGCAGGTACTTGGATTCTTTCTAGTTGGGCACATATTTGTTGAATGTTATGCGTGTGTACCATGCAAATGAGAAGGGAGGAGAAATAATCAAGTTGGAAAGGGCCTACACTCGGGAAGTAGCAGATGAAAGTTGAGCACTTAACTTGGTTGGTGCCACCAATGTCTATTATGGATTTCTTGAGATTCATTCCTTGTGCTTTGTGAATGGTCAACGCCCATGCCATCTTAAGTGGGATTTTTCAGTAATTGTTTCTTGTGATGGGAGGGATGGGTACATGGGTTGGGTTGTTCATATCCCAGGGAGGACCTAAGTATTCAATGAATTTGACAACTACATATAGTGGGATGCTTGGGGGTTTTTCAAGTGATTTGTAGACTATGCATACAACTTTACCAATTGCGCCATTGACTAGCCTAACTTCTATCCATAGATTTGTTGTTAATATGAATTTTTCTCCTTCGCAGAGCAAGAGTGTGGGCTCTAATTGTGTAGGGGCAATGGGTAATGACTGGGGTAGATTGGTGTTGCTAGTGGCTAAGAGCAATAGGAAAGTTTAGGGATTTGAGTATGCATTTTTATGGACTGATGCTAGTTTGTTGGTAACATACAGGTGTGTGTGCATTTTAAAAGTTTTTTTCTCCTCTTTTGTAATAGTTGGTGGGACCCTACTCATAAGAAGGTGTCTCACAACTTCCATGCATCGCATCTGTAATGTGGAGATTTGAAAGTAGGGCTTTGAATTGGGCCTGTGGGTGTACTTCTGGCTTGCCAAAAATTAGTGTCTAGCACTATTACAATGGTGAATTTGTTCCACAAGGCATGGCCAACCGTGTTTCCTGCATACATTGGCACATCATTAATAGGAGGTAGTTGTGTGAGGTCACCGACGAGGATGACCGAACAACTACCAAAGTCTTTTTCTGCAACCTTTGGGAAGGCTTGGCATAGCCACATGCTGATATCATTCAAAGCATCCACGAGATCAATGAAACTCATTACATCAATTAATATGTAATTCATATTTCATCTTCTCTTGGAAGTGTAGAAGTGTTTGGCCCTGAAGTGGTTGTACATCATGGATTGGAATTGAAAGGCCTGCATGGATAGTGGTGCCTTTAATATGGAAAGTTGCGACACCTATTAGGGCTAGGAGTAGTAAGAAGGTTTGGCGTGTAGGGGTAGTGTTTAGCATCAATGCAGATGAATCTAAAAATATTAATACATAGTTGGGAGATATGCAACAAAACAACAATATTCACATAGTAAACATACATCATATTCATGTTCTAAAAACTGAAATGTATTGATAGACAACACTAAGTTTCAAGGTTTTCATTTTGCCTCAGATTCTTATTGAAACAAACAAGGAGGAACCCATCACTTCTCCGTTTTTGTTGGGAGCCCCATCTCTTGGTGTGTTGTCAAAAAAAATCCCCCGAGATAGAGAGGGGGTCGATGGGTTGGGCGGGAAAATGGTAGGAGGGTGAGCAGGCAGGTGGAGGAGGCCACCCATCTATATAGGCCATATGGGGAGACGATTATTGAATTATGTAAAAGTGTTCATTGAGATATAGAACATAAAGAAGAGAAGAATGAAGTGTTCATTGGTGTGTGTGTGTGTGTATCCTTACATCACATAAATGACTCATATGAAAAAACCATGAAATAACATGAACTAGGGGGAATTTTCATAACAACATAAAATGGCCATAAGGAGCATATAGAAACTATAGTTCTATGGTGAACACAAATACTTTGGTGGTCAATATATTTCACGAGTCGAAAACACAACAATAGTGGCATTCTACAAGGTCAACTATATTGGCAATCACCTCCTCATAGTGGAAATTAGAATGGGGTTGTCACAATATTTGTTTTACATTATAGTTGATAGAAACAGAAACACACCATATCAACAGTCCTAAGAGCTAGGAAAATGCCATACCGACAATCCTAAATGCCGACAATTAATTCCAAGTGCAGAACATTCATTGAAAACAATCGCACTTTCACTACATAATCATTTCTCTATATAGATTTTAAAATCTTAAGATCAAATATGGAGAAATCAACTTTCAAGGATAACTCCAGGCTAGATGACCCATGCTGGTAAGAAAAATTCAAAGGGCTAAATCTTGTAACCATAGGAATTTTGTTATACATATTGTTGACCTATGAAAAAACTGCATTACGAGACATTAAGAAGGTCATCTAGATATTATTTGGCCCAATCTGATGGTGCAAATTCATTCAATTGCTAGTCCATGTGGGAATAACACTTTAACTAGGCTACCGATACATATTCATGACTAAGTCTCAGAGATTCTAGAGTGTATAGGTATAATAATCAAACAATTTAACTGGAATGATACACACCTGACAATAGTCAATATGCTTCGGGGTAGAGAGGAGTCGACCTTGTGAAATTATATAACATAGCATTCATTTTTACCCTTACTTTAAAACCTCCCCTCTTACCTTATTGTAACTATATTACACGAATGGTCTTTGACCACTTTTTATTTTTGGTAGGTGGGCAGGTTAGATACTTTGAGCAAACATTAAAATTTTTAACTATCATACAATGTGAACACCATTTATCTAGCACGTGGCAAATTTTCTAACCACCCAATATTCCTACAGGGATTTGTTGAAACTCTTTGTTTCTCCCCATCATTTTTTGAATTTATTACATTACACATAAGATATACAATGCATTTTTATACCTATTGACCACTTTTTAAACTTTTTACATTGTTCGAAAAGGCCCTCTCTCAAAACTCAACGTGGAAATAATTGGAATACATTTGTGCCAATGGTTTTAATGGCTTGGAAAAATTGTTTAAATAAGGGCAAGCATGTTAATTCTCACGTGGCTTAGCCCACATTTAATCATTTTTTGTTTAGGACTTGTATGAACTCGTTAACGGGCTCGAAATTATACTCACCACATGTCATTGATTGGTGTGTAACCTTGGCATGGTGACTTTGAATTTTTAGAGTTGGATGAGGCCAATTTGAAATATTGAATGTTGTGCGAGTAGGGCTGGAATTTCAAATTATTTGTCCCTGTCAAAGCAAAATTTGCTGATGGTTTAGCTCTTTCAAGTGGTCAGTAGTTTCCAAAATATTTATAGATATATGTATAATATGTTCATATATATATAAATAGGTATTATGTTTTTAAATAACCCCTTAAAAAAATTACGTTTTTCAAAAATTTTAGCTTGTTATTGTCTATGGTTTTTAAATTTTTTTACCTGTAATATACGGTTAAAATAACAAAAAATGGCCTACAACCTATTAATTTCCACGCCTATGCGTGAGTCGATAATGACAAGAAATACATTTATATTAATTAATATAATAAGTTGATACTATATATATATGAAACCGATACGTGTTTTAGTTTAATAAACAATAATAATCTCAATATATTCACACGCTCAATACACGGCTAATATATAGCCATTTACATAGCTAAACAACCTCCTAGAAAATTGGGAGGTGTTATAACAATTAACTCAAAATATTATTCATGGGTATAACAATCATCTACTTTTAAATTAACATAAAGACTAACATGTGTAACACTAAACGAATATTTCCTAACATTCCCCCCTTAGTGCGAACATGGGGAAACTTGTCTTGTACTGTAACATGACACTACGTAGCCTGCTCATGATCTGGATGGTTTCAAGGACAATACCAACAACCTTTGGATGGTTTTCCAAGTGGTTAACCAACAACCACACAACATATGGTTTTTTAGGACAATACCAACAACCTCTGGATAGTTTTTCCAGTGGATTACTAACAACCACACAACGGATGGTTTTTAGGATAGAACCAACAACCTCTGGATAGTTTTTCCAGTGGATTACTAATAACCACAATATCATGATGTTGCAGTAGTATCATCAGCTCTCATCACTATCTCACTGCAGGGAATAACATAGGAAAATTTGTTGAATGTTGTTGCTCATACACACAAACTGAAAATTGGAAATGGAACATTGGATCATGTTCCCCCCTCAATGTGAAATTTCCACTTATTGAAAACAAGGACACTACAAACTGAAGCATACCACGCACAACCGGAAGCAAAATGTGCACACACATGTCACCAAACCAAAGCAGGTGATGCGGCCTCATTGTAGGTGACTAATGAGAGGACGTTGTTTGTCCTCCATCCTCTGTTGCCTCCAGCCTCCAATTTCATGTTGCTAGTTCGGTGAGATTTGAACATGAAGCTTAATAAGAACCCCCAAAAATTGGACATCGCGTTCAAGCAAAATGCACCCGATTAAATTGAAAAGTGAAGCAATTTATTTATTATTTTTACAATTTTTTAACACTAAATCATAACACTTTGACAACAAGGACACCACAATTTATTCTCGATACCACTTGATAAAAACTTTGCATATAATAAATGAATAGTTTGCGAGAAGATAATGCAACACAAGAGATATGGGGGGGTCAAGATGCCCAAATATTCAATATATGTAGAATAATACCCTTAAGGTAGGGCAACACCATACAATTCTCCTTAAGGAAGGAGTAACTCCACAATATCCCAAGATGGGAATCCTCTTCGAGGGGGATAACTCCAATATACCTCTATCAAGTAGAAGAATCAAGTGGTATCAGAGCAACGATCCGGGCAATTTGTGGGGTGAAACCCTAATGTTGGTGATTCGCCTATATCTAGAGATTGACCTGGAATTTTTAGTTTTTGTGGGGAGTATAAAAATAATTCAAGTGATCTTCCCTCCAAATTTCATATTTTTTGGAGCTATTTTTCGAAAGATATGTTTGTTTTAGGGTTGAAACCCTAATTCTAAGGTTTCATATATATCTTCTGAATAATGACGAATTAGGAAATAATTTTTTTTGGGTTTATGTGAATATATTCAAAGGTGATACCACTAAAATTTCAGAATTTTTGGATCTATTTTGTCAGAGTTATTGCAGTTTTATTTTTTTCAATATTTTTCTCCATAAAATTTTGTAATTTTAGGAATTTTCCTTTCTTACATTTTGGAAATCTCTCAATAGTTAAATTGGAGTTTGTATTATGTGATTTATGATTTTTGTCAAACTTTAGCCAAAAGGGTTCAAACAAGTTTTGATCAAAAGGGTCTATTCCTAAAACCCTAGTTTTGTGGATCATGGAGATGGTAACTTTTTTTGGAGATGACAGGATTGATGCTTTGAGAATAGTGGAACAAATTTAGGGATAAATTCTATAAACCAATAGATATTTGGCTATTCAAGTTGTGGATTAGTGTCCTACTGCACAAATTTGGTTTTACGAGTTAGAAAACAAAAAGTCTAATTGGTCTTTGGAGGAACTGGAACATGTTTTCATGAAAAGATGGGAAACAAAAGAAGAAGAAGAAGAAGAAGTAGAAGCAACATCAAAAGAAGAAGAAGAAGAAGAAGAAGAAAATGTTGATGATGAAGCTTTTACATAGGATAGTGCATCTCCAAGGAAGGAAGCTTCAATATTTCAGTTTGAAGGGTGCATTCAAAGAAAAAAGGTAATTGTTTCCATAAACCCTAGCAGCAAATATAACTTCATCAATATGGATGTAGCTCACAATCTACATGTGCAAACAAATCATATCAAGGAATCTCAAATGGATGGTAAGGAGATTCAAGTTTTTGAAGATTTAAAGCTTTCTATGGATAAATATGTTTTACATTCAGATTTTTATGCTTTAGATATGGATGGTATGGATATTGTTCTCGGATATCCTTGGTTAGAGACATTGGGAACAATTAATATTAATGTGTAAAATAAATTCATGAAATTATGGTACAAGCGAAAGAAAATTACATTGCAAGATATCACACTTAGCAAGGAAAAAAGTAATGTACAATTGGATCACAAAGATGAATTTGAAGATGGTGAAGAAGGGAATAAGGATGAATCAGAAGGAGAGGATGAAGAACATGATGAAAAATTCAAAAATAATTTCTCTACTCAAGAGAAAAAGAAATAACAAACAAGTTGGAAGAGGAAAAAGAGGAAAATATTGATAAGGTTGAACCATATAGACACCCACATCATTATGAGAGGAAAAAATCATGGAGACATACTAGGACACATGAGGTATGTAATCTGTATAGATATACAGGGAATTGGAGGAGTAATAATTTTGGGTATACATGGAATCAATGGAACAACAATTGTATGACATGGAATCATAGGAATAATCATTATGGATATGCATGGATGCCAAGGAGGAACACATATGGACCAAGATGGAATCAAATGAGCACAATGGAACATGGAATCAAATTTGGAGTAACATCACCCACTAGGATTTCATATGGGTGGTTGGATGATCGAGCATGGCGATAAGTGTGCAATAATTTAAAGCACACTCATTATATGGCTTCTTCTTATGTTTCGGGGATGAAACATGTCAAAGAGGGAGGTAATGCTATGTACCTTGGGATATGGTAATATAATATATATTGGTTGATGGAGATGCCGACATGTGGCACACTTCCCCTTAGTTATATGTATGGGTTCACATGGGATATAATATTATAATTTATATGGGTTGATGGAGATGCTTGACATTTGGCGCACATCCCCTTAGTTAGTTATATGGGCTCACATAGAAATTAGTTATATTTGGTAATGAGTCATCCTACATTGGGATTAGGTGTTACTCATCCTATTTAAAGGATGTCGAGTATCATTATGAGGAGATCATGTATGTAATAGTTTATTCTTCTACTTGGTAGAGGTACATTGGAGGTGTCCCCCTCGAAGTGGATTCCCATCTTGGGAGATTGTGGAGTTACTCCTTCCTTAAGGAGCATTGTATGGTGTTGCCCTACTTTAAGGGTATTATTCTACATATATTGATTATTTGGGCATCTTGGCCCCCATATATCTCGTGTTGTGCTATATTCGTAATTTATTGATTTATTCTATGTAATTTCTTACCATATCCTTCTAACGGGGATTCACAATCTTTGGTAAAAATTTAGAAAATTATTTCCAAAAAGCTATGACACTGTAAAGCAAATTTAGGTGAAACCCTAAAAATACAATAACTTCCACAAAACACCTCAAAAATTCAAAAATTTGGACCGTATTTTTATAAAACATTTAATTGTGGTAAAAAAATTGGGAAAATATTCATAGTTGTTTCCAAATATAGCCGAATCAATAAAATTAGGGTTTAGACCTTATTTTTTTGCCAAAATCGATGCTCTGATACCACATGATAAGAACTTTGCATATAATAAATGAATAATTTGCAGAAGATAATGCAACACAAGAGATATGGGGGCCAAGATGCCCAAATATTTAATATATGTAGAATAATACCCTTAAGGTAGGGCAACACCATACAATGCTCCTTAAGGAAGGAGTAACTCCACAATCTCCCAAGATGGGAATCCACTTGAGGGGAAACCTCCAATATACCTCTCCCAAGCAGAAGAATCAACTCATACATACATTCACCTTATAATGATACTCACATCCTTTAAATAGGATGGGTAACACCTAATCCCAAAGTAGGCCGACCCATTACCCAATATAATTAATTCTATGTGAGCCCATATAACTAACTAAGGGGATGTGTACCACATGTCGGCATCTCCATCAACCCATACACATTATAATATTATATCCCATGTGAACCCATATATAACTAAGGATGTGTGCCACATGTCGGCATCTCTATCAACCCATATATATTATATTATCATATCCCAAGGTACATAGCATTGCCTCCCTCTTTGACATGTTTTGTCCTGAAACATAAGAAGAAGCCATATAATGAGTGAGCTTTAAATTATTGCACACTTATCGCCATGCTCGATCATCCAACCACCCATATGAAATCCTAGTGGGTGATGCCTTGCTCAAACCTAATTCCATATTCCATTGTGCTCATCACGGTTCCATCTTTGGTCCATATGTTTTCCTTCTCGACATCCATGCATATTCATAGTTATTATTCTGTGATTCCCTGTATATCCATATGGATTTCTATCCTCATGTTTCCTAACATGTCTCCATGATTTTTTCCTCTCATGATGGTGTGGGTGTCGATATGGTGCCACCTTCATATACTCAACCTTATCAACCTTTTCCTCAACTTTCTGTCCTCTTCCACCTTGTTTGTTACTTCTTTTTTCTCTTGAATAGAGAAATTATTTGTGACTTTATGTTCTTCATCCTCTCCTTTTGATTCATCCTTATTCCCTTCTTCACCATCTTCAAATTCATCTTCATGATCCAATTTTAAATTACTTTTTTCTTTGCTAAGTGTGATATCTTGCAATGTAATTTTCTTTCTCTTGTAGCATAATTTACTAAATTTATTTTACACATTAAGATTAATTGTTCCCAAGATATCTAACCAAGGATATCCAAGAACAATATCCATACCATCCATATCTAAAGCATAAAAATCTGAATGTAAAACATATTTATCCATAGAGAGCTTTAAATCTTCAAAAACTTGAATATGTTTACCATCCACTTGAGCTTCCTTAATATGTTTTTCTGTACATGTAGATTTTGAGCTACATCCATATTGATGAAGTTATATTTTCTTTAGGGTTTATGGAAACAATTACCTTTTTCCTTTGAATACACCCTTAAAACTGAAATATTGAAGCTTCCTTCTTTGGAGATGCACTATCATGTGTAATAGCTTCATCATCAACATTTTCTTCTTCTTCTTCTTATTCTTCTTCTTCTTCTTATTCTTCTCGCTTCTACTTCCTTCTTCTTCTTCTTCTGCTATTTCCTCTTCCTCACTATTATCATTAAATTCTTCTTTTGTTTCCCATCTGTCCATGAAAACTTGTTCCAGTCCTCTAAGGACCAATTAGACTTTTCTTTTTCTATCTCGTAAAACCAAATCAGAAGTAGGGCCACTAATCCACAATTTGAAGAACCAAATATCTGATGGTTCGAGAATTTATGCCTAAATTTGTTCCACCATTCTCTAGCATCAATCTTGCCATCTCCAAAAAAAGTTACCATCCCCATGATCCACAAAACTAGGGTTTTAGAATAGACCCTTTTGATCAAAACTTGTTTGAACCCTTTTAGCTAAAATTCAACCAAAATCAGAAATAACAAAACACAAACCCTAATTTAATTTTTGAGAGGTTTCTAAAATGTATGAAATTCAGAAAATTCCTCAAATTGCGGCTCAAGAGCAAAATATTGAAAAAACATAAAACTATAATAACTTTGACAAAATAGATCCAAAAATTTTGAAATTTTTATGATATCCTTCTGAAGAGGATTCACAATACTAGTAAAAGTTTAGAAAATTATTTCCAAAAACTGCAGCATGTAATGCAAATTTAGGTGAAACCCTAAAAATGTAATAACTTCCATGAAACACCTCAAAAAATTCTAAAATGTTGACTTGTATCTTTATAAAACCATTTCACAAATGTGGTAAAACAATTGGGAAAATTTTCAAACTATTTCCAAAATATAGACGAATCAATAAAATTAGGGTTTAGACCCAATTTTTTTGCCAAAATTGATGCTTTGATACCACTTGATAAGATATTCCTTAATGTCTCTGGTTCTCGACCTCTTAGTACGTGTTTACTGAGAATCTTCTCTGCTCCAAAATGATTCTTCCTCCCTCATCAAGTTCGTAACTCTGTTTGGGCTTCAAATTTCTATCCAATAACATTCTTCAAGCATGAAACATGGAATACCGGGTGTATGTGTGAAGATGGAGGCAACTCTAGTTTATAAGCAACACTACCAATTTTTGTAGAACTCCGATAAGGGCCATAATATGTAGGAGAAAGTTTTTGTCCTTTTATTACTTTAGAGACATCCTGTTTGTAAGGTTGAGAAGTACAAAAACCTAGTCACCAATTTTAAAATGTCTTTCACTACGGTGTTGATCTACTTATTCTTTCATCATATTTTGTTTCAATGTTAAATTCTCCTTCAAACTAGCCAAAACATGTTGTTGATGTTGAATGTGTTCCTCAACATCTCTCGACCTTATTTGCACCCTCAAGGAGGCAAGTGATAGAAGGTGGATGGTAACCATATAATGCTAAAAATGGGGTCATTTGAGAAGAGGTATGAAAAGATGTGTTATACCACAATTCTGCGCAGTGGTAGCCATTAAATCTATCTTTCTTGCTTATCCGATACAAAACAACATGGATACCCTTCTAAGAATTTTTTGACTACTTCTATTTGCCCATCAGTTTGAGGATGATAAGATGAACTATGAGCTAGCTAAGTTCCTAAACACGAAAATAATTTTGTCCAAAAATTACTTGTGAAAACAGGATCACGATCACTTACAATTATCTTTAGGGTTCCATGTAGCCTTTGAATTGTCTCCAAAAAAATTAGCTATGACTATACTAGCTGCAATGGATGTGATAGGGCACAAAAATGGGCATATTTTGTGAACCTATCCACAATCATGAAACTAACATTCTTACCCTCAAACAAGCAAATCCGGTGATGAAATCCATGGATACCTCCTCCCATCTCTTGCTATAAATTGGTAAGGGTTCACAGACATGGTATCTTAATTATTTCCCCTTTGTTGCATTGGTAGACTAAACACTTTGATACAAAATTTTGTACATCCACCTTGAGTCCTTCCAAAAATAATAATCTTTTTATTCTATGATATGTATTCAAAAACCTAGAGTTTCCTCCAACAAAGAAGCATGTAGCTCTGCAAGAATCTTATGCTTCAACTCGAATCTTTACTCAAGTATAACCTATCCTTGTACCATAGGGCATTACCTTTCCACTCAATTTTTTAGATGTCATAGATCCTTGCTTGATATTCTGTATTAGAGACTATGCATCCTTGTCTTGATCCCATTCCAATCTTGCTTCATCCACCCAATCAGTACATCAACATGGACATTCCACATAGTAAGGCATCTGCGGATGTATCCCTACTGGACAATGGATTAGCTACTACATTTTCTTTTCCCTTTTTGTATATGATTTCAAAATCATAACCCAACATTTTTTTTACTCACTTTTGTTGTTCCTCAGATGATAACCTTTTATCCAAAAGTATTTGAGACTATCATGATCAATTTTTACCTTGAAGTGTCTACCCATGAGATAGGGCCTCCATTGCTTGACTACATGAAGAATAGCCATCATTTATTTCTCATAGATAGGTTTGAGCAGATATTTTCCTTTGAATTGGTGAATCTCAAATGCAATTGGTCTTCCTTCTTACATTAGAACTGCTCCCAATCCTGATCCTGAAGCGTCACATTCAACAATGAAGGTTTTTGAGAAGTTGGGAGTAGCCAAAACTGGGTGCTACACAAGGCTTCCTTCAGCTGCTCAAAGGATTTAGTGGCTAAGTCTCTGTCTAATGGAAGGCATCCTTCTTTAGCAATGCAATGAGTGGGGTTTCTATTCTACCATATCCCCGCACAAATCTTCTATAGTACCCTGTTAGTCCTAGGAACCCATGAAGATTTTGAGAGTTTTGGGCCTTGGCCATTCCACCATAGCTTTGATCTTTTGAGGATCAACTTTGACACCTTCATGGGATACAATGTGACCCAAGTACTCTACCTCTTGTACACCAAAAGAACATTTGGATGGATTTGCATAGAGAGTATGTTTCTCCAAAACTTCCAACACTTTATTTACATGTTGTAAGTGTTCTTCCCATGTCTTACTATAAATCAATATGTCATCAAAGAAAAATAATACAAATTTCCTTTAAAATGGCCTGAAAATAGTGTTCATCAAGCTTTGAAAGGTTGAAGGTGCATTTGTAAGACCAAAAGGCATTACCAAAAACTCATAATGGCCCTCATGAGTCCTGAAATCCATTTTATGAACATATTCCTCTTTTATTCTAATTTGATGGTACCCTGAATGAAGATCTAATTTTGTGAAATAAATAACACCATGTAATTCATCAAGTAAATCATCAATTACTGGAATAGGAAACTTATCTTTGATGGTGTACTTGTTGAGTTCTCGGTAATCTGGACACATCCTCCATGTTTCATCCTTCTTACGTACCATGACCATTTGGTAAAGAATATGCACTCTGCTAGGCTAGGCTTGATGATGATACCTACCTTCAACATTTCCTGAACCATTTTCTTAATCTCACTTTTCTAGGAATATGGGTATCTATATGGTTTGATGTTAGGTGTTTGGCTCCCTAAAATCAACTGAATGGCATGATCATGATCCCTAACTGGTGGTATTCCCTTTGGAATTACATCAAAAATAGATGAGTGAGCATCAACAATCTTTTGAAGATCGCGTGACACTCAAGACTACGTATTTTGTACTTCTATGGAAAATAACTTTGTTATAAATCCATCTACTCCTTTTTTGAGAACCTTCTACATCTGATGAGAGCTAATAATCTATGGAGACTTAGCTACCATCAAATTCAATTGTATTGTCCTTTCATTTGAATGAAATCACATGAACAAGTATTGGAAATTCATCTCTATAGTGCCTAAGGTTATGAGTCATTGGACACCCAAAACAATATCTACCCCTCATAAAACATAGGTGAGTCTAACATGTAGTATCCCATAGAAATATTGATACTATAGAACTTTTCTTGTGCGCACTTGACTGTCCCACCATTTACAATCATAACTTGCATTTCTTGAGTCAGGGTAAGTAAAACAATTGAGGCGGGCATATAACTTACTATTTATGAAGTTATGAAAACTCCCCAAGTCAATAAACATTGTCACCTTCTATTTTTTCAGATAGCTAATAACCTTGAGTGTTTGAGGAGTACTAATACCTAACAATGCATGGTAAGAAATTGCGTGTTGGTGATCCTCTACTTCATCTTCTATGGGTTCTTCATCCTCTCCTATAATTTCAGCGTCTTCATCATCCTCATTACCTCCATCAATATAGAAAACTTCTTCTCAACACATTTGTGTCTCCGCCCATATTTGCTATCACATTAAAACAGAATCCTTTTGCTCTCTTTTCTTCCATTTGTTGAGGAGTCACTTAATTGGCCTAGAAAATGAAGGGGAAGAGATACTACTGTCTCTGGTGTTAATGAAAGGCGGCCTCCTACTAAAAATAACTTTTTCCTCTACTCGACATGCCATGATAATAGAATCAGAAAGCTTGAGTGGATTAAACATACGTACCTCATGCTCGATGTGGTCCTTAAGACCCCTAAGAAATAGGTCATTCAAATTCTCTTTTGGTATATTCTCCACCCTTAAGGATAGGTTCTGGAATTGATGCACATAATCTTTGACTAATCTTGTTTGTTGTAACTTTTCTAATTAACTAAAGTAGTTCTCTGAAACACTGGAACTATAGTGCAATTACAACTCCTCGGTAAAAAATGTCCAAGTGACACCGAGACCATTCTTCTACCTCTGAGCACATTACCATCGATACCAAATGAATTGTCTTCGTTCAAGATACAAGGATGCCAATGTCACCTTTTGTCATGATGGTGTTTGATGTAGTTCAAATAAGTTCTCCATTTGATTTATCCAATTCATGGGATCTTTACCATCAAATTTTGCATATCCATTTTCAGCATCATGTTCCATGGTTGTGAATAAGTTGGATTCCGATTGGGCCGGAAAAGTGATCCAACATGATTATTTTATCCATGGTTTTGAACCTCAAGATCCTCCTTGGTTGATATGGGATGGATTTGTGCCATATTGTTTACCCTTTACATGTTGCATGATATCATCCAACTAATGATTGATTTGGGCTATGTCTCCTTTAAAGGCCATCTAAGATTGTACATTTTTGCAGCTCATACTCAAGT
This sequence comes from Taxus wallichiana var. yunnanensis, assembly GCA_018340775.1. NCBI lineage: Eukaryota > Viridiplantae > Streptophyta > Pinopsida > Cupressales > Taxaceae > Taxus > Taxus wallichiana. The sequence goes on along the minus strand of CM031242.1, from coordinate 618,434,786 downwards.
TTTCTCACCTTATGATCAAATTAGGTAAACCCTAGTGCTATGGAATCTGTATTTACCCCTTCCGACTCCATCTCTTCAATCAATATCCCATCTTTATCTCGGGGTTTTACAAAGTAATCGGATTCTTTTTTGCTCTTATGGAAGGCCCCGCCATGACATCAAACATTAGGGTTTAGGGTTTCGATACAAATTCAACCGAATAGCAAAAAAACATAGAGAAAATACTAATACTATTTTTTTCGTAGAGCTTTCCTAAAATGTAAAGAACTTGAAAAAAATCCACAATTTGCACCTTAGGGAGTGATTTTATGAAAAACCCTAAATTTGTAATAACTTATGAAAAATAAATTTAAAAAGTCTAAAATTTTCAGGAACCTTACTTGAAATGTATCGCAACTCGATAAAAATATCTCCCACCAATTCACTGGTTAGAAATATATTGTGGAAACAAAAATTAGGGTTTTTACCCTAATTTTAGCCCAGATCGCATCTCCATCAACCCATATACATTATAATATCATGATGGTGTGGGTTTCAATATGGTACCACCTTTGTATACTCAACCTTATCAACCTTTTCCTCAACTTTCTTGTCCTCTTCCACCTTGTTTGTTACTTCTTTTTTCTCTTGAGTAGAAATTATTTGTGACTTTATGTTTTTCATTCTCTCCTTTTGATTCATCCTTATTCCCTTCTTCGCCATCTTCAAATTCATCTCCATCAACCCATATACATTATAATATTATATCCCATGTGACCCCATATATAACTAAGGGGATTTTTGCCACATTTCGACATCTCCATCAACCCATATATATTATATTATCATATCCCAAGGTACATAGCAGTTGATGCGGCCTCATTGTAGGTGACTAATGAGAGGATATTGTTTTTCCTCCATCCTCCGTTGCCTCCACTTCCTCCAATTTCATGCTTCGCTTTAGTTTAGTGATATTTGAACATGAATCTCAAAAAGCAGCCCCCAAAAAATTAGACATCGTGTTCAAGCAAAAATGCACCCGATTAAATTGAAAAGTGAAGCAATTTATTTTTTTTTTACAATTTTTTGACATTGAATCACAACACTTTGACAATGACGACACCAAAATTTATCGACTACATAATCTTTAAATAGCTTAAATATTATCTTTATTCGACACTTCCTCAAAATGGACCCTTAATAATCTTGACTTCCTAACTATTATATAAAAGAGTCATGATACATAAATCTAATTAAAAATATAACAAATGAGATTCAATGAGCTTTGAATACCGTGGAAGGTCAATGCAATAAATTTTGTTGGTCGAGTTGATCCCAATGAAGAGTTCACACCATGGTGGGGAAAGAATATCATGCATTCACAGGGACTCATGGATATTAGTCAACCAACACACCGTGTGGACGAATAGTATGCAATGCCCACCGAATATTAAAACTAGCTACTAATATGCGAAATTAGACAAACTTAAAGGATACGATTGGTCACCAATCTATATATCAACAAGTTGTATGAATCGCATAGTGTAATGTAACAAACCGACACCACAATTTTTTTTTTTATCAAAATAAAGACTTGGAATATTTTATCCCATGAAACCGATTGGACATATTAAATGGCGTTAAATTAATTTTTTTGAATGGATCCATAGTTGCACAATTCGAGAAGGAAATCAATGGATCATATGTTGGTGATAGAGCATGTCTGAGCATGGAAATGAAAAAATGAATTGATTGAGTGGGTGAGAATAAAGGTGCCTTCCAAGTTTGGTGAACTATTTGTAATTGTAGAAGAGGGATGGAAGCCTCACGATTTTATTAATATTCAATCAAATCAAGTAAATGAATAATGACTACAATATTTATAGATATTGGACAGTCATGTACAAATAAATAAATAAGTTGCACATGTGCAACAATAACCACAACCGTGAATAACAATATGGTTATTGAAATATAACCAAATAACAATATACATATGGGATATCACAAAAAGACAAATATAATGGTTATACTAACATAACCATGTAATAATTATAAAACAAATAATTACCTTAGTGAATTACTAATTATTAAAGGTAATAAATGCATAATTAACCTAGTTTACCTAACATTCACCCCTTAATTTTGCATTGCCTCAAGAGATGAGGAGAGAAACTCTCTGAACAACTCAAATTTGTCACATGCAAGTGACTTTGTAAATATATCTGCTCGTTGTTCATCTGTTGGACAAAATTGAAGTTATATATTGTGTTTCAAGACATGCTCACATATGAAATGAACTTGTACCTAAATGTGCTTTGTTTCTCTTGTGAAACACTTGATTGTGAACAAGTTTGAGAACACCTTCATTGTCAACATATAAGGTGGTCTGTTTGTCCTTTGGTATTCTAATTCCTTCCAAAGATGTGACGTATCCATATCGCTTTGTAGATAACTTCACCTACGAACGATACTCAAATTCTATAGAACAATGAGAAACAAAGTGTTTTTTCTTGCTTCTCGATGATCTTAATCTAGATCCAAAAATAATACAAATCCTAAAGTAGATTTCCTGTCATCAACGTTTCTGCATGATCTCATCAATATCCAATCAAGAAGAATTGAGCATTCTTCATGTATTCTAGACCAAGATCCACTGTTCCCTTAAGATATCACAAGATCCATCTTACTTGCCTTCCAATGACAAACTTTGGGTTCCTACATGAACCTAGATAGATAGCTCATTGCAAAGCTAATATCTGGTCTAGTATAAGTGAAGTAAATGAAACTCCCAATCAACTGCCAATAGAGAGTTGTATTTACCATAGGAGATGGATCTGAATAAGATAACTGTAGTCTCATCTCCATAGGTGTAGTAATAGGTATGCAATCCATCATCCTAAATTTCTCAAGTGTTTTCTTGGTATACTTCAACTGAGAAACAAAGATGTGATTCTCTTTCTGCCATACTTCCAATCCAAGATAGTAGTGCATCACCGAGATCTGTCATGTCAAATGATCATTTAAGATCTTTCTTCATTACATCGATCATCTTCACTGAACTATCAGTGATGACTAGATCGTTGACATAAACAACAACAATCACAATCTCCCCTTGATTTTTGAGGTAGACATTGGGATCATATTGATTTACTGACAAATCCATTATACAAGATGCTCATCAATTTCGATGTACCAAGCCTGTGGTTACTTGTTTAAGGCCATACAGATATTTCCTAAGTCTACGCACCTTTGTTTCTTGACTGTAAAAATATCCCTTAGGTTGAGTCATACAGACTTCTTCTTATAGATCTTCATTTAGAAAGGCACTTTTTACGTCCATTTGATAAAATTTCCAACCAAATTGTGCAGCTAGGGCAAAGATCATCTTGATCTTAGCTATGGGAAAAAATGTCTCCTCATAGTCTATACCTTCTTTTGGTGCATACCCCTTTACTACCAATATTTATTTTACTTTTATATGGTCACATCTACTTTGTACTTTTTTTTGAATATCCATCTCCAACTAATGGGTTTCTTCCCTAGTGGAAGATCGACAAGTTGCCAAGTATTGTTTTTTATTACTAACTTATATTTAGCATCCATGGCATCTTTCAAGGTTTTGAATGTAAGGCTTCTTGATAGTATAGGGCTCATCAAATTCAATTATTCTACTCATCAAATAAAAGTTTTCTTCTTCTCGTGTTTTACTACGAGTCTATGGTCCAAAGTGGTGGATGTATCCAAAGGTGGAGCATTCGATTTTGCATCTCATATCATGCTAGTATACCACTTGGGCATACATTGTAGACGCTCTCTCATGGTTCATGGTTCTATTTTATCATCACCATCATCCCCATCATCATTGTCATCATTTGTGGGAACATCAACTTATGTTTTTACAATAGATGAAAAATATACATCGATGAGTTTGGAGGAGGAGTCTCAACTTCCTTCTTCTCGCAGAACTCAACATATCTACTGGTGTAGACGTTTCTAGTCTTTAGATCCATCAATCTCTACCCAAGAATTTCTTCATTGTAGCCAATGAAGATAAGTTTCTGTGACTTTATATCCAAGTTATTTTTGTTTTTCTTTTGTATGTGCATTCTTCCTTTGCACCTAAATACTCTAAGGTGTGTAATGATGGTTTCCACTTTGACCATGCTTTGTATGATATTAATATATCAAGAGAAAATGTGGGAAATCTATTCAAAAATATACGATTGTCTTTCCTACTTCGCCTAAAACTTCCTCATCACCCGTAATCATTGATCATGCAATGCACCATTTCCATGATAGTATGATTTGTTCTCTCGAACAACACCATTATACTCTTGTTGTGTATGTGGAGGAGACATTTTTCAACAAATCTCATGAACTTGTAGGTAGGATTTGAACTTGTTCTCGTGAATTATTCCCTCGATCTAAGAAGATAGATCTAATGTGATGACCAGTCTCATTTTCAACAACCACTTTGAAATGTTTAAAGGTATCAAAAGCATCACTTTTCTTACAAAGACAATATATCCACATTTTCTTGAGCAAATCAACACAAAGCATGAAGTACTGAAATCTAGAATGACTTGGTTACATCTCTCCACAAAGATCGACATGAACCAGATCAAGCTTACCATGAGCTCGATAAGTACTCTTCTAAAATGAAGCTCTGTGTTGTTTTCCTACTAAGTAGTGAGGACACTTATCTGTATCCTTCTGGAGAGAGATGGCAATCCTTTTACCATGTTATACTGTGAAGTGTTTCGAGATACTTGAAACTGATGTGACCAAGTCTCCGATGCCACAACTGTGCAGAGGTAGAATTATTAGCCACAAGTGCCTAATCATCTCTATGGAAAAAATCAAGTTGGAACATACGTCCCACATTAGAGGATTTTACAAAAATCATGCCTCGTGATTTGTCTTGAATTAAACACATTTTCTTTTTGGAATGAGTATTAAAGTTTATCTTCGATTGTGATCTAGAACCTAACTAAATGAGAGTAGATTTTTGTCAACCCAGGACATATAATACATCTTATAGTCTACAATTTTGTGAACTAAGAGGTAGAGAAATGTTCCCAATCCCTCTGTACTATGTAATAAGAATCATCACCTAACAAAACATGATTTTTCAAAGGTGTGTCCCTCATTTTGGTAAACCATTCTCTGTGCTCAGTCATGTGTCGAGTGGCTCCCGAATCAACATACCAAATATCACTAAATGACGTGAATGGTTCACTAGAATGAGCAGCTTTACAAGAATTCTTCATGTCCCGAATGTTCTTCTTGCTCGCTTATGTTTCCTTGCTGATGGGGTTTTATTTTCCAGTTCCCCTTTTTCTACCCTTGATTGTAGTGTGAATGTCCCTTATGAGATTGCTGATTTTGAGGTCCAGTATTTACTTGATGAACCTTTCTTATATGTATTGTACTAACAATATTTTATATCATGTCCTTTGTTACAGATAGGAAATTTATTCTTATTCTTGTCCCCATGTTGATGTTGATGCTATTTTTTTGGGACTTTTGAGAGGAATGAGATTTTTCTTTTCCTTTTCCTTTTCCTTTTTGATGAGAAGATATTATCTTCTCCTCTTCATCATCTTTATTATACATTACTTCTTGTTGCAGTAGATTTACTAAATTTTCAAAACAAACAATCTTATTTGACAAGTTTAGTGTCGTCACAAAAATGTTATATGAAGGAGGGAGTTATCTCAAAAGAATGGGAACGAGAGATGTATTAGTGACATCCTCTCCTAAGGCTAGAAGTAAAGCCCTCAATTCTGCAAATCTTCTTAAGAAATCTTTTACTTTCTCATTCTTTTGAAGTTTAGTGTGTGTAATCGAGTCTACAAATTCAAGATATTGTGTTCTTATTTTTAGCCTCATACACTATGTTCAACTTGTTCCTCACTTCTTCGGATATTTTGGCATCTTGAATTTAGGGTTGGACATCATCCGATCATCTGCAAACAAGATAATGAATTTTTCATTCCGATTAGATTTTTCAAACTATCTCTATAGGGCAACATCATCTAGTGATCTCAGTTACGTAACCATTCACAACTTCCCATATCTCTTCAAACTCAAGTTGTGTTCTCGATCTTAGTTTTCCATCCTACATAGATATCTCCTCTAAGAAGTTGATAATCTAGAATAAAGAATTTGGGGGCATTGGAGCCCATTTTTCATAATCAACTCGACAAAGGGTAAGGCTCTTATCACTCTAGGTCTATGGACTCCTGCTCTATATACCATCATTCCGATATACTTAACCTTTCTATATCCACGCCCTTCTAATATACCCATCGGTACATGGAAGAAGTTCACCCTTTCTATATACTCAATAAGTACGTGAAAGACGTGTTAACATACACAAAAGAATTTGATATGTGGTACCAAGACAATATTTAAAGGGGTCTATGTGATTATTGACACAAGCTCAAAGAGATATCCTCATATGTGCGCGTAACTTCACTATATACTCAGATAATTTCAGTGTCCAGATTTATGTCATGTAATCATTCATAGATGGATGGGATGGCTCAAAGTGTGTGCACTATGTCCTTATTACTCCCTGTCGATTTATAGGGATGATTCCCATACAATGTTGTTACAGCTATATTCGGCATTAAGTGCAATAGTAGTCATGATGAATTTACCCATACGTGATTCCTATAGGCACTTTTTATACTTGAATATTTGCGAAAGAGATCAAATGATCTCATGAGTGTTATAGAACCAAAGTACATTGTTTGTTTACAATTCTTTGCCAATTTTTAGCAGTTACAAAGTTTGCGGTTGAATATGGAAACCTACAAATTAGTACAATCCACCTTGAAAATACAATTACATCTAAAATACTTTAAAAATTGAATGGTAGGAAAATTCTTTTTGATTTTTCAAGGCCCTAGTGGCCTCTAGAGATCAATACGGCTCTATATGAAAACCGTAAAACCAACTAAATTTTCAGTTTTTAGGTAACCCTCCTTTTGAAAAATATGCCTAGAATGAAAAATATGCAATGTGGAGATATTTTTTTGCCCAACATTAGGATTTTCTCCTCTATTTTTGGCTGGAAATTTAGTTATGGCTACTATCTTTAGTGAGGTTTTCTACCCCTAAGTTTTCGTCTATAGTTGGTAATTTCACTTGATTAATCGCCAATTTATTAATATATAAAAATGTAGGCATAAGGGTGGGGTCAAACCCCAAACCTTTCTATAACCAATGCTTTAATAACCCGCCAATAGCCACTAGAGCGCTCTAAGCGCATATGCAATGTAATGAAGTAAAGTATATTTAAAGGATATGTAAATTACGCTAACCTTTGAAATCGACGTGGTGCTAATAAGGATTCCACTTGGCTCAGAGGAGGAAGTCTACATGGCACATGCAATATCGTAGGCTGATTAGGGATTCCTTGAAATGAGGATCTACTCCTTAGAATGATTTTTGATTCTTCCACTTTTGATTGTGCTATTGTTTAGATTGTCGTATATGTTTACAAGTTTTGATACCTCTCGTAAAGTTTCAACGAAGAACTTGCCGTTGTTTTGAAATTTTATGTGCCACCACTTTTTGATTTCTTGTGTTTGTATTTATAGGTGTCTCCATGTTGATTTGGTTTCCACCATTTTTGTAGAGGTCGTTGTTTCATTGATTTTGTGTATTCTCGTGTTTTGCTTTGTAGGTTTACAGAACATTGAGGTAGGGGTCATGTTTGGCCCAAATAGATGGATGTTTTCTCTCCCAAATCATAAATCCCGATCTAATGCAATGTTAATTTATATGGAAGATCAACTAATGCAACTCGGTTATTTACGGAAAGCTCACCTCCAACCTTCTTTGATCGGTCACAATGCAGTAACTGTGGCACGATGATGCACAACGGAGAACAACTCGATGTGTGGGAGATGTCACCAAGGTGGACTCGGCCGAATGAAAAACAACTCGACTTAGTCATTAAATGCCCTATCTCGGTTTAACACAATCTATCAAATCACTTCCAATAGCCAAAGCTTGATTTTTGGCTCGGTGGAGGCTATATGAATAGCTCAACAAACCTCCAAATGCAGAAGCCTACTAAAATAGCAGAGGCTAGTACCACCTCTAATTTAAAGGTAAAACCCCTAATGGAGAAAAACTAATTTCTTTTAATTCATGAATTTTTTTGTAGAAAATTTTTCCTGTGTAGGTGGCACCATGACAAAAATAAAATTGTTCCAAACACTGGAACAAATAACAAAGTTGTGGGGAGGTAGGGATGGGGTTGGGAGGTTACAAGAGGATGTATGTGCTCTCAATTATTGCAAATTCTTCTCGAAGCTGCTCTATCTCTTCTTGCTCTCTCTTTCCACACCTTCTTTGCTCACATGTCCAGATTAACTTGCTATGGTACCAAATGTAGTTGTATAAGAGGGATGGAAGTCTCACAATTTTATTAATATTCAATCAAATAAAGTACATGAAGAATGACTACAATATTTATAGATATTGACAATTATGTACAAACAAATAAAAAAATTTCATAGGTGTGTTGGTCTGAAAATATGTCGTGGACGGATCTATGGATAGACAAGCCAACAAGCAGTGCAGTGTACACCTCTTTGAATCAACAAAGCGAAAACTCGGGTTTATTGTTATTCTACTAGCAGGAATCTATGCAAGTCTCACAATATTCTGCCTTCAGGGGTTGGGATCTCATCCCAGTAGAGGTACTTCCAACTATAAAAGAAGGGAAAGAAACGAGGTGGGGAGATAGGAAAGATCTGAAGGGAGAAAAGAAATGAATTCCAAAGTAGAAAGGTCAGAGGGTCTATGTTTTGGGCTGGTAGTAAACAGAGCCGAACCTACTTGCATAGACGAATAAAGCAATACTGATGAATAAATGACAAAAAAGTAGAGATAGATTCAACAGAATAAACGCATAAATCTGACATAAGAAAGATTAAATGCTCATAACACACATATTCAGCACAAAGTCTTAATATTTGTATTACTATTTTCTTCTGTTACAAAAAGCTCAAAGTCTTTTCTTCTTACTTCTATTTTTCATCTGAAAAGTATCCATCCCCCTGAATACAACAAGTATCCAAGTATATATAGAAGAAGGAGAAGAAAGAAGGCAAAAGGGAACCAACAACTAATTACAAAATATCTACAAAATATCTAAAAGTCAATGTTGACTTTGGACAACTTGGTGGATGACAACATCCCATGGTGCAACATGGATGAGGTCATCATTTGTACCAACATACTATTAGATATTTACAAAAAGAGAAGCCAAGAGGAAGAGAGCTATTCATCGTTGTCTCGCGGCTGGAAGGGGGTATCTTGCTTCTACTTGTTAGAGAGAGGTGATGTGGAACTCGGGTCCGATACTCCATGAATTTACCGATCATGGGTTGAAGTTGATCCTAAGTAGGACCTTCGTATGATCACCGATGACCTCACATGTCTCTCGCTCATCTCTCGAGTTTTTAGGAGTTTAAAATATTCATTTCCTACCTCCATCAGGAACCCCACAAAATCACGGCAAGCCAGAAGGTTGTTGATGCATTCGGTGTCGAAAGTGGCTTCTGGCCCTAACCCTTGCGAGAGGATCTCTTTGAAGATTCGTATAGTTTTTTTCTACCTTCCTCAAGGAGAAAGAAGGAGTAAGCAAGCCCGAGACATCCTCAAAATAATTTGCTCCATTTGATTCATTACATCCAGGATTCCTCCTTGACTTTATCAATATTTTCTAGACGAACTCCATCTAGTTGACCCAAGAATCCAACGTAGCAAGGATCTTTCTGGGTACCCTGGGGTGATCAAGACGCCAAATTTTACTAGATCATCGACTGAGCAATCGAGCATTTTCTCGGAATGTTTCGTAAGTAGCCTTATGGTCCAACTCCTTAGAGATAGGTCCTACAATCGCCTGGAGATCTTTGTTCACCTGATTGATGTTTTGATACAACTCGGTGAACTTAACTATTACCTCCTCACTGTCTTTGAGGATTTGATCCCTCCGGGTGAAAACTGCCATACCTTGTTCACCAATTTTGGCATACTCATTTATCTTGTCCTAACTTAGGACCTCAGGAGTTTCCATGGTAGTTGTAGGAGGTGCACTACCCATTTTCTGCAGGGCGTGGAGAAGATTTTTGTTTTGTTCCTTTAGCAACCTTTTCTCCTCCTTTTCTTCTTGAAGTTTCTTGCAAAGGGCATCCACCACAGATAGGGCCTCTCCTTGAAGACTTTCAAGACATTCCCATTGTGACTTGGGTCACTGTATAATTTGCCGAGATAGATCTTTTTACCCTTTGAAGGATCGGGATATGCAATCTCCATTACTCTTTCCCCGATGCACTCTGAGAGAAGCGGGTTATAGGATTTTGCTTCTTAGCCCCCTTTTCCGGGATGACGGAGAAGTCCATCGGTGTGATAGGGACTTTCCTCTTTGCTGGATCGAGATGCGAGGAGACCCACGTGGACTTAAAGGGAATGGGACCGAGAGGGTAGAAGGGTGAGTAGCTATAGTGGATGAGGGGAAATGGGTAGAGACACTTGGTGGTGGCATCGAGAGGGAGGCCGAGAAAGTGCTCATGGGAGGAAGGGATACTGCAGGGGAGGTAGACATGGGAATGGAAGGGAGCTGAGAGATGAGAGAAGAAATGGTGGGGGTAGCTCTGTGAGAGAAGAGAAGATGGATGACGAGGAAGGGGAAGAGTAGAAGATGGGGAGAGGACACAACCAAAGGAATGGTTGCTTGGGTCACACGAGAAGGAGAAGGAGGAGAGGGAAAAGGGATAGAAGGGACCTCAAAGCAGCCAGTAGTAGTGGCGACACCCTCGAGTGGATGTGCCCATCAAACACCTTCCCGACGTTATTTTCTCTAGGGATACCAAAGCTTATAACCTATTCTCAGACAAACACAGTGAGGACTTTCAGAGCTCCTTCTCGAGCAGAGCTCAATTCACCCTCTTTATCTTTTCCTTTGACCTTAGGCAGATGCTTTGGCCTGATAGGTGCGCTGCCCAATGGAGATGTAGTGAAATCTACCCCGAGGTAGATGAGGCCATTCATCCTGCACCAGCTTCTGTCCTTCGCAATGTCTGCTTTGACCCTTTATTCAATGGTCTCTGGGTGCTTTTGTTCTGTAAAAAGCAAACGGCCGCTTGTCCCCACCTATATCCAGATATACCTGATCAACTTCTTGATCGGTAGTTTGATAACCCTTTGGAATGATGGCCACGCCATATTGAATAATTTCTACCAAGGCCAAACAGGAGTGGTCCTTCCTTCTAAGTTTGACCTCATAAGTACATGTCGATATAGATGTCCTCAATCATGGAATATGGATTGGATCGAGTTTTGCCTTGGGAAGGAAATTCCTTGGATCAAAAGTGGGCCTCACCGGAAGTTGTGCTTCAGATTGAGCGCTTCTAGCTCGACAACCATTACCCGGCTTTGTGGTGAGAGATGCATGTGTATCTTCCCATCAAGGGGGAAAGGAGTTCCACCCTTCTTTTCTTTTAGGCACTTCTCATGGTACTTTACGAGCTGTCTGGATAGCTCCAATAGGACCAGCTTGGGGCTGGCATATCTCAAAAATTTGGTGGGCTCACACATTAAGTTAGCTTCCCGAGATAGGTGAAGGTGGGAAATTGTGTAAATAAGGCCCCAACTTCTCTCGTTGCTTGTGACAATACTCTTGGTCATTCGAACGTGAGTCATGTTTGGACTTAAAAGGTAGACGATGCAATAGAAGAAAGCATTGTTGATCTTAGTAAATCTGCGGATGTTGTTCTCTCAGCTTTCAGCTCGGTAGTATTCATACATTTTTACCGGGGCCAAACCCCACATTGGCTCAAGTGCCTGATAATCCATCTCTCGAGGCTGCAGCGTAGACTATGTAGGAGTTCATGTAGAATCTCCCCGTTGTGGTGAGTTGTTGGAGCTGCTCGGATATGGTGTTGTTTATGATCTCCGCCCACTCAAAGCATCGATCCGCACATTCTTGTTCATAGTTTCAAGGTACCCGAGCATCCATTTGTGAAAAGTAATGAGCATCGGAAAGCCCAAAACTCTACTAAGGAATGTGATGGTGTCTCTCAATTCCTCGGAAGAAGTCACTACGGTGAATAACCCTGTGGCCATCTAGTTATTACCTTCTTGTTTTTCAAGTACTCTTCGCTCATCAACTACATGCACTTGTCCGCGTTTTCCTCCCATGCCTTGGTGCAGTCCTCTTGGCTTACACCACAAAGTATCGGGGTGAGGGATGCCAAGCATGATTTTGAAGTGTTGGGTGGTGAGGTTGATTATGATATCGCCCTTTTCATTTTCAACAGATCTTGTGTCTTTGTCAGAATAACGCCCACAACCATCATAAATTCATTGTTTAATGCACCGACGGGATCCCCCTAACAAATCGCGTCCATCGCCCACCGCCTTGTCCATCCAAGGACTTCCTGTGACTCTCCTAGTTTTGGCCCGGAAATCCTCCATGTCAATGTGACCGAGTTCAAAGTCTCTTATGTCCAGTCGCATTCTGCCCGCCTGGACTCGAGCATCCTAACCCTCTGGTATTTATACTTCATTTCTTCTTCCGTAAGCTTAGCCTTACCCTTTGACTTGGTTGGCTTCTTTACTTGATGTAGACATATATGGATCTAAGTTCAGTTGCTGATCTGCAAGAAGAAGAAGAGAAGTCCAACACCAAAGAGCCATATTAGCTGTCAGATCTTCCATTAAAGCACTACAAAATAGAATGAGGAGTTAGCAATTTTAAGGCCTCAGGGCGCAGGGCGCAGGAACACTGCAGGCTGCAAAGCTATTAGAATGGCGCATTGAATCGGAGTGTTACAAGGAACAAATCATTGCCAAAGGGCGCAGAGCACAAGGATTTTGCTTATGACATCATGTTATTGTAAGGTGGATGCATTTGCGCCGTTATGTAGTTTTACTTGGCGCAAGGAATGTTGGTGTTGCATGGGTGCAGGGGTGAGCCTATGGCACAAGTATTTGTCATGCAACATGGAAGTTTGGTGCGCCAAAGGGTGTAGATTTATTACGTGTAGCACCAACTTTAGGCGTGTAAAAGGGGACTTTGGCACGGCACAGGAAAGCTTCAGCATCACATATTATTGTGGTGAGCGAGGATGCGCTTTGCTGTTTAGGATTTACTTTATTTACCTATAGCACAGACAGGAGCTCATGTGTCGCAATCAATTTTGGTGCACCATAGGTGTGACTGCATTCCTATTACAAGGGTGGTAATTATGCCAAAGGGGAAAAAGAAACTCGAAACAAGTTTTCAAGTTTTCTATCTCTCCGATAGATTCGTGATCCTTTAGGCTAAACTCCACATTAATTCAGTAGTGAAGGGGGGCAAAGCAAAGGGGTTTTTGGATTTTTTTCTGGCAGAGCCCTCTTGGCCGAAGAGATCTAGAAAGAGGAGGAAAACATCATGAGTCATGTTTGGCCTCAAAAGATAGATGATGTCAAAGAACAAAGCATCGTTGATCTTAGTAAATCATGCGGATGTTGTTCTCCGCCAGCTTTGGGTTGTATTCATATATTTTTACCTGGGGCCAAACCCCGCATTGGCTCAGTGCCGATAATCCCTCTCTAAGGCTGCAGCATAGACTACATAGGAGTTCATGTAGAATCTCCCCGTTGTGGTGAGTTGTTGGAGCTGCTCGGATATGGTGCTGCTTATGATCTCCACCCACTCAAAGTGTTGATCTGGCACATTCTTGTTCATAGTTTCAAGGTACCTGAGCATCCATTTATGAAAGTAATGGGCGTCAGAAAGCCCAAAAACTCTACTAAGGAATGTGATGGTGTCGCTCAATTCCTCGGAGAAGTCACTATGGTGAATAACCTGTGGCCATCTAGTTATTACCTTCTTGTTTTTCAAGTACACTTCATTCATCAGCTGCATGCACTTGTCTTCGTTTTCCTCCCATGCCTTGGTGCAGTCCTCTTGGCTTACAGCCACAAAGTGTCAATGGTGAGGGATGCCTAGCATGATTTTGAAGTGTCGGGTGTGAGGTTGATTATGACCTCGCCCTTTTCATTTTCGACACATCTTGTGTCTTTGTTGTAACAACGGCCACAACCATCATAAATTCATTGTTTACTGCACTGACAGGGACCCCCAAAGAAAATGTAGTCCACTGCCCACCAGCTTGTCCATCCAAGGACTTCCTGTGACTCTCCTGGTTCTGGCCTAGAAATCCTCCATGTCGATGTGACTGAGTTCCGAGTCTCTTATGTCTAGGTCACATTCTCGCCTAGGACTCAGGCATCCTAACCCTCTGGTATTTATACTTCATTTCTTCTTCCGTAAGCTTAGCCTTACCCTTTGACTTGGTTGGCTTCTTGCTTGATGTAGACATATATGGATCTGAGTTCAGTTGTTGATCTACAAGAAGAAGAAGATAAGTCCAACACCAAAGAGCCATATTAGCTGTCAGATCTTCCATTAAAGCACTACAAAATAGAATGAGGAGTTAGCAATTTTAAGGCCTCAGGCATAGGAACACTGCAGGCTACAAAGCTATTAGAATGGCGCACTGAATCGAGTGTTACAAGGAACAAATCAGTGCCAAAGGGTGCAGGGCGCAAGGATTTTGCATATGACATCATGTTATTGTAAGTTGGGATGTGTCTACGCCATTATGCGCTTCACTTGGCGCAAGGATGTTAGTGTTGCATGGTGCGGGTGCGCCTTTATGCACAAGTATTTGACATGCAACATGGAAGTTTGGTGCACCAAAGGGCACAGGTTTATTGCGTGTAGCACCAACTTTAGGCGCGCAGAAGGGGACTTTGGCACGGTGCAGGGAAAGCTTGCATGACATATTGTTGTGGTAAGCGAGGATGCGCCTACGCCGTTTAGGATTTACTTGGTTTACACATGGCGCAGGGAGCTCATGTGTTGCAATCAATTTTGGTGTGCCATAGGCGTGACTGTGCTTCCTGTTGCAAGGGTGGCAATTGCGCCAAGGGGGAAAAAACGTAGCTTGGAAACAATTTTTCAAGTTTTCTATCTCTCTGATAGATTTGTGATCCTTTAGGCTTAACTCCACATCGATTCAAGTGGTGAAGGGGCAAAGCAAAGAGGTTTTTGGATTTTTTTTTCTAGGCAGAGCCCTCTTGGCCAGCAGATCTGGAAAGAGGAGGAAAACAGCTTTGGGGAGAAAGATTGCAAGAACAGAAAGGGGGGGTTTACAAATCCATTGTCTCCTACCACACAAACAATCAAAACAAAACATAAGAGGAGTAAGAACCACCTACCCGGAATATATAGAATGTGAGAGATGAAACGGGGTCCATGAACATGATACGAGGAGGACGGGCATGCTGATAGGTGCAGAGGAATAAAGTTATCACGTGTTTTTAATTGTGAAAGTGACAGGGCGGGTGCACCTATATATAGGCAAAGGTGCAATAAATGTGCCAACCACTTTTTCAAGAGGTGCACCAAAACATGTGTCAACACGTAAAATGATGCAACCCTTAAAGCGTGGGATAAATGCATGTCAACATGGAATACTTGCACCTTTGGTGCAAATTAACGATCGTCAACACTTCATTTCTTGCACCCTTCGCGCACCCAAACACGACGCAACAATTTAGTTGTTAACATGAAGGTGTATGCACTTGGCGCATGCAAGAAAGGCACATCACAGAAGGCGCAACATGGGAAGGTGCAAAAATTTACGTGTGTCGACATGTCAATCTATGTGCCAAAGGAAATGAAGGTGGTGCAAATTTACTCATGTTACATGTATAAAAAGGTACGCCCAGCTAAAGCGGACCAAAATGGCTAAGTTTGGAGAACTAGATTTCCCAGAAAGGGATTTTGTAACATTCCAATGTAGAGGGGTCCCTGACGAGGGACCAGAAAAAACTTGGTATGGTTACCTATAAAATTGCCCTCGTTAATTTTACAGGATAACAACTGGCTCTTTCTAGGGACTATCTTTGAGTGAAACTCAAGGGTAGAGAACCTCATATCAACATGTGCCTATCCATTAGGCTAGAGAGTCAAAAACAAGGGCGAGGACAAAAGAAAACACATGATGAAAGCAAACACACAACAAAAGCAAACTATACAAAGAAGAGAGCAAGCTCTACTTCCTGAATATTTTGAGGTGCTGCCCGCTATAGGGAAGCAGGAGATCTCAGCCTCTATCCGATACAAGAGATAGAAGCTATTTTCTCCGTTAAGTCGTTTGATCTTGAAAGGCCCTCTCCATAGAGAATCAAATTTCCCATGCATTCCCTTCGGCTCTCTCCATTTGTCCCACAAGAGGACAAGATCTCCCACTTGGAAATATCTTTGCTTAGCCTTTTTATCGAATAATTTCTTAACTTGATTCTGATGTTCGGTGATCCTGTCGACCACTCTTATTCTTTTCTCTTCAAGCTCTAATAGATACATGATCCTCTTTTCAAGGGAATTTTGGAAAGTCTCATCTTCGATTGCTTGTGCCAAGTGCAAAGTAGGGAGTTCTAGCAGAAATGGGAAGCTCAGCGTCAGCCCATATAACACTTGAAAAGGTGACATACTGAGAGACCTCTTGGGAGTAATGTGGTCCACCCACAAAGTGTCATACAATGACTTGTGCCACGTCTCATTGACTCTTATCAAATATCTTTCGTATGATGGCCACTAGATTTTTATTACTGGATTCTACCTAACCATTTCCCTGGGGGTAGTAATCCGAGGCATGGGCCAAGGTTATCTCGTGTTCATAGCAAAAAACCAACAACTTCTCATGAGGAGAAGTTGGAAGCATTATCAGCAACAATCTTGTTTGGAATGCCAAACCTAACAATGATATTCTCTTTGATGAAATCAAACAACCTCGGAAGTGGCATACTTGATAGGTATGGCCTCTACCCATTTGGTGAAGTAATGTTATTGTCAGACATAACTATGTCTGGCACTCGATTGGGGATGGAGTGCTCCGATAAAGTCAATTTCCCACTATCTGAATGGTTCATCAATAACGACCAGCCTAAGGGGAAAAGCAGCCAATTTTGGCTCACGACAAATTGTTAGCGAGCTCACACTTTTCCACCTAGGTGGTCAGATCCTCGAATAGCGTTGGCCAATAGTATCTAGCCCAAATGATTTTGTGTGCCATCACAGAAGAGGAGAAGTGACCACCACAGACTGAATCATGAAAACTCTCCAGTAGCTTTATCTGTTGTGGCTTGTCAACACATCACAAGAAGATGCCATCTATTCCACGTTTGTATAAATAGTCATGCCAGATGACATATCTGGCCACTCTGAGCTTTATGGCATGTTTCTCCTTTGAAATTAGATAAGCTGGACACTCACCATAAGTGAGAAAGAAAGCGATATCAGAATAACATTTGTCACTGGTGGTGAAAAATAGGACCATGGGTAGAGAATCGTCTTTTTCCAGCTGGCTTTGTGCTCCCTTGGTGCAATCATCCTTTTCCTCAGGGTCTTCTGAATCTCGGTTTTCAGCCATAAGCTGACATAGGCCCTTGCCCCTTACCAACTTGGTCGGTTTTATATCTAGATCATACTCTTGGACCTTTGCAATCCAATTTCCTTGCAAACTCCCTAACTCCCCGTTGAGTTATGATTGACTTGACCGCCGTGTCGTGGACCAAAGATCATGTGTGTGAGAATTTAAAATGTAATACCTAAAGTTCTTGACTTCTTTGACCATGGTGAAGGCATGCTTTTCCAACTGGGACATCTTTAATTCGTGAGGCTTGAGAGGAGAGCTCATGAATGCAATCAAGGATTCAACATCTTCAAAATTCTTTTGCATTAAGATACGAGATACAAAGATGCTCTGATGCATAGCTATACATGATAAAATCATTGGATAAATCGGGACATATTAGGACTGGTGCATGAGCGATGGAGGCTTTTATATCTTCAAACGACTTCTTTCCTTCTTCGCTCCACCGAAAGTTGGTGATCCTTTCATCATGTTTGATATGTGGTGAGTCTTTTTAGCAAAGTTGGGAATAAAGCGCCTGAGAAAATTCACTTTTCCAAAGAAAGAGTGAACGCGGTTTTGCTTGTGGGTAAAGTAAGGCTCTGAATAGCCTTAACCCTTTCGGCATCTATCTTCGTTCCTTCCTTGCTTACAATGTGTCCTAACAACTTTCCTCTCGTGACTCAAAACATACTTTTTTAGATTTAAGGAGATTCCTTATTCCCCGAGCATCTAATCAATACCTACTCCAAATGATCGCAATGATCATTCCACTATTTAGAGAACACAGTTAAGTCATCCAAGTAGACTACGATGACTTTTCCCATCATTCCTTTGAATGCAAAGTCCATGGCCCGCTGAAAAGTGGCGCCGGCGTTGGTCAGACCAAAAGGCATCCTGCTATAAGTGAATGTACCCCAAGGGGTAGTGAATGCTGTTTTGAATTGGTCTTCGGTGAGACTTCAATCTGATTGTAGCCTGAAAAACCATCAAGCATGGACAACATTTCTGATCCAGCTTCACCGCTTGCGTAACTTGATCCATTATGGGAAGGGCGTAGTTGTCCTTTAAGGAGGCTTGATTCAAGTTACAAAAATCTATGCATATGCATATCTCACCATTATTCTTACGTACTTAGCACAATGTTCACACCCGTGATACGTGAATGGATAGGAAAAATGATCCGTGCATCCAAAGCATTTTCTGAATTTCAGCCTGGATAGTACTTGAGATCTTAGGATTATAGTGTTCTACTTCTTACGGAAAAAGGTTTGACATGTTCTTTCAATGGGATGTCATGCTAGACGTCTTTTATCTTGAAAGATTTTACATCGGCATAGGATCACACCAATACATCCATGTATTTCTTCAGCAATTTGACGAATTTCCACTTCTCTTTGGGTGTGCAACATTTTCCAATGTTTACAAACTATGGATGTTCTACCAAACCTAAATTAACCGGTTTGGTTTCTGGGGAGGAGTTAGGATCATCTCGCCTTTTCTTCTTGACAAAAATGATCGTGCCTGTCGAACAAACACTCTAGAGAAACCAAACCTTTCGGGATTTTATTTCCTTTGAGCTGACATATACCGTCATTTCCTTGATTCCCATTCGATTAATGTGCACTCACGACATGTGGAAGTGGATCCTTCAAAATGAAGCTCACTAAAATTTTCCACTTTTTCAAGAAAGGCAATGAGTTGATTGTCATCGTTGAATACCTGCCAGTGCTGAGAATTGTCTAGCATGCTTGGGTGGAAAACCACCTCAATGGTATATGTGTCTGTTTTCAAACCTGGGTGAGGGAGCATGAGGGATGCTGAGATGGCTAATGAGTCAGCCATGTCATTCTGAGCTCTAGGAATGGATTTTATTGAAAAAGCATCAAACTCCTCAATACTGTCCCATACCACGTTGCGGTAATGTCTGAGCCTTTCATTCTTCACTTGGTATATCCTTTTAACTTGATTTACGACCAGCTCTGCATCACCCTGTACTTTCAGATTCTTGATTCCTCTTTCCCTTGTGGCTTGCATGCCCAGTAGCAAAGATTCATACTCAGCAGTATTATTTGTATTGAAAAATTGCAACTTGAAGGAGAGAGGGATAATCTCTTCCTTGAGAGATATTAGCACGGCTCCAGCGCCACATCCGCTAGTCGCGAATCGCCATCAAACCGTAGTGTCCAAATCTTGTTAAGAACCTTTGGTTGGACGAGACATCCATTTTTTCAGATTCGGTAGACAAGAAATAGTTCCCCATCCTTGATGTTTCAAGAGAATTTGGGCTTTAGGGTCATCAGATTTAGTAACTGCACTTCTTTTGTGATTCCGGCTCCAATGTTTGCATTATACCGCTTGACGGGGATTCTAGCCTTAGACCAGTCCATATGAATCTCTCCACCAACCTCACTGCAAAAACTCCTTCCTAATAGAATTCCGTATGCTACCAATATCGGGCAACAAGGATGGTCATCTTAACTCTCTTTTCTCGAACGCTGCAAAAATGAAAACTACGCGTCTTTGATTTAACCGATCAATAGAACCTGCTTGGTTTCTAAGGAATAACATTTTCCAAAAGGCTTGGTAAGCATGAGGCCCAGGGCATGGGCGACTTTTGTTGGTATGACATTATCGAAGCCCCAGAATCAATTATGCAGTTGCTTAGTTTGTGGCCATTGATTAGGAGGGAGAGATAGAAAGGTTCTATCTTTCCTGACGCAGATGTCAAGGCAACGTTTATGCAAGATGCAGAAGGAGTAGAAAGGATTCCTTTTGGGGAAACCTGAGTAGTTATGACAGCTTGGCTTTGGATGTATTCGGTCAACCTTACAAGCTGCTCAGGATTTGACTGAAGATACTCGGCTTCAGACATTTGGATCTTGGTCTTTTTAGCATGATCAATTATGTCAAACGCGGCCAAGGGTTGCATTGATGAAGGAATGAGTCCCTCATTTTGCGATGGTAGGGTAGGATTACTGGTCTTGATAGGAACATGAGAGGACTGATTCGGAGGGGAAATAGGGGAAAAAGATCTTTTTGAAAAATATTTAATAACAGGTTGGGCAGAAGGGGACTACCTCGTTTAGCGATGGTTGGAGGTGTGTGTGACACGGCCTTCTCTTTCTGCATATTGGCAGCCACTTCTAGCTTCTTTTCCTTGTGAGCGGGTAAAAATAGCATATGACTGCCCGCTTGCATATCCTTGGGTACCCTCTTCTTCATCAGATTCTTCCTCATCAAATTCCATATACCCGATAGTAGAGTCGCCAGTCGGTTCACCGACATCTTGATCATCTTCACCTGGCGATGAAGGTTCTTCATAATTTTTCTCCTCTTCTTCAATTTCAGCTAAAGCATTGATTGGAGGGGCCTCAAGCGCCAACCGTGGAGTAGCTGTGGGTAGGCGGGGCCTTTGTGAGACGTTGTTAGAAGTAAAGTTCCTCCGTGGAATATCCCGGTATGAAGTGCTAGGAGAAGCCTGAGCTAGCTACTTCTTTAATGCAAGCAAGTCATTTGCCATCTTTTGGAATGCTGGGTCGATGAAGTGGCGGGAGAAGGAGCTGAAACTTTTGGCTTGGATGGCTCTCGCTTTAATTCACCAGATATTAACAAGTTATCTTCAATCCGTATGGTAGCAGCTTGGGTGAGAACCAAAGTAGTGACCTGCTCTTGTAAGAGCAGGAAACTTACTTTTGAGCTCATGGCGTTCACGAAGAAACATTTCTGATTTTCTGGCATTGGCAGCATGGTAGGTGGAACCCGATTGATTAGTGAATTGAAACGGGTGATGAAATCACGCATGGTTTCATTGACCTCCTTCTTCAGGTGAGTGATCTTGGATAGTAATGTGAATG
Source organism: Taxus wallichiana var. yunnanensis (assembly GCA_018340775.1). Lineage (NCBI taxonomy): Eukaryota > Viridiplantae > Streptophyta > Pinopsida > Cupressales > Taxaceae > Taxus > Taxus wallichiana. Next base: position 618,413,452 of record CM031242.1, on the reverse strand, counting down.
TGTCCTCTGAAGGCTTATATCTTTCTTCGAATGCAGTTTGCAAGGTGGCCCAACTAGTAATAGATCCAGCCGGCAAATGCTGAAACCATTCCGCTGCTGGTCCTTGCAAGGTCTCCAGAAAGAGGTGAACTGACACATCTTCATGGGTCACATCTAGGATACTGCATGACATGATGAACACGGATATGTGTGAATCTGTGCTTTGGTTTCCGCTACCATCAAATTTAGGAAAATTCTTTCGGTTTCTATGAGGGAGCACATGAACAGGATGTGGCAAAGCGAGTGGGCCCATAGCATTTCCCCATAGTACTTCCATTTGAATGGATGGAAAAAGGATGCGAGATGGAAGCACAGTTCCACTGAGTAGCAAGGCACTATAAAGAGATGAGGATGTTCCTATGAGAGATGATTCCTTCGTGGAGGTGAGACACTTCTAAATGACCGTCCAAATGAAACTTAGCAATGGGAAGTGTGCAGTGTTAAACTGAAGTTTTGCCTTTAAAGTAGATCAAAAGTAGGATCGGTTACTCCACGAGCTCTTCAGCTACGAGTGAATGGTTCACCTACCAGCGTACCTTCCAGATCTATAATATTTTGGAGCATATTTAAAAACTCTTTTTGGTTGTACTTGCTGATTTTCTGATTTTTTACCATACCACTATCATAGATCTGTTAGATCTGTTCGATCCCCAGTAGAGTCACCAAAAACGCGGTCTAAAAATCTATTGGGTGGACAAATCTATGGATAGATGAGCCGAGCGAGGTGTAGGGCATGGCCCTCTTTGATTCAACAAAGTGAAACTGGTTTATTGCTATTCTACTAGAAGGAATCTGTGCAAGTCTCACAATATTCTACCTTCGAGGGTTGGGATCTCATCCTAGTAGAGGTACTTCCAACTATAAAAGAAGGGAAAGAAACAAGGTGGGGAGATAGGAAAGATCTGAAGGGAGAAAAGAAATGAATTCCAAAGCAGAAAGGTCAGAGGGTCTATGTTTTGGGCTGGTAGTAAATAGAGTGAACCTACTTGCATAGACGAATAAAGCAATACTGATGAATAAATGACAAAAAAGTAGAGATAGATTCAATAGAATAAATGCATAAATCTGACATAAGAAATATTAAATGCTCATAACACACATATTCAGCACAAAGTCTTAATATTTGTATTACTATTTTCTTCATCTTTACAAAAGCTCAAAGTCTTTTCTTCTTACTTCTATTTTTCATCCGAAAAGTATCCATCCTCTAAATACAACAAGTATCCAAGTATATATAGGAAAAGGAGAAGAAAGAAGGAAAAAGGGGACCAACAACTAATTACAAAATATCTAAAAGTCAATGTTGACTTTGTACAACTTGTTGGATGACAACATCCCATGGTGCAACATGGATGAGGTCACTATTTGTACCAACATACTATTAGATATTTACAAAAAGAGAAGCCAAGAGGAAGAGATCTATTCATCTTCATCTCGTGGTTAGAAGGAGTATCTTGCTTCTACTATTGTTCAGAGAGGTGATGTGGGCCCCAGGGTGCGATACTCCATGAACTTACCGATCATGGGCTGAAGTTGATCCTCGAAAGCGGACTCTTCGTATGATCACCGATGACCTCACATGTCTCCCTTTCATCTCTGAGTTTTTTAGGGAGTTTGAAATATTCATTTCCTACCTCCATCAGGAACCCCACAAAATCACCTCCTACAACTTCCACGTAAACTCCCGAGGTCCTAAGTCTGGAATGTTTCGTGTAAAGCAGCCTCGCATGGTCCAACTCCTCGAGAGATAGGTCCTACAATTGCCTGGAGATCTTTGTTCGCCTGATTGATGTTCTGATACAACTCGGTGAACTTGACTATTACCTCCTCGCTGTCTTTGAGGATTTGATCCCTCCAGTGGAAACTGCCATACCTTGTTCACCAATTTTGGCATACTCGTTATCTCGGTCCTCCACTTAGGACCTTAGGAGTTTCGTGGCAACAGTAGGAGGTACACTACCCATTTCCTATAGAGCGTGGAGAAGATTTTTGTTTTGTTCCTTTAGTAATATTTTCTCCTCCTTCGCTTCTTGAAGTTTCTTGCAAAGGGCATCCACCACAGATAGGGCCTCTCCTTGAAGACTTTCTGAAGACATTCCCATTGTGACTTGGGTCACTATATAATCTGTCAGAGATAGATATTTTTTACCCTTTGAAGGATCGGGATATGCAATCTCCATTACTCTTTCCCCTGATGCACTCTAAGAGAAGTGGGTTATAGTCTTTGCTTCTTAGCCCCCTTTGTTGGGATGACAGAAGTCCATCGGTGCGATAGGGACTTTCCTCTTTTGCTTGGCTCGAATCTTTGGGAGATCCACACTGGACTTAAGGGAACGGGACCCGAGGTAGGTAGGGGGAGCAGCTGCAATGGATGAGGGGAAATGGGTAAAGACACTTGGTGGTGGCATCAAGAGGGAGGCCGAGAAAGTGCTCATGGGAGGAAGGGATACTACAAGGGAGGTAGACATGGGAATGGAAGGGAGCTGAGAGATGAGAGAAGAAATGGTGGGGGATAGCTCCACGAGAGAAGAGAAGATGGATGATGAGGAAGGGGGAACAGTAGAAGATGGGGGAGAGGACATGACCAAAGGAATGGTCACTTGGGTCACGCAAGGAGGAGAAGGAGGAGAGGGAGAAGGGATAGAAGGGACCTCAGTAGTTGTAGTAGTGGTGACACCCTGAGTGGATGTGCCCGTCAAAACACCTTCCACCGCTTCTTTCTCTGGGGATACCAGGCTTACAACCTGTTCTTGTGTAGCAGAAGGAGGACTTTCAGGAGCTCCTTCTTGAGCAGAGCTTCGATTCACCCTCTTTATCTTTGCCTTTGACTTTTGGTAGATGTTTTGGCCTGACAGGTGCATTGCCCAATGGAGACGTAGTGAAATCTACCCCAAGGTAGATGAGGCCATTCATCCTGCACCAGTGCTCTGTCCTTCGCAATGTCTCTTTGACCCTTTCTTCAATGGTCTGGGGTGCTTTTGTTCTATCGATCGTAGAAAACGGCCAGTTGTCCCCATCTATATCTAGATATACCTGATCAACTTCTTGATCGCAGTTTGATAACCCTTTGGAACAATGGCCACGCCGTATTGAATAATTTCTGCCAAGGCCAAGCGGGAGTGGTCCTTCCTTCTAAGTTCGACCTCATGGTACAGGTCGATATAGATGTCCTCGATCTGTGGAATATGGATTGGATCGAGTTTTTCCTTGGGAAGGAAATTCCTTGGATCGAAAGTGGGCCTCGCCAGGAAGTTGTGCTTCAGATTGAGTAGTTCTAGCTTGCAACCATTTCCTGGGCTTTGTGGTGAGAGATGCATGTGTATCTTCCCACTGTAAGGGGGAAAGGAGTTCCACCCTTCTTTCTTTTCAGGAACTTCTAATGGTACATTACGAGCTATCTAGATAGCTCAACAGACCACAACTTGGGCCGGCATATCTCGGTAATTTGGTGGGCTCACCCAGGAAGTTAGCTACCCTAAGATAGGTGAAGGTGGAAAATTGTGTAAATAAGGCCCCCCACTTCTCTGTTGCTGTGATAATGCTCTTGGTCGTTCGACCATGAGTCATGTTTGGCCTTAAAAGGAAGACGATGCCATAAAAGAAAGCATTGTTGATCTTAGTAAACTACGGGATGTTGTTCTCTAGTTTCAGCTCTGGGTAGTATTCATATATTTTTACCTGGGGCCAAACCCCACATCAGCTCAATGCCGGATAATCCCTCTCGAGGTCAGCAGATAGAATAAATAGGAGTTCATGTAGAATCTCCCCATTGTGGTGAGTTGTTGGAGCTGCTCGGATATGGTGTTGCTTATGATCTCCGCCCACTCAAAGCGTTGATCTGGCACATTCTTGTTCATAGTTTCAAGGTACCTGAGCATCCATTTGTGAAAGTAATGGGCGTCGGAAAGCCCAAAAACTCTACTAAGGAATGTGATGGTGTCACTCAATTCCTCGAGAGAAGTCACTACGGTGAATAACCTGTGGCCATCTGGTTATTACCTTCTTGTTTTTCAAGTACACTTCATTCATCAGCTGCATGCACTTGTCTTCGTTGTCCTCCCATGCCTTGGTGCAGTCCTCTTGGCTTACCACAAAGTGTTGGTGGTGAGGGATGCCTAGCATGATTTCGAAGTGTCGGGCGGTGAGGTTGATTATGACCTCGCCCTTTTCATTTTCGACACATCTTGTGTCTTTGTTGTAACAACGGGCCACAACCATCATAAATTCATTGTTTACTGCACTAACGGGGATCCCAGAAAAATGCAATCCACTGCCCACCAGCTTGTCCATCCAAGGACTTCTTGTGACTCTTCTGGTTCTGGCCCAGAAATCCTCCATGTCGATGTGACCAAGTTTAGAGTCTCTTATGTCTAGGTTACATTCTACCTGGGACTCAGGCATCCTGACCCTCTGGTATTTATACTTCATTTCTTCTTCCATAAGCTTAGCCTTACCCTTTGACTTGGTTGGCTTCTTGCTTGATGTAGACATATATGGATCTGAGTTCAGTTGCTGATCTGCAAGAAGAAGAAGAGAAGTCCAATGCCAAAGAGCCATATTAGCTATCAGATCTTCCATTAAAGCACTACAGAATAGAATGAGGAGTTAGCAATTTTAAGGCCTCAGGGCGCAGGGCACAGGAACACTACAGGATGCAAAGCTATTAGAATGGCACACTGAATTGAGTGTTACAAGGAACAAATTAGTGCCAAAGGGCAGGGCACAAGGATTTTGCATATGACATCATGTTATTGTAAACTGGGATGTGCCTACACTGTTATACAGTTTTACTTGGCACAAGGAATGTTGGTGTTGCATGGGTGCAGGGTGCACCTATGGCACAAGTATTTTTCATGTAACATGGAAGTTTGGTGTGCCAAAGGGTGCAGGTTTATTGCGTGTAGCACCAACTTTAGGTGTGCAGAAGGGGACTTTGGCGCGGCGTAGGGAAAGCTTGCATGACATATTGTTGTGGTGAGTGAGGATGCACTGCGTTGTTTAGGATTTACTTGGTTTACTTATAGCGCAGGGAGCTCATGTGTTGCAATCAATTTTGGTATGACTATGCTTCCTGTTGCAAGGGTGGTGATTGCGCCAAGGGGAAAAATGTAGCTCGGAAACAATTTTTGAAGTTTTCTATCTCTCTGATAGATTCGTGATCTTTTAGGCTTAACTCCACATCGATTCAAGCGGTGAAGGGGAAAAGCAAAGAGGTTTTGGATTTTTTTTCTAGGCAGAGCCCTCTTGGCCAGCAGATCTAGAAAGAGGAGGAAAACAACTTTGGGGAGAAAGATTGCAAGAACAATAAGGGGAGGGGGTTTACAAATCCATTGTATCCTACCACACAAACAATCAAAACAAAACATAAGAGGAGTAAGAACCACCTACCTGGAATATATAGAATGTGAGAGATGAAACGGGGTCCACGAATGCGATACGAGGAGGACGGGTGTGCTAACAGGTGTAGAGGAATAAAGATATCACGTGTTTTTAATTGTGAAAGTGACAGGGCGGGTGCGCCTATATATAGGAAAAGGTGCAATAAATGTGCCAAAACTTTTTCAAGAGGAGCACCAAAACATGTGTCGACACGTAAAATGGTGCACCCTTTGGCATGGATGAACACGTGTCAACATGGGAATACTTACACCTTTGGCGCAAATTAACGATCGCCAACACTTCATTCCTTGCGCCCTTCGGCGCACTCCAAACACGTGCGCAACAATTTAGTTGTTAACATGAAGGCGTATGCACCTTAGCGCATGTAAGAAAGGCACATCACGAAAGGCACAACACGGAAGGTGCAACAATTAATGTGTCGACACATTAATCTTTGCGCCAAAGGAAATGAAGGGGGTGCAAATTTACTCTGCGTTACATAGATAAAAGGTTCACCCCAAAAGGGGACTAAAATGGCTGAGTTCGGAGAACTAGATTTCCCGTAAAGGGATTTTCTAACATTCCAAACATGAGGGTCCTCGATGAGGGACCAAGACAAAACTTGGTAAGGTTACCTATAAAATTTCCCTCGTCAATTTTACAGGATAACAAGGTGCAATAATAACCACAACCTTGAATAATAGTATGGTTATTGCAATATAATTGTTGATGATTATCCTTGCAGATGAACCATCAGAGTCATGGGATACCTTAGGGAAGTGGGACATGCACCCTAATATAACCTCTAGATTTTAAAGAAACTGAATCTTCTCTATGGTGTGAGATAAGGGTTAGAGAAAAAATGAAACAAAGCACAAAACTAATAAAGGTAAAGCACCAAAAGAAGTTGTTAATCAAGAATCCAACTACCTGAAATGGAAAAAGGGTGAGCAATGAAAAGGGTGGAAAAATACACCACAGTCCAGAGATAGATTCACACAAAACACCACTTCAAACCCATTAAGCATAGCTTCCAAAACCTATAGTGAAAATTAGAAATATGCACAATATACTTGTAGTGAATAAAGGCTAGTAGAGACAACAAAAACATGCAAAGGATGGACAAAATGCATCACAGGACATATTATATTGCTCCAAAAATGTGCACAGTACAACAACAACAGGTAAGAGGAAAGAAAAATGCCATTACAAATCTTAGGAAGAAGGCTTGAGCTCCATGCTCATACCCTAATAGAGAAGAAAGAGGGACAGAAAGGAAAAAATGACTAACTTTTTGCAAAATGATACCCCTATTCCAATATATAGAAAGAGAAAGAGAGAAAATTGAAATCCTAAAATTACTTTTCCAACCACTTGCAAGATGCAATAAATGAGTGTAATTAATGGTATTTTTCTTGCAAAAGAATCCCCATGCTATCTCATGACTTGTAACAGAGAAAGAATGATTGCCCATGCTCATTCAATGCATTTTAACCACTCTCCAACTGTCTCATTGAATTGGGATTTTTTTCTATGAAATACACCCTCAAATCTTCATCAATCCTTTAATTTCTTGATTTTTGTGCATCGGGATCAAAGCCATGATTCTAATGACACCAATTTTGTGCAATTTGGTTAAGAAATGCTCCAGTTATGGCCTTCTGTGTAGGTAGGTAATTTTGGATTTGTCATGCTTGTTTCATCCCCATGGGACTGAGAATTAAATTCCTTAGTTAGAAAAGTCAATTTCATAAATTTCTCTTCTCCCCCAATGTTTTGCATATCTTTTAAAATATCTGGACATGATTTTTCATTTAATTGGTGGGGCCCTAGTTGATTTGATTCATTTTGGGGACGATATATTAAGGCTTTTAAAATATTTCATGTACCTAGCTTAGCCAACTCTGCCAAGCTAGCTATCTTTATGTATTGTTGACCCTTCTCACTTTAGCGCTAAAGTATCTCTAATGCCATTCTTATTACTCTGACTTAGAAGAATTATTTACCCTGGAAAACTCTCCTCGCATCGCAGGATCACCCATTTATACACCAAGGTATTTTTCTTGGTTCCACGTATAGAGTCAACGCTTTACTTTTCTTAGCACCACGTTTCCAAAATTTCCAACCTCTATCTACATGGATCGCTCCATCAGTGAGCTTATCAACCACACTAACATGGAATTCCTACCGAGTGGGATCCATCTCTTTTGATCACATAGGCCCACCATATGACTTACCATAAACTCGGTTATGGGCTTATCGATCCACCTCGTCCACGATGCCTATGTTCTTGGACTCTACCAGATCCCATTACCAAGTTTAGATGAGTTATCTATCCCACGAATGGTTGCCATGTCTTGCTTCACCGAGCTTGAAATTATTTTCCTTATTCCTTTCACATAGCTCTCTCTTTCTTGTCATTTCCTTTTCTCAACCATTGATGATTTTTCAATCAAAAGGTAACCTCTTCTCTCTAGAGCTCAAAGATTTCATCTCAACAAGCTTCTCATTTTGCATAAGTTTAGCTTGCCTAGCCCCCTAATTACTCCATAAGAACAAAAATACTTCTTACCAACTTACTCCATACTAGTTCCGATTCAATTCTCACCTTATTCACGTCCAAGCCCTATCGTTTACTCTATCAAGCTCTTCTTAGATGGCATGCTCCTAAAATGTATATCCAACTCATTCCATTGCATGGTGCATGATTTGGTGATGGTAGATCATGCCAAGTGGGAGTTATGTGCATTTTTGGGGCATTTATTTTCATGTCCCATTTGAAACTACACCGTGAGAACACATGTCAATCCCCGATGATCCTTCTCTTGTTTGACCTTGGGGAGCTCGATTGACTTACCTTCTTGGGTTGACTCATGAGTTAATGGTTTTATCTGTTTCCTCTTATGGTGAGCTTTTGGTTTGGCTCAATCTAACTAGAGTTGAATTACTCAATCTCATATGCATGTGAGTCGAATTCTAAAGGAAACATCTCACCCTTTGATTCCCAATAGCTCAATCAAGGAGATTAATAGGGTAACTTGCCCGACGATGAAAATGGGTTTGGTTTGCATCGAACACAACTTGGTGAGATCATACTAGCTTGAAACCTCTATGATGTAATGTGGAGAGGCTCAAATTGGGTCCTTGAAATCTACCATGGATTGGTGTTCCATGCAACAATTCTATGAGTCTTTTAAATCCCACTCGACCCGCTCTAATGTACACATGTTGACTTATGACACTATAAGATCGAACCAAAATACAACTCATAATCATTTGTATGGGCTCGTATAATGTGATTGACGTGAATCATTCCTTTTATAATTTCACAACCCGTCTAGTCCTTGGAAGAGTGGCTGGTTCCCTATCTTCCCCAAAGCTTCTTCACTAGCTCGGGGAGCTAAAAACAACTTGGCTTCGATAGCTCGGAAAACTAACATTTAGCTCAGTTGACTCAATAGCCAAGGTAAATTTTTTTAAGAATTCTTCCTACAGTCCGAATCTTGTAAACCCTTTGGGCCTCCCGAGGTGTATTAGATACTTTATAGAATGTGTAGAGAAGATTTCTTTATGTAATGTTTTTTTCAGTCATCCCATTTCACCGTAGAGGTGAAACGGGATAACAATAAAAAAATAAAAATATACATACAAGATATCACAAACATACAAATATAATGGTTATACTAACATAACCACATAATAATTATAAAACAACTTCATAAATTTCTCTTCTCCCCCAATGTTTTTCATATCTTTTAAAATATCTGGACAAGATTTTTCATTTAATTGGTGGGGCCCTAGTTGATTTGATTGATTTATGGGGACGGTATTTTAATGTTTATAAAACATTTCATGTATCTAGTGTTATCCATATTTTTCCCCCGAAAAAATTGGATCAAAAATGACCCCGTGCAAGAAGAAATTCAAGAAATAGATTTTTCGAGTGAATATGTGCTTCAAATCCAAAATATGGATTACTGGTGGGATCAGAAATGGAAAAACAAGGTCCAGGAAGGAGAAAACAATGTTACAAGAAGCTAGAGGATCAAAAAGAAGAAACAAAAAAATTTTGAAGTCCTCTGCTCTGAAATAGTTCAAAATGAGCCCAAAAATGACTAAGTATGGAGGAGACAGTGGACACTGCCAAGTGTCTAAACAAAGGCACCTCTAAAGATTGAATCCAAAAGGGGAGACTCAAACAAGTGCCAAGCCTCCACGTGTCCCAGGCCCAAAGAGGGACAAAGTCAACAGCTAAAAGTCAAAAAGGTAGATGGGGCGGGCCTAAAAAGACTAAGTATAAAGGTGCTAGCGGAAGGCCCACCGTCAGCTTGGTGCATCCCCAAAGGTAAATCCAAAATCGAGACCCAAATGAGCGCAGGCTCGCCACGTAGTCCAAGTTGAAAAATAGGACAAGAGCGGGCCCAAAAACAACTAAGTATGGACAACGAGCACCATCTCGCCATGTGTTCAGGGTCTGAAAAGGTAAGAGAGGCCATTGAAAATTCCAAGATCCTGCGGAGGCTTCCACATGTCAATTAGCGCTCCTTCAAAGGAAAAATCCTGAGTGGGTTTCTAAATGAGCACAGAGCCTCCACGTGTCCGGTTTCATAAAGGGACAAGGTCGGGGTTGAATAGTAAAAGCATTGATACGAGTCTAGAAGAGGGTGATAAGTGTCAACACAATGATAATTTAAGAGTAAAATTAGGGAAGGTTTCCAAGCAAGCGCCGAGGCCCTCTGCATGTCCCAGGTCGGAGATATGACCCCACCGAGAAAATACTTATCCAAAAACATGAAGAAACCGACGACCACGGAATAAGCCACGTGTCAACTTGACGTAACTCCAAAATAAAAATACAAAGGTTGCCCTCGAGACATGCACCACCCTCCACATTTCCGGTTTCAAAAGGGGGCCCATTTTGTATTTGTTCCTGCATTTTATGCACCCAATTCAAATTTCAAATGGGCATATCTTTTGACTCAATGCTCGAAATATGACAAATCTAGCACCGTTGGAAATATCTAAGCCTCATCTATGCTATGAATATATGAAACTTTAAGTTTGGAGAGGTTAGGTATGAAAAAATGAAGAAATGTATTCAGGCCATTAATATAAGATCTATTTTTCCCTAACAACTAGATCAGATTTGATCTGATCCATCATTCCTCCTCCTTCAAGGCACCAAATAAGTAATGGATACAAGCATGACAAATTTGGGGTAGATTTTGTAGGAGGCATTGATGATAGTGGTTGAGCTTCAAACTAGTTTTCCCACTTCTCTCTCCTTCTTCCCTCTGTGCTGAATCTATAAAGGAAGGGTTGGGGCTCATTGTAAAGGGTTGGACATTTCTATTTTGCACCCTCCCTTCTTCTTTTGTTTACGAAGGATTTGTGGAGCTTTTCTAACCTCTCCTTTGGGTTGTAATGCAATTTTTTCTTCTTGGCCACTGCAATATATTGTATCGAATCCTGAGCAATAAAATATATGTTTGTGGATGATTCTTGACCCTCTCATGTATTCATTGTTGTCTTTCCGATCTCTTATTGCGGTTTGGTTATCTATGCATGTTGTTTGTATTACATTCCTATGGTCTATGTTAAACTACAAAACGAGTGTCTAACATTCCTTTGGTGTATCACCTCATTAGCTTAGGTTTATTTTCTTGCATCTCTCTAACCCTATCTCCTTGGTAGATAGAATAGAATTAGAATAGATCCTCTGCAATTTTTTTGTGTACACCTAAACAGAGGGATAGGAACTAGCCTCAATCCAGAGAGCAGTATCAACTCACAAGGTCACACACCTTGAGAGATGCTCCATGTTATGTAATCACATTGGGAGTCTCAACCCATATGGTTTCTCGGCATTTAGGGGTGTTGTGATTCTTCACTAACACCTAGCTTAGCCAGCTCTTAAGCTATCTATTGTCATGTATTGTCGACCCTTCTCACCGTAGCATTAAAGTATCTCTAATGCCATTCTTATTACTTTGACTCAGAAGAATTATTTACACTGGGACAACTCTCCCGCATTGTGGGATCACCCATTAATACACCAAGCTCTTTGTTCCTTGTTTCCACGTAACAAGTCACCACTTTTCTTTACTCGGCTCCACATTTCAAACATTTCTAACCTCTATCCACATGGGTCTCTCCATCATGTGAGCTTCTCAACCACACTAACTCCGGAATTCCTTCCAAGTGGTCTTCATCTCTTTTTCTCACATGGGCCCACTATATGACTTACCATAAACTCAATTTTTGGATCATCGAGCCACCTCATCTACCATTCCTATGGTCTTTGACTCATCCAGATCCCATGCCAAGTCTACATGAGTTATTTATCCCAAGATTGGTTTCCATGTCTTGATTCGCGCCAAGCTTGAAATTATTTTCCTTATTGCTTTCGCATAGCTCGCTTTTTCTTTTCATTTCCTTTTCTCAACCATTGATGATTTTATCGATCAAAATGTATCCCCTTTGTTGTAGAGATCCACATTTCATCTCAATGGGCTCCTCATTTTACAAAATCTCATCTTGTCTTGCCCTGATTGCTCCACAAGTGCCGAACTACTTCTTACTTGAATTACTCCATATTGGTGCCAATTCAATGCTCACCATATTCATGTCAATCCATCTCACTTTATCTCCTAATCTCCTCTTGGATGGTGAGCTCCTTGAATGTATAACTAAATCATCCCATTACATGGCGTACGATGTGGTGATGGTGGATCATGCCACGTGGGATTTTCATGCATTGTTGGGGAATTTATTTTCATGTCCCATTTGAAACTATGTCATGAGGACACGTGTCAACCCCCAACGATCCTTCTCTTGTTTGACCATGGGGAGCTCAACCAACTTAACTTCTTGGGTTGACTCACAAGTTAATGGTTTGATTCGCTTCCTCCTATGGCAAGCTTTAGGTTTGGCTCAATCTAACTAGAGTTGAATGACTTGGTCTCATATGCATGTGACTCAGTATTCCAAAGGAAACATCTCACCCTCGATTCCCAAAATCTTGATCAAGGGGATTGATAGGGTAACTTTCTCGGTGATGAAAATGGGTTTGGTTTTGCATCGAACACAACTCGGTGAGCTCATATTGGCTTGAAACCTCTATGATGCAATGTGGAGAGGCTCAAATTGGGTCCTTAAACTCAACCATGGATCATTGTTCCATGCAATAATTCTATGAGTCTTTTTTCCCCACTCGGCCCATTCCAATGTATGCTTCTTGACTTATGACACTATAAGCTCGAACCAAAATACAACTCACCATCATTTATATGGGCTCGTATAATGTGATGGAGGTGACTCATTCCTTTTTATAATTGCATAACTGTCTAGTCCTTTAAAGAGTGGCTCGGTTTCATATATCTTTGGCAGATTCTTCATGAGCTTGGGGGCTAAAAACAAATCAGCTTTAGATAGCTCAAAAAAACTAACATTTAGCTCAGTTAAATCAACACCCAAGGCACAAATTGTTTTAAGAATTCTTCCAACCTGGTCTGAATCTTGTAAACCCTCTGGGCCTCCTGAGGTGTATTAGAGACTTTATAGAATGTGTAGAGAAGCGTTCTTTTTAAGCTTATCGGTCATCCCATTTCACCAGAGGGTGAAATGGGATAACAATAACCAAATAAAAATATACGTACGAGATATCATAAAATAACAAATATAATGGTTATACTAACATAACCATGTTATAATTATAAAACAACTAATTACCTTGGTGAATTACTAATTACTATGCATAATTAACCTAGTTTACCTAACACTATCAAATTCAAAAAAGTTTTCCAATACGATATCGATGGAAGAGTCAAATAATTTTTATCCGAGCAAAGAAACAATCAATGTACGCTATAGATTCCAAATGCTTCGATTCTACAAATCAAATTATCCACATCCACTAGTCGTGTAGGCTCTTACGTGGCCACTAAATTTCATGAATTGTGAGTCTCTATATTCAATTGAGAGTTTATTGAGATCATAAAAGAGAATACACGAGATCTGTCCAAGTCATTCAGATGCAATCGAAAACTATAAGCCCAAGCATATCCTCATATTTTCACTGAATTATTACACAGAGGCATCTATTAGAAGACTAGATGCATGTGAAGATGGATTTGCATAGGCGTTCACGTAAAACAAAACCATACAAATTAAATTCATACACGGAATTAGAATATTCGGATGCCCTCGACAAGTCATCTTTCCATGGATTTCATTATGCAAAGGATCACACCTTGCTCGATACAAATCTAGAAACGATACAAAGTTTCAATCTAATAAACAATAATAATCTCAATATATTCACAATCTCAATACATGGCTAATATATATCCATTTACATAGCTAAACATCCTCCTAGAAATTTGGGAGTTGTTATAACAATTAATCGGGGATATTATTCATGGGTATAACAATCATCTACTTTTAAATTAACCCAAAGACTAACATGTGTAGCACTAAACACAGATTTCCTAACAATATATATACTTTTTAAAATTATTTTTTCGTGTTATTAAAAATAAATAGAATTTAATTATGTTATTTCTATTTTTTTAAACTAAGAAAAAATAGTAAAAATTGTCGAGAATACTTTTTAGTACTACTAAATAACTTTCTTCTCTTTCTTTTATGAAATAAGAAATCATGCATTTTTAAGACAATACAAGTAAGTAATTTTTCTTGGAAAAATAAAAAAAAATTCACTCACATTTTGATTTATTTTTGATATCATAATAATGCATTCGTGTATAGATTTTCCAATTGACAAGACCTCCTTTTTCTAGAATAAAGTGATCAATTATGAGGATTAAACAACGACAGGGGGATTTCTATTAAACTCTTTTTTAATCCTCATTAATTATTTTATTCTATTTTACGCAAAAATGGGGTCTAATCAGTTTTCAATTGATAAATCTTAGATGAAGATGATGAGGATAATCATAGTGCTAATACAATGACTTAATAAAATACTTGTAAATGAAAAGTATATGAGTTTTTGAATATCTTGTTGAAAAATGAGTTTTCTTTGATTCATAATTAACTCGTATGGGTTAGTAAAATAAACTAGAAGTAACTACAACTAAAAACATACACAAAATGGCTTATATATGCTTTAAATTTTTGCTTTTTTTTTATAGTTTATTCAAAAATAGAATTGTTCTATTTTTGCATGAAAAATTGATCATATATGACATGTATAGACTTAAATTTACCACCTATGAAATGTATTGAAAGGTGCTTACATGTCATCTTTTGAAGCAAACTTCATGAGAAGTGTCCACAGTTAGTGGATTATGTTTTCAGTGAATTTTGTGATTATTCTCGTATGATTTGATTATTTTTTTAAATATGTTATCTATCAAGTATTATCTCATTTTGTAAAGGCTTAGAATAATATAATGAAGAATTATGTTTTTTGATAAAAATATGTCTAAAATTTCTTAGTATGTGATTACTAAAATGTTATTATATGCATATCAAATGACACTTGGGGATGCCCTTGCGTTTGTATTGGAGACGTCCAATACTGATTGCATTTAATATATATTTTACAAGAATAATATGTTGAAATTTCTCAACATATTTTAACATGGTTAGTTGTTAAGAATATTGTTATGTTAGTTGTTATACAACTAGTGTTTAACTTTTACAGATGGTTAAAAGTAAAATCAATAATGATTTAGATTTATATGCTTATTATGATGTCTATATGGATATTATGATTTGTAGCCATGTTGATGTTGTGTTAGATATAAAATATATTGGATATGTGTTTAATTTTTTGGTACAAGAACCATTACTTAGAAAGCAATAATAGTAACAGTAGTGTCCATTTATTCTACTAAGGCGGAGAAGTAAAATGGAAACAACAAAGAAGCCATGTAGCTAAAGTATCTGCATTGGAAGAGATACACATGGAAACCAGAAGGAATTATTCTTCTCGTATGTGGTGGTTAGAGTGGTATTACTCTTGATAAAAAAAAATCTAGCTCAACATCAGATAATGAAGAATATTGAATATTATATGTGTGTTATCTAAGAGAAGGTTCTCTACGGTGATAGAGATCTCTAGTACTTCCAGTCTAAACATCAAGATTGCATGTTTAAGAGCCATTGTGTGCTATTAAATACTTCAAGTGTGTGTAATTTTTGCCTTTTAGAGTTTCCATTGAGGGGAGTGTGCATGCAATGTCACCTCCTAATGGTCGGCTGGTTGTTGACTCCTCCTCTATAATTATACTAGTATAAAGCATTGTAAAAAGATCTTGTATGATCTATGTAAACTGATAGAGTTTACAATAAACTGATAGAGTTTATGGAAAATATAGTCCAGTGGTTGCATCTATTTGTAAAGGAGGTCCTTGTGTTATAAAAGGCTCCTAGAGATGTGGTATAAGAATTTTTCCATGAGAAACAGTGGGATTTAGTCTCACAAATACATATGCTAGCCTAAACCTTTAGGGTTTATGGATTTGTAAATCCTGTTGTACAAACAGTAATGTTGGCATATGGATCCCCACTTAATATTAAGGGGGAGTGTTAGAACTATAATATTAAGTGTATCATAATATTTAGTTTATATTTAAATAATATAGAATAAATTATATTCTTATTATTTAAATATAAACTTTATATTAGGTTATTAGTTATTTAATTAACTAAATATTAAATTAGGGTGTGCCCCATCACTTAATAGTCATAACCCTTCGAGTTATTTAAATATGGTCATGGACCATAATCAGAGGTATTGTATTTTACTCGGGTTAAAACCATGGAGCAGGAAGTGAGGAGAGGAGTTATTGGACTGGGTGAAAAGTTTCTCAATTTAATGGAAAATATTCTTCTATGGTTTTTTACCCCATTGAGGTTTTCACATTTAATTTTTTTGTCACTGTGTTATGGTGTTATTTACTTTTCTATGTATTTATTACTATGTGCATTCATTCATTCATTCATTTATATGTAGACATTAATGTTTAATATGGTTAATATAAATTTATACCCCTAAATCCGATAATATAAACCTACTTTTTAACTAATAGAAGAATTGGATATTCCACATGAGTATAACTCACCCCAATCACATCTCAAAACAACATCTCCCTTGTCTAAATTAGACCCAATCCTATCCTCAACTATTCACTTACCATCTAATCTTGAACCTTGTCCTAAATCAAACACTACACAATCAAACACCATCACATCCATGGCCTCACCCTCATCATCTAACATAAAAACCTCTCCTCTATCTAAGGTAAACATTATAGAATCAAAACCTATCACATCCACCATCTCATCCTCATCATCTGTCATAAAACCCCCTCCTTTACCTAAAATCAACATTACAAAATCAAAATACACATCATCTAAGGCCTCAACTTTACCATCCATTTTGGGACCCTACCCTTTATCACAATCTAAATCTATTTAATCTATGGTTCCACCCTTACCATCAATTTTGGGACCCCATCCTTTATCTCAATATCATGGCACACAATCAAACCATATCTCATCCATAAACTATCCCTCCTCATCTATTTTGGGACCTCATCCATCATCCAATTATATTAATCCTACATTATACTCTCCCTCTTATGGACCTCATAATTCCCCTATGATGTTCCAATACCATACAACATTCACAAATCCACCTACAACTAAACATAAGACACGTCCTACCAAACGTTCTCGTAAATCAAAATCAAAATGAAAATCAAAATCAAAATCAAATAATCCAAATGTCCCAAGAGTACTTACATTGACATCCTTTAGAGGCTCGTGTAAGTTATCTTATCACATTTCCATCTATCAAGACACCCAGTCCACATATTTGGAAACCTACCTGGCACAATAAAGATCAAAATTGTTCTTATCATAGAATCCCATGTCATAACACAAAGATTTGTAAAGCACTAAAATCCATAATCCAACGAATCTTCCTCATCGATGATATTCTCTTGGAAGAGGACCATCCTAACCCATCGTCAACATTACCAACATCTCCATCCTAATCAATGTCCTCAAGGACATCTGTAAGTCAAGGGGGACATTCTCATTCTACCATTAGCAAGCCTTTGTCAGACATCTCTTCAACACCTTCCATTAAAGGTCCTACAATATCATCAACACTTTCCATTGATGTCCCTCAATCTCATCAGTACCTTCCATTGAAGGTCTCTCAATCTTATCAATGTCCTCACCTTCCCTTGAAGGTCCTTCAACCTCATCAATGTCCATGCCTTCCCTAAAGGTATGTCAGTTTCATCATCATCTACACCTAAGTCACTAACAATGTCCTTACCGACATCAGCATGACCATGGGGTCATACTCAACCAAATCTCAACAAACCTTTCTCATGTTTTTCTTATCACCTTCCATTGAAGGTCCTTCGTCTCAAATCAATGTGGTTCACCCACCTATATGAATCCAAAATCAACATACATGAAGAAAAGGTAAAACCAAAGCTTCTTCGTTTACCCCTCTTTACCAATCCACATTTTCAATGACTCCTTTGTTAAAAGATCCACATCCCCCTTTATTTACCATATACTCAATCAATCAAGATCAAAACTTCCATCATCCTAACCTAAAAGATATCATTCCTTTCAACACATGTCATTTCTATCCACCACATTATGTTAGGAGGGATCCTATCTACTGAGACTTTGAAAACCTTACTTCACACATCTCCCCCTTAACACATCCTCATCAACCTACCTAATCAAATCCAATCAAAATGTCACTACATTAGAATGGAGTAAACGTGGAAATTTTTCCCCTAGTTGGATCAGTCCATATAGTATGGGTCAACCTCTGAATGCCTTGCACTTGTGTCCTTTCTACTATTAACACATCGACCATCATGACAATAGTTACTTCTAATATCTTATCACGCCATCAAACCATCCATTTTTCCATAGTAATGATTTGAAAGTATTCTGTTATCCATCATTATCATAAATATACCTTAAATATAAGCACCATGACTTTTTCATCACATATTTCACTATGGACAAGTTCCTCTTCTATAGGAACCCCTTAAATCATTACATCCACCTACCCTTTACCAACTGAAAACATGACATGGGGCACATGTGTGTAGGTCATATAATCATCTTTTTCCCCTCCTTGAAATGGTCTATTAGGGTCTTTCCCTCAGCTCAAAAATGTATGTAAAGTCATTGGATGCTTCATATCAAAATTAAAAATATAATATACTAATCCCTTGAAGGAAAACTATTCAAAATATAAAATCATTATCAAAAATTTAAAAAGTAGACTGATCCCTCGAAGGATAGCTACCCATCAAAATCATAGACCGATCCCTTGAAGGATGGCTATCTGTAAAAATCAAAAGTCAAAAATTCAAAATTATAGACCATACCCTTGAAGGATGGCTACCTATGTAAATAAGGCTTCCTGTATCAACCAACCTTCAAAATTCAAAATATCAAAAGCATCCTAGGAAAGCTTCCCACATTGATCAACTTTCCCATTTCAGCAAACTTCCCACATTGATCAGTTAGCATCAAAATATATGTATAGATGGGGCAATTTCTCTATGAAACTATTGAAAAGGAGAACCCTCTTTTCCCACACAACCTACATATGTCAACCCTTCTCATGTCCTAGGAAGGTACACATTTCACTTACATCTATATCTGAGATCCTACGTGTGACTACTAATTGTTGGTCATCTTTTACCATTCATTGTAAAGGCCAAAAGTGTGAGATCCTTCAATCTGTCATTTCCCATCTTATATGTATCAAATCCAATACAAAACAATCAATCCACATTTTATTCTTGACCATGGCTTTTGAAAAAAACTAAGGTTAATTTAATATCGAATAACACATCATATAAAAAATATAACCTTAATAACCATCAACCCTGCCACATACACATCTATCAATGTATCTATCATCACATCAACATCATGTCTACATCAACACAATCCTCAACACATCTCATCGTTACATCATTGTGTCTAAAACATCACATCTATTCAATCAAATTGACATTTGTCAACTGGCTGCTTCCTCGAGCACTTTACTTCCCTTATTACCATCAGGACCCCTATTTTAGTACTTATAAGCCCACCTTTGTGACAACATCGAATTATGGTCCTTTGACCTCATCAAATCATAATTTTATCCCTCATCATTGGTAAGTCATATTTGTAAAGGATATGAAAACTTTGGTCCTATCACTTGACTTCATGGCCTTGTAAACCCACATTTGTGGTAGAATCCATCATTAGTCCTTTGACCTTGTCAAAACATCCTTTCTATCATTAAGTCATGCATCTATAGGATAAGAGCCCTTTGGCTCCCCTATCACTTTATTTTTATTTGGAACCTATCTTATTTCTATACCTCATCTTGGGGCATTATTCCATCATCCCTCATTAATCCTCATCCTTGTATATTTTCATCTTTCTCTTCCAAACTAGTGATCAATTCCCTTTTAGGTCATCAATCCCTGATTTGAGGGGAACACATCATTAGACAATTATGTATCCATCACCTCCATCAAATCTAGTTGTTGTCTCGAATGGCTTGTCTAAAACCACTCAACAAAAAGGGGAAAAATGTAGACACTCAAAATTTGCACACTCATTTCTTCACTATACCATTATTTCTTACATAAATCCATACACTCACCACATCATATTATTCTTATGAAAATTATACATTTATCATACCATTTAAATTACACCACATTATTTATCAAAATACATCAATATCCTAAGTCATATAAAATTTACACCCCTCATCTTTATTCAATAATTAAATATATCAACATCAACATCATCACCATACTTACCTCGCATAAGTCCTTATAATTAAATATATCAACATAACCTAGGTTATACACTTATAAACCTATACCCTCCATCAATTAATTAAACACTAATACCCACCCCATAATCCTAAGTCCTATACTCCACATCCTTCTTTAATCAAATAAGACATGATTACATAACCCTTCCCCACATAATCCTAAGTCACATCTACATAACACCCCATAACCTAGGTTATACACTTATAACCCTCCAATTAATTAATCAAAAACATCAATATCCCCATAATCCTAAGTTTTATACATGTTACCACACTTACCATGTGTAAACTCCTCTTACAAATGTTAAATATCCCCAATCACCATGGAACTTTCCTAGAATCCACCCTAAATGCTAACTTAGGAAAAATCCTAAATGAATCCTATCTATTCTATACTTTCCCTAAAAAATATCACACGTCTACAAACAAACCAACAAATTCTACCCCAAAATCATAACCAAAACCTTAATTTGGAAAATTGTTCCATTTATTTTCCTTCCAAATCTCGAACAAACCAAAATCATTGGTGATTTGGGTAATCATAAACAAATTATTTAAACGAGTTTTCTACCTTCTCTAGAGGATTCAAAACTTCGATTATTAGGTTTTAGGTATATATCTAGCATCATACTGCAAGCCTTATGGAAATCAAGAACTCCTTCTCTATTCTTTGGAGTTCATCCAAACATCCAAGAGTCAATTTTGCAGACCTTGATATGCACCATCTTCTTCTTCCGGAGCATTCAAAAATTTCATAATCAAGTTTGATCCTTTCACATCTGCAACATTCCTCTTTGGGTTTTAACATCTATCCTAATCCTTTTCTATCATCTAGAATCGGGTAAGTTCCTTATTTTTATATCATTATCTTAATCATTCATCAATTCTCAACTTTTATCAATTTTGTCTCGACCTTTTATCACCCTGTACATTTTCACAAACAATCACTTTGATGATTTCTAGAATCGTTAGAGATTCCCTATATCACTAGTGATTTCCCGGGATTCTTGTGAATTGCTTGATGATTCCCATGATCATTGGTGATTCTCGGGATTGCTTATAGAATCAACTGGAGATTTCCCCATTTGCCGATGATTCTTGTCAAAAAGGTATTTTAACCCCTAATCTTGATTTTTAGACATCTAAATCACATAATCTATTACCACAAGGCATTTCAAGTGTATTGTTAGTCCCATCAAGCTCCTTTTAGCCAACTACATCATGTTTTCATTTATCTAAAGTAAACTTATCATTTCGCTTGCCTTTGTGAGCTCATATATACATCCTTTCTCCTTTGAACCATTTTGTGATCCCTAAACTCCCTTTAGATTAGGTATCACCATCATACTAACACATAGCCTTGGTACATCATCGGTCCCTTTTCCTTTGCATTATTGGTTACATCGTTTATTATCATTTTATCATCTCATTATCATCGTTATTCAATTAATTTCTTAAAATAAGATTGACATCCTTACAAGGAAGTCCATTGACTTATGGGGACTTGCCTTTGCCATTAAATCCACCATATATTTTACTAATCATACTTTGTTTAGTGTCTGTGATTTGTACGTTTCTCATAGGAGAGGATCTTGTACCAATTTCCCACAGAGCACAACATCAAACATCGTCGATCAACATCCAAGGGTATCACTTAAACCTAGAGTTTTCTAAGATTGGTTTACTCTTACTTTCTTGCTTAGTTAGATCAAGTTGAAGAGGTAGGAATAATTATCAGCACTTGCCTCATTGATTTTCAAACATGCTAAACTTATTACATGCCATGAATCGTCTTTCCATTCAAATGAGATATAACAAGTATCACATACAAATAAAAATTTTACAGGCTCACCAAACTTTCATGGTGTCATGTAACACATTTCATGCTAAGGATACAAAGCTTAGTGATTCATACTCTTATCATATTGCTTGCAAGACATCCAATCCCCATTTTTATGCAAAGAAATTATTAACCCTTGAGCTACACAATTCAAACTCAAAAGCAATGAATGCAAAGACAAGATCTCATAAGTAAAACAGAGGTCAAACTTATATAACATATTGTATTAGCTTTACAAAAACCTAGATTTATCTTCAATATTCTCTTTTCTATAACCTCTCCTCATCCTCTCTCATTAGGAATAATTCCAAAAATGACTACGCCCTTATTCAACTCAAACTCCCTTACATGCACCAACTACTCCCAATGTAACTTTCCTACTATAATCCCATTATGATTGGCCTCTCTAGTGACTCTTCAACTTCCCTCTATCCTAGACTTGTAACTACCACTCTTTACATTATTCCTAAAAGTAATGATAAGAATATTGTTTCAATCTGTGATCTCGGATGATAATAACACACCAAATTAGATTTGAAAAATAGAAGAGCAAAAATACCATATATGGAAATCCATCATAATCCATAATGCTCAATAAATTACAATATAATGACTTGAATTACTCAATAAGAAAGATGTACATATAGGAGGAGGAAAGTACAACTACTACCTAAATTAGTGGTGAAGAACTCCCACTAACTGATACTAGTAGTTAAGTTAACTCTAGAAGACTAGTAAGCTAACTCCACATAGTTGAGAAGCTAACTCAACACAACTAGTAAGATAACTCCACACAACTAGTACACCTAAGCAAGCTAACCCAACAAGTGTAGGGCTAACACAAGTGTAATAATTATCCTAATAAATAAATAAAATGATAAATAATATCCTACACTAACACCCTCACGTAAACATAACTTAGGTAGGTCCCAACAACAAGGCTTGATGAGGTACCCACATACAATAATTGGGAAAATTGGACACCGCAAGGTACCCAAAACCAGTAATAACAAAGTAGAGAGAAAAATCCCACTGCAAGATATCCTAAGAAGCTCGGCTCCAAAAACTCGTACAATGTTGAATAATTTTGGTGCACACTATGGTCTAAATCCACTACTCAATCATAGAACTCAAAAACAACTAACACTTTGGGCTTCACTGAGAATATCTCCATACAAGAAGACTATCAATGGAGTGATGTAAAAAGTTCAAAAAAACACCAAAAATAATTTGATCAATCACTACAAATACATGTGCCATGATCCAAGAACAACCAAGGCAACAAGGAAATGATACAATATCTAAATAAATAAGAGTGCCATGATCCAAGAAATTCCTAGGTAATAAGGAAAGGACACAAAATATGAAGAAGAAAGATCATCTCATTACAAAATAGGTGTGTCACAATCTAATAACAATAACCAAGGCTACAAGGCAAGGACATGAGATCTAAATAAATAAGATTGCCATGATCCAAGAAAAGCCAAGGTAACTAGGCGAGGATATGAAACCCAAAGAATTTGTATCAACACGTAACAAGGAAAGGACATGAAACCAAAGAATCAGTGTCAACACCACACCCTTCCACACTACTATATGGGTAGATTGACACCACAGATCTATATGAGTTGCCAAAATCAACTACTCGAACACTGACAAACTAACACTTGGGCTTCACTAGAATAGCTCCCCCATAAGAGAGACTGTCAACATGCCAAAAAAAAGTGTCAAAAATACAGATCCAAAATATCTCAAAAAACAAGAGAGATATAAATGTATACACCCATAGATACAAGAATGCAACACCCAAAATTTTAGGATGTCGGGCTCAACTGAAATTACATCCACAAGTGATTACAACACCCTCCCAAATTTGGCACTTTATAATTGAGTGCATGTAAATATTACAATGAGTAAAATTACCTTTTACATTTGAAATATGTGTATTAAAATTTCACTAATGCGTAGATCTCAAAAAAATACATAATTTTAAAAAACAAAATCACCTTAATCTGAGCTACAAATCCAAAGTTATGAGCTCCGAAATATTTTTCTATTAAAATAATATTTTAATTCTAATGTTTTTTAAAAGGGACACGTGACACCCAAATGTCCAAAGGGTAAAAGAGTGCATCCACATGATATAGGCTTACGACCAAAGGATAAAATCCTGCGCCCAAAACCTAAATTTCTCGATGGTAAATCATTGCATCCGGAGGGTACATGTCTATATCTAATCAATAAAAGAATGCACCCAAAGGGTGCAGATCTGCGTCTAGTGGATAAAAGACTACATCCAAAATAGAAATATCCATAGGGTAAAAGAATGCATCTGGAAGGTACGCAGCGCTTATATCTAATGCATAAAAGAATGCATCAAGAGGGTACTTATCCACTTTGCATCCAAAACAAAAATATCCAGAGGGTAAAATAATGCATCTGGAAGGTACATGCTTTATCCATGGATAAAGAATGCATCGAGAGGGTACAAATCTACGTCGATGGATAAAATATTATAACCAAAATAAAAAAGCTAAAGGGTAAAATAATGCATCCAAAGGTATATGCTTATATCCATGGATAAAAGAATGCACCAAGAGGGTACATATCTCGCATCAGTGGATAAAAGATCGCATCCAAAACAAAATATCCGGAGGGTAAAATAATGCATTCAAAAGGTACACGCTTATATCCATGGATAAAATAATACACCGAGAGAGTACATAAGCGTGTCTAGTCGATAAAATATTGCATCCAAAATATAAATATCTAAAGGGTACAAGAATGCATCCATGAGGTACACGCTTATATCTAATGGATAAAAGAATGCACCTAGAGGGTACAAATCTGCGTCTAGATTTGACTATCTCAAAACATGGTCAAGTTTACAGTCGATTCTAGGGTTTTGGAACCTTTCAAATCTAATGGAACACTCTATTTTTCATTAAACTACATGTTACGAAAAGTGATAACAAGTTCACGAATACCTGAAAATAATAAACCCTTGCTTGTAAAGAAAAACTTACAAATGGATGTCTACATCATCTATCACTCTAATACCATGAAAGGAATGATAAGAAGATTGTTCCAAGATGTAATATCAAATGACAATAGCACACCACATCAGATTTTCAAAATAGAAGAGCTAAAATAGTATATATGAAATCCATCATAATCCATAATGCTAAATACATTACAATACAATGACTTGAATTATCTGATAAGAAAGATGTACATATAAGAGGAGGAAATTGCAACTACTACCTAAATTAGTGGTGAATAAATCCCACTAACGATCTTCTGAGTAGTTAAATTAACTCCGAAAACTAGTAAGCTAACTCCACATAACCAAGAAGCTAAATCAACACAACTAGTAAGCTAACTCCACACAATTAGAAAACCTAAGCAAGCTAACCCAACAAGCGTAGGGATAATACAAGTTCAAGAATTATCTTAATAAATAAATAAAATGATAAATAATAGCCTACACTAACAATTCCAAGCATCTTAATGATACTGATCCACACACAGATCCCATGGGGGTTAACTTAATAAAATATGATATAACACGTGCGTGCAAATTACTCCTAAATGTTACCTCAAATTACTTAATTAAAGAATACCCTTAATTTTAGTTGTTCCCTCTAATTATTTAATTAATAATACCCCCTCCCATTAGATTATTAGAATGAAAATACCCCCTATTTTCCCAATGTACCATACTTACCCATTTTTGTATTACAATTTTATTTACCCCTTTTTTATTTCTACCCTAATATATCAAACAAAAAATATATCATGTTTCCCACTCAATTATTATTTTCATAATACACATTTCTATAGAAAGGGAGTTTGAAACCATTCAGATGTATTACCAATTACTTTGATGTTAATCTTTAATCATTTATCAATAGTTCTTCAAATAATTAAGATGGTGACATAATATCAGTTTTGTTGAAAACTATACTCAATCCTAGTTTTCTACCATCTTATCATTTCTTAGTTAAGAATCTACTAATTGATATTTCCTTATTTGAAAAGATATTATAATTTAACTTTATGACCAAACTCCTTTTACAAGATTAAGGTATTTAGTTTTATAAACTAAGGTTCAAAGGTTTTAGTTTTACTTTAAAATTAACCCTACCTCTCCTTTGGCCCACCTCTCTAACCTACCCCCAATACCTAATTCAAAACATTAATTAATTAAACCCTTTCACCCACTAATGTCTCTTTTGGTATATTGAGTTTGATTTTATGAATTTTAATTACCTTAATGTGAATGAACTTGTTGGGATATTGCCTAACTAATGAGTCCCTGTGTAAGACCCCTACATTAATCAAGAACAAACTTGAGCGAAACAATAACCATGATATTAAATATCTTCTCACCCGTTTATTCATTGAAAGAGCTTTACATATATAGGATTCCCAGTCCTTAAAGTATGGATATTTACCATATCCAATACCAGGAATATCTCTATTTGATATACTCAATCTTAGACTCTTTCTAACGTGAGTTGTAAACACTCACTTAAACTAGACTAATGTTCACACTAAATTGTATATAGAATTCCTAACAATCACCCCCTTAGTGTGAACATGGGGAAAACCTAGATCCTGTACTTGCATCTACTTTCATGATACTGGTGATTTTCAAAGGATAATCACAAACCTAGAATGATGGTTTTACATATGGCTAACCAACAACCGAGAATGGTGGTTTTTACATATGGTTTACCACAAACCATGTATGAAGGTTTTACAGATGGTTTACCTACAACCACATCATGATATGCAGTACTATCATTGGCCCTCATCATTTTTCACATAGAAGGAGATTATTACAAATATGAACAGGAATATCACTTATGTTCTTATTATAGCAGAAAACAAACACACAACTAAAATAAAGGAGGTCACCAATACATTTGAAGCAGTCTCTTTGTTGGTGACTAACAAGAGATGTTGATCAGCCTCCTCCTCCTTGCCTCTAGCCTCCAAGATCTTTATTTAGAATAGAAAGTCATCAGAATTGTAGTCAGGTTCTTCTGGTGCTGGTTCTTCTTCATATTCTGATTCTTCTTCCACAACAACATTTGCTTCATTTGGTTTAAGATTTCCATTGAGTAGATCTTTAGCTCGAATTCTGCAATATGTATATGTGTGTCCTTTTTTCTTGCAATAGAAGCATTCAGGGTCTTCTTTGTTTTTAGGAAAATTCTTGTATTTCTTTTTAACAAACAAAGCAATTTCTTCTTTTACATCTTCTTTTGTTCTTTTCTCTTCACTTAGAAGTGCAGATATCATGTCTTCAAGTGATTGTGTGGGCATTTGTCCAGAGTGAACACAACATTATTGTACTCAAGAGGAAGATTATTTAGAAGTATGGCTTTAGCATCTTCATCTTTTATTACTGATTTTACTCTGCCGCAAGTTGCCTTATGAGTGATCTTAGTTCATTAATGTGGCTTGACATTGTCACATTTTCATTCATCTTGAGTTTGAATAGTTGCAGTTTTAGTGAAAATTTAGCATTGACTGCATTTGAGCCAAAAGTTTTTCCGAGTAGTTCCCAAATTATTTTTGAGGATTTTTCCAGATCCACATAGTGTAGCTCAGTGTCAGATAGGGCAAGTCCTATTATTTCTTTTTCCTTATCATCCCTTGTTTCCCACTCTATTAGTTTTGTAGCATCTGTGGGTTTTGATTCATCTCCTGATACAATCCTCCATAGATTTTATGCATTAATTGCATTTGGATTTTGAATTTCCAGGTGTGAAAGTTCAATCCATTGAATTTGTCTAGTGGAATGTCCATTATACCTTAGAGCATCGGTTTGACTGAAAATGCACTCTTAGGGGAGTCGGTTTCAACCGATATTGCTCCCGATTTACACTATATATTTAAAAAGTAATAAGAACAAATTACTTTTTAAATTTTACATGGATATTTCTATAGTATAAATAAAAAAACATTGAAATATATAGAAATGACTATTAAGTAAATATCAAATTACATAATACCTTAGATTATTAAACCATTCGAATAATGTACGGGCTCGCAAAAAAAATGCACAGGTCAAAGTCAGAGGTGACGTGTTGGAAGCTTCGAGGCCGTGTATGAGGTCAAATATGCATGAGGGTCTCCTTTAAAAAATAACGAGTTCATGGACTTTCATTAATGCCCCTGCGCTTTTTAATGACCAATCTAAGATCCATGCTTCATCGTTCGAGGGTGTACTCAAGTCGGGAATGTGCGATCAATACAGTAAGATTTTCAAACCTTTGTGTAGGTCAGGGATCCATCCGGTTCTTCCATGCTTCAGCTGCGGGCAATCAAATCTGTCAGGCTGTATGCATGGGCTCCATAATGCATAGGTCGCATTACCTTAACAAATGCAAATGGACCCGGGACTACACCTGCTCTGTACCAAATGTTAATCAAGAACAAACTTGAGTGAAACAATAACCATGATATTAAATATCTTCTCACACATTTATTCATTGAAAGAGCTTTACATATATAGGATTCGAGTCCTTAAAGTATGGATATTTACCACATCCAATACTACTAACATCTCTATTTAATATACATAATCTTAAACTCTTTCTAACGTGAGTTGTAAACACTCACTTAAACTATACTAATGTTCACAATAAATTATTAATAGAATTCCTAACACTTACACACCATTTTACTTTAACTAGACACTTAAAACACTCTAATAAACACCTAAGAACACTTAAATCACCTTTTACAGGACCACACAACAATTAAATTCCTTTGAATTTCCAAATGTCCCTTTTGTAGGGAAAGTACATAATAAATGATAATTCAAGTTTTCCACCTTAACTACTTGTTTGAAAGGACTCGTATGAACCATTTGAACCCCTAAATCCTTCCCACATCTCACAATGATTCTAAGTAATAACATATTAGAATTTAAAGGTTCTCTAATGGATTTTCCTACATCATTTGTTCTTCGAGTTAGGAAAACTTGATGAACACTACATTCCTACACTCCATGAGAAGGCTAATTTAGTGATCCACAAATTTTCCTAAGAAAAACTATGGTTAATTCCATATTTTATGATTTGCTTAAAATTACATGGGGTTTAATTTTTGACAATAGTTTGGTGACCTCCAGGGTACATTTTCCTATTAGATGATGAAGACCAAGTAGTCTTGAAGAATCCATTGGGCATGGAGTCAAACATAATCTTAAAAACTAATATTAACTTTTAAAACTTGTCTTCGGATCCATAAGGACTTCTAAATTATCTATAACTACTCAAACTAACTTATTTTTGCCATGAAACCTTATCTAGGATGACTGTGTAAGATTACATAGGGATTTCAAAACTTATGTACAAAAGGGAAGATCATACATGTTTCAAGTGAAACATACAAATATTTCATACAAACTTATTAAAAAAAAATTTATCACCACAAGGACCGAGGAAAAATCACTCAATCAACAATGAAAAAAAAGAAAAAGGAGGGAACCTTCAACAACACACAAAACACACAAGTATTTACAAGATGCAATGGAACAACTTAATGGGAATATTTGAGATAAATCTCATTGACTAGGATTTGTAATGCTTCTCCATCAAGGTTGGAAAACTCAAAATATTTGGCCTCTTTACAGGTAGTGATGATGTATGGCCCACTCCAAAGTGCATCAAACTTAGAGTTCTACCCTAGTTTAGCTCTATCTGCATCCCACTTGAGGACTAGATCACTGCCTTGAAATCCTACGGCTTAGCTTTCTGTTAAACCACTATTTGGTTGATATTTTATGCTCTTCTAACTTGATCATGGTATTTCCTAAATTCTTCAACTTCAACTAGCTCCACCATATTGACTTCTCTTTGGTATGTATCTTCAAATTCTAACCATCGGGCTAGCTCCAGGAAGGTGATTTAAGTGATAATGGGAGTCTATCTTCTTTGCCACATCTGAGGAAAATGGGGAATTTCCAATTTCTCTTTTTGTAATGATTCTATTATCCCAAAAATAATTTTCAACTTAGTATTAAATTTCCTTTGATTAACTTTCATATTCCTCTTCATAATCATGACCAATTTCTTTTTAGTCGATTCCGCTATACCATTACCTTGCGGGTAGTAATTGGAGGAAGTATTCAAATAAAATCCATGTCTAAGATCCCAATTAGAGATTTTGAACCTAAAAATGATTTAGAATACCTATGAAATCAAGTCCACATTTAGAAAAGGGTTCATCCACCTGAATAGGATGAAGGGGAAGGGCCACCATCTTCTTCTTACTAGTGAAGAAAGCACATTCTTTACATTTTATGACCCATTGGTGTGCATCTATGAACATTGTTAGCCAAAAGTATCTCGCTCTAACAATTTTAATTATTGTGACCAGAGAAAAGAAATTTTCATTAGATAAACCATTGTGGAACTTTGTTAAGACCTTATGTAATTTTTCACTTGATTCATCTCAACAATACTCCATCGAGGTTCTTTTTGAAAAGAATTCTCGCTAATCAATGCATAAGGAACAAATTACAATATGAGATGTCTCCTTTTCTCCTTACTAAAACTAGGAGGGTATCTATCACTTGCTATAAATTTTATCATGTCATTGATCTAACCTCCATGGCCAAGTTGATTTCCTATGTCTTTTGGGTACTCTATGTTTCACGAAAACTCAATATTTCATAGATCCTTTGTGTTATGTTGGCCTTCATCATCTCATAGACTTTCAAGGCTCCACAAATCTTATTTTTAGGATCCCACAAGTTTTTATGATTATTTGCATATTTTCCCTACTCTTCCTCTATAAAAAAAGATGCTTCTTGATTATCCTAAGTATTTAGATCAAGTGTCCATCCTCTTACCAATTTATTGGCCTTAAAGGTCATGCCAAACTCCATGATTTTGGTCACCCATCTGGATCTCTTCTCACTTGTTTCCTCCCACGTGATAAATTCTCTCTCACACTAGGATGTGAGACTAAAATATTTATGTGGTTGGAAGCTAGCATGGGCTTGAATTTTTTGAGAGCTCATAGATGTAAAATACCTCATTCTCTAAATAAGTATAATAGAGCTCAAAATATTTCGGTGTTTGGATGAAAATTTCCATAAGATACTCAAGTCTTCATCATTATTCTATGTGAGAACCATGGCTACACTAAGGTCAAAACCATGAGCATAAAGGATGAAAGACTTTGTAATATTTTTATTGACGAGTGTTAGTGCTTGGGAAATCATAGATTTGATCTTGGCAAAGCTTTCTCTTCCTTAGCGATCCATTTAAAATTTGTTCTTCCTCGATCAAGGTGATGGGTTTGACTACTCTTCTAAAGTTAGGAATGAACTTCCTAATGAAATTGATCTTTCCTAGGAAATATTGAAGGGCCTTCTTTTGAGTTGGTAATGAAAGAGAGAATGGAATATACTCTTTACGGGTCAATTACAATTTCATCCTTTGAAATTATGTGACCCGAAAATTTACCTTAGAAACTACAAAAAACACTCTTCTTTGGGGTTCAAGGACACTCCAAATTCTCTACATCTCTCAAAACATTTCTCCAAATGCTTCATGTGGTACTGGCCCTAATTTGATAAAACTCTAATGTCGTTAAAATAGACAAAGAAAAATTGATTTATGAGTCTCATGCAAAGTAATGTTCATTTCCCTTTTAAAATTGGCACCCATGTTTGACAAACCAAAGGTCATATTATTATATGCATATGTTCCCCACTTATTTGTGAATGTGGCTTTAATAGATCCTCCTCCCGATCTTAATCTGATTGAAACACGAATAACCATCTATCATAGAAAATATTTTAGATCATGCCATTGTTTGAATAATGTGTTCCATGGAGGGTAAAGGGTACTAATCCTTGAATGAAGCTCTGTTCAAATATTTGAAGTCTATAAAGAAACATATTTCTCTATTTTTATTCCTAAAAATTACGCATTTTCCACCAAGGAGTAGTACTTGATAGGAAATATAATTTTGAACTTAATGAGTTTGGATAAGTCTCTCCTCATGAGAGGCTAAATCTTGGGGTTCACCAACCTCTATTTTTATCTAACTTTGAATTACCCATGGGATCAATATCTATGGAATGTTGAGGGATACAGATTCAAAAACCTTAATATTATCATAATTACATGAAAAGATATCATTATATTTTTACATAAGGAAATGAAGGATTTTTCTCCATCTTGATCACACACCTTTCTAAACAGTAGATCCTTACCTTTTGTAATGGTGACTATCTTAGGTATTCATGGCACGTAGATATGTTTTTTCTCCCTTTGATCTCATCATCGTAATTAAATATGTCTTAGAGGGTTACCAATCCTTTAAGTAACTTTTTTTTCCCGTGGCTAAATAATTTGATCACCATAAATTTCTTACAAATTAGGTTGCAAGCTTGAAGAGAACTCAACCTTGTTTTGGATGAACTCGTAATTTTCTCTTCATTCTCAAAAATTACCGTTAACATCATTATCTAGAATGGGCAGTCTTATAACTACTCTGGAATGTTTTTATCCTCTAACAAGGTCTTTTACAGGAGAAAATAAGAGCCAATAGTTTCCACTTGATATAATTCCTTGTTCTACTTTTGTGGTATCACCTAAAGGTTGATAGATTCACAAATCCCAATCATTTTCACCTAGGTGGGAGATGTTTAAATATGTTTAAGATTTTGATAGTGATTGGGTTGTGTGGCAAGGAGAACAAGTGAATGCAATAATTTCTCCTCCCTAATTAAACTATGTGAAGAAAAAAAGGATGTCATTGTTTTGTTTTTAAGGTCCCAAAATGAAGTGTTGATTTCAATGAAAACAAACAACCAAGAATGCAAAACGTAAATTTAAAGAGATTTCACGTAAACATAACATGAAAGAACTCCTTGTTTCTTTTCATTTTTTTACTTTTTGGCAATTATTGAAATGTTTTCTTAGCAAATCGAAAAGGTAAAATTTCTAGAGAAAAAGAGCTCACGTAAATTGATTAGAAGAATCAAGAAACAAAGATAAATATTACTGATTGAAGATAATATGTTAAGAAAACAACACAGGGAAATCGATAGTGATTCGGAGGAATTACAGGTGATTAAGCCAATCACTAGCGATTAGTAGTCAATGAGAACAATAATCGTAATGATGAAAAAAATTAATTTAGAAAGGTATTAGGGTCCCACTTTGGGTGTGCCAAAATGTCTTGCATGGTTTTACCTTTTGGTTTTCTTGATTTGGTTCAAGGGGTAACAACCGAGCTTGACCTTGATATGGCGGGGTTTCTAGGGTACCCACAATGTTGATTGTGTTTTCTTTATCGCACCATGTGAAGTAATGGATCGAGATTATTTTCTTGTAAAAAAAACTTACAAAGATCACATTTAAACAAGATAATGTTATTGCTCAGAAAGATGGCTTAAGATTTTATTGATTCTTGTGATCGTGCTACAAGATACTAAGATAGAAATGTGACTATCACTTATTTAAATTAGATACATATATAGATAATATTAGTCATGGTTTAAAACCATAAATTAGACTCTTAGTCTGTGTAAAGGTTCTTAGTCACATTAGAGGCTACAAAATCAATTATTTCTTCTTCCCCGTAGTGGTGTCAATATCTGGAATGGAAATATAATCCTCCACAAATAAATCAAAGGATTCTTCTAGGGTGTCGAAGAGGTGAGTGAGGGGAGTGTTGGTGCTTGATATACTGATGTTTCTATGGTCTTCAACTATAGGTGTTGTGTTGCGGTCATCTGATAAGTCCAAGCCCGTCTTGTAAGAGTGCTCGTATTGTGTGAGGTCTACATGAAGCCTTATAGCTTCATTGTATGTGTCCCAGAATGCTTCAGTGGCCTCCCGTATGTGCTGATTTGTTGCAAAGATATCCTCCAGATGGTGAAAGGATGCATTTTGAATTGCATAAAGCTCAAGATCATGGAGGAGCTCATATTGCTCCTAGTAGAGTGGGTGTTGGATGACAGGAAAAGCACCGATATCAGCTACAGGATAATTAGAGCCTCCTAATGCCATCTAAAGACATCATGCTAGACAAAATATTAGTAGATAACAAGAAAAATCTTTGAATTTTATTAAGTTATGTAAAAAAACAATGAAAAAACCTAAGAAAATAGGAATCGCTAGCGATTCAAGGAAATCGCAAGTGATTGGGGTAATCATTAGCAATTACTATGAAACTTGACTATTTTTCTAAACAGAGTCAAAATCAATGATTTAGCTATCAATTTTATCAAAAATAGAGAATTAGCAATGTGTAATTGATCTAAAAACAGAAACATACCTGATTTTGGTTTTTTAAAATGATCAAAAATGAAATATTTACCTTGCAGGATGTTGGTGTGGTAGAGGAATGGAAGCAGATGGTTGGAGAGGAAAATGAGAAATTTTTTGATGAATTTGATGTTCCTCGGACAACGTGGTGTTGAGTTGTGTTGATGCAGAATGCTTGAATGCATGATGAGTTGAAAACGTGACAAAGTGTACGTGTAAAACTTTTGAATTTGTTCCTCCTCCTTTGAAAAGAGGTGTAAATTCTTGTATTTATAGATCATTGGCAATCGGGAAAATCACCGGTGATTGCGGAAGATATTTAGTTTAGTTAAGAAAATAAGTGTTTTTCTTCTATTTTGAGTGAGATAACTTTGAGGTTGTTAAAGTGGTGGCGTGGGTAAATTTGGTTAGGATAGGAGGAGTTAGTCTTTTTAGTAGGTTTAATTAGTTAGTGTTTTTGGAATGTTTAGTTAATTAGGAGTAAGTTAGTGTTTATGGAAGGTGTAGTTAATAAGGAGTGAGTTAAAATTTATGGAAGGTGTAGTTAATTAGGAGTAAGTTAGTGTTTATGGAAGGTGTAGTTAATTAGGAGTAAGTTAGTGTGTTTTTAGGAAGGTGGTTTAGGTGGTTAATGAGGTGTCGTAGTGAGGTGTAAAAAGGGGGATTAATTAAATTAATTAAATAATTTAGATGTGAGGGGTGTGTGATTAATTAATTAATCTAGAGATGATTTAAGAGGGCATAATGTCATAAATGTGGTGTTTCACCATAGGTGCATCGATTCGAGGGATACAAATTTTTGTGTTTACACGACCACGTGAAAACACAACCTAATGCATTTTATTCTCATTGTATTGAAGGGGGTAAAGTAAAGCTGGGATACTCCAAGGCTAGTTAGTGTGACATTTTTGGAAAATCGATCTTGCAGAGATATTTTCCGACACCTAGTTGAGAGAACCAAATAGGAAGCCATTTCATCTTGGAGCCAACTTTATCGTATAAAGACATAATGTTTTTAAAGAGCCTTCACGAAGTGAGAACTTTTTTAGAGTCAAAACCTTGTTTTTCGAACAAGGGGAGAGTCCCTCAAAGTTCGAGCCAAGTGTCATTCATCATGGAATTTGTGAAGTGTTACTTTGTTTTAGTTTTTCACTCATCATAAGATGAGGTGAAACTCTATTGAAGTGATGCCAAGTATTTTTCAACCCCATTTTGATCTACTCATTTGCTCTCTTGTTGATATTTTTATCAAAATAGGAGCATCATATGTGTGCTATTGATTGATTGTGTCCACCACTTTTGCACCCATTTACATTCATCCTTTCTTGAGACTGGATGGTAAACATTGAAAGTGTGTTGGTACATCTTTACATCTTAATAGCCTTGTCTTGATACCCACGTCAAGACGTCTCATTTGTAGCTAGGCTTTCTCATCATTGATATTCCTTTGAGGTGTTACTTTGATTGCATCGACTAGATACTTATATCTTATTTCTTGTAAACTCCGGGTTTAAGTTTTGAGATTATAGCATTACGTTGCTCGCATGATAGAAAATCCTTGATATACTTTGACTTTTTCCTTTTCCAAACATTGCCTCAACCTTGAAAAGTGTCGTTGTTACTTTGTTTGTGTCATGTCAATATCATTTTGATACTAATATCATGCTTTTCTATAAAGCTTGATTAAACGTATCTAAGTGGAATTGTTGTGTTGCTTGCACTTGTAACTTCCACCTTTTGAGATTTAAGCCTTGTTTGTATCTAGAATCATTATAGTATACCTTTATTAGAAATCACTTCAACCCTTGTTAATACTTACACCTTGTTTGTTTTTAAACTTGACATAAGTGTTGACATTGTGTTGATCATTTTTGTGTCAAACTATCATTGAGACACACATTTTCATAGGGAGTATTTCCTTATTTGGCTTTGTGTTTTGAACTTGCATGATTGTTCCTTGTAATCGGTCATCTTGTAAACTTGTTTGTCTAGGGACAATCCTTTTTGATCCTTTGATCCTTCACACTCGCAGTTTGTTTTCCAAACCTTGATTGGATCGTTGAAATTGTGTCATCACGATGTATATTTTCCTTAGGGTAAAGCTTTATTAAACGTATCTAAGTGGAATTGTTGCATTTCTCACACTTGTAACTTCCACCTTTTGATATTTAAGCCTTGTTTGTATCTAGACTTGTTATAGTATACCTTGATCGGAAATCACTTCAACCCTTGTTAATACTTACACCTTGTTTTTTAAAACTTGACGTAAGTGTTGACATTGTGTTGATCATTTTTGTGTCAAACTGTCATTGAGACACACATTTGCATAGGGAGTATTTCCTTATTTGGATTTTTGTTTTGAACTTGCATGATTGTTCCTTCTAATCGGTCATCTTGTAAACTTGTTTATCTAGGAAAATCCTTTTTATCCTTCGTACTCGTAGTTTATTTTCCAAACAAGGTTTAGATCGTTGAAATTGTGTCATCACTATGTATATTTTCCTTAAGTTCCTCGTTGATCAAAATCACAAGACTTCGGGTCAGTTGCAGATCAAGTTTCTAGGTTGATCTCTTAGGCATCCAGTGTGATTGCATAACATCGAATCCTTTCTCCAAGTGTGGGACTTGAAAATGAGAAGGATTCTCCAGAGAAAGGCTGGTTCCTATTCCTCTGTTCAGATGCACCAATGAAACGCAGAGGTTTACCCCAAAAACTAATCTAACTACCAAGGAGACAGGGAGAGAGAAATGCATAAAAATAAACCTAAGCTAGGGAGGTGATGCACCGAGGAATGAAGAACATAAGCTTTGCAAAAATAAACACAGACCATATAGACGCAATACCACACCACGCACAGGTAACCGAAATGCAATGAGAGATCAAAATGACAACAATGAATACATGAGAGGATTTAAATTTAATCACAGACATATATATTGCTCAGAGAATCGATTCAATACATTGCAGTGGCTAAGAGGCAACAGTGGCATTACAGTCCATGTGGGAGGCTTGAAAACTCCACGAATTCTCTTGCAAGCAGGAGAGAAGGGAGGAATTGCAAAACAAGAATGTCCAACCGTTAGAAAGAAGCCCCTCCTTACAATTTATAGGAAGAATGAGAGAGAAAAGAGAGAGGAATTCGAAATCTACCCCAACCACCTCCTGAATGCATTTAACTCATCTCATCATGGCAGAAGCGGCGGATCCTGGCGAAACGGCGGGCTGCCTAACAGAGCGGCGAACTGTCTGCTGCATTAAAATTGTTTGTTGACGCATCACTTCTGTTTGGTTATTCACGCTGGAGGTGTTTCTTGATTTTCATCCTCCAAACTGAACCAAAATGCAAGATTGACCTTGGAAACGTGTAGAGAATTTTACCAGCTTTCCATTGATATAAAGAGCGCACAAATCCGAGCTCTGGATCAAAAGTTATGGCAATCTGAAGATTTAGGGCACAGAACAGGCGAAAACGGATTTTTGAAATTCTTCCCGCGCTCTGCCACTTGGATGACACGTGGCAAGCTCTGATTCACTGAATAATTCTCTCTCCTCTACCTTTTGGTGGGCTTTCCTTTGAAACTTCCTCGTGGGCCCTTAAATGGGACACGTGGCACGATCCTATTTGTTCGGCTCGGTGCTCGAAAATTCGCCCTTTGACTTTTCTGACCTTTACTCCTATGAGGACACGTGGCAGCTTTTGATTAGTCCGCGGTCCTGCCAGCTCTTTCGCGCCCTTCGCCTCCATTTGTCCCAGATGTCCCATTTGATTTTGGGCCCTTTGTGCTCATTTCGGCCGGTTCGGGCATTTCGCGTCCATTTGTCCCAGATGTCCCATTTGATTTTGGACCCTCTCGACTTATTTCGGCCGATTCGGACATTTCGGGCATTTTT
The DNA here is from genome assembly GCA_018340775.1 of Taxus wallichiana var. yunnanensis. NCBI lineage: Eukaryota > Viridiplantae > Streptophyta > Pinopsida > Cupressales > Taxaceae > Taxus > Taxus wallichiana. The sequence continues at coordinate 618,375,128 of CM031242.1, read as the reverse complement.
GGCCCGCTTGTCCCACTTGATTTTGGACTGTATGGCCCTTTTTCACCCGGTTCGGCCGGTTCGCGCCTTTTCGGCCGGCTTGGCACGAAGGCGACCCTCTTCAGCAGTTTGCCAATTTTTTCTTCTCGGCTGGATCGGCTTTTCGCGCCCGCCGCGTACTTCTGTCCCACTTGTCCCATTTTCTTTTGGACTGCCTGTGCTCATTTCGGCCGAACCGGCCGGTTCGGGCATTTTTGTCCCAAACGTCCCGAGCAACACTTAGGACTAGGACTTAGCCGATTTTCGCGATTTTTCCTGGATTGACTTATTTGCCTTTCTGCAACTTTTGATGCATGTTATCGAAATTTACCCTGGGGGAATTTTGACAACAATTCCCTTTGGAAAATCACACAAACATCCCCTATTTATCTGAAAAATGTCTAGTTGGTTGTCATTATGCTCTGAATCGACATGGAACTTCCTTCCCTTTGAAGGAGTTCAATTATGCTATTTAGGTCTAGGAATTCAGACCCAATGATGCCAACCATGACTGACTATCACATGGTTCCTCACACTTATGACAATAGGAACCTAGGTTTAGGCATTTACCTCAAAATACGCCCATCACGACTAAACCATGGTTGATTCCTCACGCTAGAAAATCATTAAGGTACCCTATTCCACACCTTCACCTCATAGTTGGTGGTATGGTTTGGATGCTTTTAATCCAAATTATTATTTGGGTTCCCCCACTCTTTTCTAATTCCAATTCAAATTATTCTTCATATACCTCTCGGTATTCATAGGTTTCATATCCGAACTATTATTCAAATATATCTAAAGTGACTTTTATGTCACAATAAGTAACATTCCCATTTTAAGACTTTAGAAATAAGGAAAAAAATAAAAAAAAATTACATAATGTTCTCTGTTTAAATAAAACATCATTTAAAACACACATTCCATGCCAATCAATCTCATAACAGATAAACATATACAAATTGTAATGACTCGGTGTATGATACTCGATCTCTCATTCCATGACTTGGTTACCAACCGATCCCTCATGTTAACTTAAAGTATAGAATACTTTATGTGTACTATGTATAATTGGTTCTCCTACCCTATTCTAGGTCTTGGTGATCTGTTTAAAGAACCTATCTAAATATTTTTTTCAATATTCATCTAACATCACGTTGCTTTAAACTAGGTGACGTAGGAAAACACAACCAACAAATTTCACAATCGTTGGCAAAGATTTTCAACATATTGTTCATGTCACTATTCCTAGATGACATACTCGTCATTCGGAATACATCCTTCACCTCACTCTTTTGTTATCCAAAATGGTCTTTACTAACTACCGTCATCCACTTGCCCAAGGTTTAACCCTAGCCCTCAGTTAGAAACATAATTTATTTTAGGAAGACACTCACAATGTCTTAGGGTATATGGGCATACTCACCGACATAAGTCAACCGGATGTGCCAAGGTACCCTTAGCCATTGAAAGATACTACCTATCCTAAACATGCCACTAACTTGACCTAGAGAGAAACCGAGTTTAGGTCCTTAATCGTGTGTAGATCTAGATGATCAATGCGGAAGGGTGTTGCCACATGTCGGTTGTAATGTTGTATCCTTGAGAAGACCCTTGTCTTCTTGAAGGTACATTTTTACAATTAGCGTGTGCCAACATCATACATAGAAAATGCCTCATCAAGATGTACATACCCCATGGAGGTTATTAATGCATCATTAACTAGGATTATCACATTGATTACGAAACCCTGCTAAAACCTAATCCAACACTCTATAAGGTATTTTCTAAATTTGATTCATTTAGCCATTAAATAACTTCCTTAACTTATGATTACTTTTTAGGTTCATTTTACTTGACTTAACAAATAGATATACAAAGGAACAAGACATCAACATCATAAGTCCCATTTAATGTAACTTAACCATTCAAAAAGGTGTAGAACCAAATAGGTTCCACTAGTAGTAGACTTTATAGGAAATGAAGTCTAACAATTAATGATCATATCACCATTCTTTAGATTACATTTCTTTGAGCGAGGAAGAATATTCCTCTACATGATTAAGTGTTAGGGTTTTTCATACCCTTCTTATCTTTCACAATTTCTATAGTTTTATTGCATATTCATTACACATTCCATTACTATGTTAGAATTGTTTAGATAAAATTGTTATCTTATGCAACTTAACAAGTTGCATCTTAATAAGGGAATCCAATTATTTCCCTTTAACCAACTGATCAAGTTTATCTGAATTAAGCATATAACAGATATGAAAAATATCATCAAGATAGGATTTCCATCTTCTTCATAAATACAAGATAATTTACACAACCAATACAAGTAAATCTCAACTTTCAATTCATCATTATAAAACTATACATTACAAGACTATGCATTTCAGGCATATTGTACAACAAACAACCTCTATCCCAAAAGAATACAACTTTTCTTTTTCAATACAACTCAAGAATGAATCAAAACTCTTTACATAAGATCCATAATTAAATAATCCCAATACAACATGAAATTTCTTGTCTTCTTTTATCACTTATGATGTCCATCTGTAAAATTTCTAGACGAGTCGGTTGATAGGCCGAGCATGATAAGCACTAAGCATTAAAGTAAAGTGCATTCCACTAATTGTTTCATTAAACAACTCTACTTTTATGAAACAATTAATAGGCATCATACAAATAATCATAAGTAATAACATCTAGAAAGAAGAACAATTAAGAGAGTCTGAATTCACTTTTAAGAAAAGAGCATAATATAATCAGTAACATCTGAATTACATCACAAGACCTAGTTGATCCTATCAATTACTTTTAAATAGTCAACAAGTCTTGTCCTTCCATTATTTCATAAATTCATAAGAATAGAAAAACACATTTAACTTTTCCAAGCAACAAAGGAGTTAGTTACAACATAACTCATATTAGTATGCTTCATCTTTCCATATAAACAAAGAAGAGAATCAATACATATCTATTTCTCAGACACAATTTCTCTGAAGGAAAGAATCAGGTTTAGAACACACATCACTACCTCAGTCTAAAGATGAAAAAATAAGGAGTCCATAAATAAAGAGGCTACAACAAAACAAGAATCCCAATTCAATTCCAAGTAGATTAAAAATAGTCTAAAAGAAAGCCTTACTAACTTCTATCTGCTAGTAGATATAATGCAAAGGTCTGAAACTCAGACTACCCACAAATCCAAGCTATACTTTGGAAATTAAATCTCTTAACCAATCCACTAGAAAATTTCCATCTTAGAAGAGAATCAAATAACGAGAAGTTCAATCAATGAACTTAAACAGTCAACATAAAAGGATCTCAAACCAAAATGGACCCAATCCATATTTCATTTCATTTATACTATGAAATGAAATCCTTTATTAAGTACAAACTTAGAAATTCTTTAGCTAGTTCCCAAAAGAGAACTCAAATAGAATGCACAGTCAAAGGATGCACATTACCAACATCCATTACAAAACTTACAACTACTTACCTATTTTCATTCACCAAGCTCAAATCCAAATTCAATCTCAAAACAAAATCACAATATCGTTTCTAAACAACATATTGTCCCCCAAGAGATCTATTCACCTATCTGACTAAAACTCAAGAGATTCATTCAAGGAACCCAACAAGCAAGAGAAATACGCAACAATGTAAGATAGACAAGGGTCAATAAAACTCACAGGACCCAAAGACTGAATTTCCAAGCATTGAACAAGGATATAATATCCCTTCATACTACACTAGTAACTAGCTTTATATTCAACATTCTATTAAAACCCATGAATCGGATGAAAGATTAGAAGAAAGTAGGAACTAAACAATTCGTCTAAGACAAGTATTGTCCCAACTTCTTCCCATGACTAAACAAAATCACCACAAGCCCCTCGAGTTCCATTAAAATCTTATGACAGGTAAGAATTTTCTCAACATCAAAGACAAAAAGGAAGTAAATAATACATTCCATAAACCTCTACAACTGATACGATTGTCCCATAACAGAACATAGTTCCAGTCCCATTTATTTCTATGAACGAAACAGTCAAGTTTTCTCACAAGGCATGGGTTTTCTCAGAGTAGAGATGAATAGGATACACTCCCAAATTTACATGCCCTGTCAAGTCCAAGAACACAGTGCGGTCTTAAAGGCAGAATTCATACAACCATTCTTTCTCAGAATCAAAACAAAGGAGACCTCAAAAGAAGTTACACGGTCCACTTCTGACCAAACAAAACTCACAAGACCCCTTCCAACAGACAGTATTAAATGAAATTGAAGCTTTACAATCCTTAATACCCACTAAACTCCAGCTCATAATACCTATATAAAATCAAACACATCAATTCCAATACAAGATCAAAACAACCAACAATGGAATTACCTATACTGAGTCAAATACGAGCTTCGAACATAAGTTCTAACAACACAAGCTCAAATATGAGTCTATAATGAAACCCATGGCCCTAATAAAGTTTAGAATAAACACCAACACTCTATTATGGGTTCAAGCATTTTTGGTTCCCTAAGGAAGAGTAAAACTCCATTTCATGGCTCAAGTCACAGACACGAATGCAATGACAACTCAATAGTGAGTTTAGTTTTCATAAGAACCGTATCTGAGTACGATTGATGAATACGAAGATTTAACCAAAGGTTCGAACTAAACTTAGTTCAAAACAAACACAAGGTCACAATAAAACTCGGAAACGAATCTTAAAGCTTCAATACAAGTTTAGAACAACTACAGAGCTCCACTTCAAGCTCACAAAACACAAGACTAAATAGAGATTCAGAACCCAACAAGCAACTAGCTAGTTCATTCAACATTAGTCTCGAATGCTAGAACAAAGCTTCAAATACAAGCTACAAAGTTCAATAGAGCTTCAAGTACAAGTTACAGAGTTTCAATACAAATTCACATGCAAACCTCTAACAACTAGTTCAGAGAAAGTTCCAAAGAACTACCATTAACAGCCAAGGATTCATATTCCAAAACCCACATAAATTTCAAGAAAACATGCAAGTAATTAACCAGATACATCATGTAAATATATATTTCCAGTGAGCAAAATTGTTTTAATGAATCATTTAGAAGAAAGCAAGAAATCTTAATGGGTAGAGCCTATCATGCCTGATAGTGCCTGCTAGCCGCGATTCAAGAAGACTTCAAATCATGCTTCCAACACCCTTCTTCTCCAAGAAAGATCAAACAACAATAATATTTTTCCACAATGCCTCTTATACATTCCTCAAACTGAAAATAGATCAAAGAATTCAAAAATAGCCACTAAGTGCAAATCAAACTGTTGGTTCGAAAAACTAGATAGCTCCATGTAGAGCAAAAATCGTGAAGCATGAAAAGCAAAACAACCCCCAAAAAATCCGCCAAAGATGCCTTCCAAGATAACTTGATTGCTAAAATTGAGGGGAATTAATGCCATTAATTTGCATATTCCCACATATCTCTCCTTGCCACCACCATCCAAAGTTGGCGAGACCAAATTAAATTTCCACATCCATTTCCAAACTTAGTGATGCCTCCACGTATGTTCCACTAAACTTTAACTAGCCCTTGCCAAACGAGCAGTACTTATATGCCTTAATACCAAATCTAATCAAAATCAAATCTCATTAAAATCTTAGGAACCGCTGCTTAGCTCCCACTTTCCAATCAACCCATAGGTTCCCTTTCATATCCCATTAGGATAGATACTATTTTCTTAGGTTAGATCTTAGGTTAATAAAATATAACCTTAGGATATAACCTTCAAACAATAGATTGTCACCTTAGGTTAGGTCTTAGTTTAACCAAATACAATAGGTAATAGGTTAGAAATAACTTAGCATCCCTTAGGTTATTTCCCTTCATGCTAACTTAGTATTACAACTTAGGTTAGGATGTCATCCCACGTAGAGTGGTGTAGAAAGAGTTAGGTAAATTACTTGAGTCTTGAATCCATTAGGATAAACTATATTAGATATAGGATAGGTTTATAATCTCTCTTTCTCAAGAATCCCAAGCGAGTTTCTATTTCCCTTAATGCCATTAAGCACCTTGCAAGGGTCAATCAAGAAGAGCCAAGCACAACACAAAACAAAATGTAGGCATGGTCTTTCAAGATAATAAATAATTTGCAACAACCACAAGTTCAGTCCGTTAAGTCTCTTAATCAATGAATGTCAGTTTTTCATTCAGTTTAGATAAGAATATTTAAAACATACCTTGGATCAATGGAATTGATCCAAGGATGAGTCCAATAGTAAGTGATAAGTTTGCAACCATTCATACCAGATTACAACTTACCCATAAGAAGTGAAAATGGATTCTTGAAAGCCATGTCATTTTAGTCTGATGAATCCAATAAAGATGCAGATGATTTATCCATAATAAGCATGATTTTCAACCATAAAGGAAACAAACCTTATTTAAGAAAATCACATTCCAATGCTTGTAATGAAAATAGAAATATAATAGTTTGTTCAAGGTGTTACAAAGAATCCTCCCTTCCTTTACAGGACCCCATTTATACATCGCCCCAAGGACCTCTTCCTCCATTAATGATGTGGGTGAATCCAATTTCTTCTAAGTCAAATCCCATGTTGCAATCTCCTAAAATGAATCTCATGTCACAATCATCTAAGTTGACACTTAAATCACATGTTGGGCCCCAAAATATCAGCTAAATATAAGAAGGTGCATGGGTGTGGGACCTAGTTGAAGAAGGGCATGTGGGTTAAAGGCACATAGGGAAGGGTCCTAGCAGCGAGTTGTAAAACATATGACATGCGCCCAAGGCCAAAAAGGTTTTTACTTAGCCGCATTCGGCATCCCAGGTAGCACATGAGAAAAGCATGACCCTTGTGGATAAGGTGTCATCCTGGCGACTGGGGATCAAAAAGGGAATATTCCAGGCATGTGATGGAAGGTTCCAAAAGACATCATTGTAAGGAGTGGAGAGCTTGGATATGAGAAGGCATGCTTCCATGGAGGACCACCTCGACACTTTGCAACCAATCAGAACTTCCGAAGACATGGCGGTGAGTGCTAAGGTTATAAATACAAGCGCCCGATAGAAGAAAAGAAGGAGAGGAGTAGAATAGATAGAGAGTGTGGAGAGTGCGGAGGAGAGAAAAGAGAGGAGAAGCCTTGCGAGAAACATAATGGAGGATGTTATGCGTTAGGTATTAGGAGAAATTTTTAAGCAATGACACATTTAGGGGGATGGGTCTATATTCTTTTGTTTTTGTAATATGATGAGCATAATATAGCTCTAATGCATGACTTGGCTCTGCATAGTTATATGAGGATCTGTTATGACCTCAAGGGATGTAATGTGGATTATTGAACCTATTAAGATGAATATAAGTCTCTGTTATAAATCATATATGTCTTCAGGAGTATAATACTTATGTATTTCCTTTCTGTATGAACCATTTCCTTATGTTGCTTGTTATTTCTCTTTTTTGGATGCAATAAGATAACAACTCGTTCTAGAATGTGGCATGGTTCTTTCTACTCATTTCCATTTGAATCTGTTATAAGATGATGCATTCTCATAAGACTCACATAAAGGAGAGACTCGACACCCACACATGCCTCGGTGAGCACCCAGCGCCCGCTAGGTGATAGCTCGGTGTGCATGGGATTACACTATTGGTCTAAGGGTATGAAATATGACTACATCTTGGGTCCATTGTTGGGACCCTCTTTTGAAGTTGTTGTGAGAAATGACATGCATATTTGTCCTGTAATGCATGATGATAGATATTTTGACCTTAGAAAGTGTTGAAACATGGTTCAAGAGCACAGAGGATGAGTTTGCTCAAATATTCAACACTAGACCCAAGTTGATGTGTGTAGATGGGTACAAGATAACCTATACCATGAGTTGTATGACACATTATTTTGTGCTTCCCAAAGTAGAACTATATGAATGGGCTTTAACATACGCATCTAGATTGAGATGGTACCATAGAACATGTGTATGGACCCAAGATGACTATCGAGGCATGCAGGATGTAGATCTGACTTGGACACATGTCGTTGATCAACTTTGGTGGAAGAGAGTGTTGACTAGTTATACTCTTGAATATGCCATTTCTACATATTTATTTCCCAGTTGCTAAGTTTGAGTTTCTAAGGGAGATTAGAGGATCATTTTTGTGTGTTATTCCTTTGGTTATGAAGATCTTTGTCATTAATTTGAGTTTAGAAGCATTTCCCATGGTCGGATAAGCTTCTCTAGAGCATTGAGAGAGGAAGCTAGGGTGGAGGAAGATGGCAGAAATTGTGGATAAGAAGGAAAGGGAGGAGAGACAACTCAAGTATAGAAAATCTCTTGAAAGGGAGATGACTAGACAACATGAGGTTACATGTTTGATGGATCTATGGAGGCAGACATTGCAGGATGGAGTTGAGGTTCATGTAGAGGACATGGAACCTGAGTAGTCTATCTTTACCCCATCTTGGAAAGCACATGAGAGAATGCCCTATAACTTCTGATGAGAGTTTGTCACATGGAGAAAGAAGATCCATATGTGTGCATCTCGAACCCACATAACGACCAACCCCAGCGCTTGCTTTTCCGGATCAAGGGAGAGGTATTGTTAGCCTAGTTGGTATTGGTGGGAGTAACCAACCAATCTACGCCCATAAGATATAATTTCTCATTTGGAACATCCATGGCTATGCAAGCCATTCCTATATTTGGAGGAATATTTGGATAAGGTGCAAGTATGCAAGGTTTGGGTATCATGTCTGGGAGTGGCATGGAACATACAACTGGAAGTGGGACAATATTACAAACCATCAATGTGCAGTTCAGTGGGACATTGGGAACACTAGGTGCGACCAGTTCTAGTCCTTTTCCAACTATAGGAGGTGGATCTGTGGGTCGGGGTATATTACCTAGTGGATCCAGGTGGATCTAGTGGAGGAGGAAACACTAGAGGAAACCAAGGCTCTGGATCAGGAGGAAAAGGACCCCAACCACCTCCCTAAGTTTTTTTAGATGTCTTTACACTTAACGGACTATAAGGGCATTTAAGATGCTACAGAGCATGTACACAAGTGTGAGTTACTATGGCACTACTACAACATAGTAGAATTTATTACAGAGATTGCAGAGAGGCATCAACAGTCTTTCACCGACATAAAGAAAGTATTTATTAATCATTGCATGGAATCTTTACCATGTTACAATATATCATAAAAGTACTCAGTAGATTTTCACAAGAAAACCCAAATAACTTCCTTAACATAAACAAGAATATATATCAATTCACAATTTGAACGCATCTTTATCCTTTAAAAGTAAGCATATGGTTCAATTAGATAACCAATGTGTTTCTTTACTTTACGCTTGTTATCTTCGCTCATTTTCTTGCAATGGTTAGACAAGGTCAGTTCGACTGAACTGAGCAAGAAAATTCCATTATCCCATTTATCAATTTATGTCATTAAATGTTAAAATGAATATATACAACAATAATAATCTCATTCTTACAATTTAATGAATTAATGCAACAAAATTCATACTCCATTAACTTGGTTTGCACTTAATGGTACAACTTCTTTTACCTTTTTGAGTATTCCTCAATTATAGTATCTTAATAATACTTCACATAATTAAGTTTAAGAAAAACTAGATACACATCTTCAAATCCAATAATGAGCATCATCTAAGCAACACTACATATTATAGTAAATACAGTTGTAGTCCACAGAGATTAAATAGAAGTATTAAATACTATCATACATGGTATGAATTTATATCATCCTCTTCACAGCTAGAAGTGGTTGTAACTATTGTGGTTGCTCGAATAATTCAACAAATAATAACCTTGGGCACGCAAGGTTATCCATTCTATGTACCTGAACCCAACCGGTTTCAGCTGTACTAAATTACCCATCAAACAAATCAGGCTTAGACACCGTATTCTTATCACTTAAATTCTATGAAGTTTATGCGTCATAACTTCATGAACAACATACCCTGTGATAATCATTAATATTCTAATAAGGAAAGAGAATTATATATCTCAAGTTATATCTCCTAATAACTTACAAAAATTAATTATAGACATCATTTCTCATTTGCATGGATTTGTGTATTCTCTTAAACAACACATTCCCTTGAGTTATATCTTACTATTTTCCATTATAATAAGAGTCTGAAAACACAGCCCCAAATCTTAATTATACTTATATATAGAAGTCTAAACTTCCCAAGGTTGACACAATGACTAGTATGTACTATTCCTCTATAATGGGGTATTGGTACACTTGATTTTATCATCTAGCAGTAATTCATTTAACCACATAAGAACCACATAATACAAATAAAAGGATCTTCGGTAAAATTTGATCTAAAGAAATGGAATCAAACTAAGTTTCAGTTCCATTATTCACCTTATAATGGAGCAACCATTTCTTAACAAACATATCCAGGGTGTCAACCAACCAAGACCCTTTGGTTTCACATAAGGATTTTTAGCCCTTTTTATAAACATGAAACATTCAACATTTTTCCAATCATTATCCTTCAGGACCCAAGTCCCAACCGAGCTTTTCTAAAGTTTATAGCTGGTTATATATATATATATATATATATATATATATATATATAATCTGAATGGATAGCTTCCTGAAAGAAGAAGAAATGGTATTCCATACCTGATATAAGATAAGTTAGACTTATTCCTCTGAATCCTAAACCCTAATTTCATTTTTTGTTCAATAGTATTAATTCAAACTGGTCTAGTCGACCATTAAAGAAGGTAGCAACTGATTAAATTCCTTATAAACAGTGAGCCGAAGACTCGACAAATCAGCATTCCATTACCACAACCTATGGCACTTTCCATATCCTAAGAAAAGGAACATTAATGTTGAGCTTACATCCTACACGAGGCTAAATGGTGACAACAAAAGATGCATTCTGTAACTCAATCGCTGTCACTACTCATTTATAACGGAACCAGGAGTAATCCAAGCTACTACCCAATAACCTCTCTAAGAGCTACAAGGATCAATATATCAGCCAAGGTTAACACAAAGTGTTACCAGTTCAAAATAAAATCACTCAAACTGAGCCATGTTAGAAAGGTTAATACCCAAGTTTATCTTACAGAGAGGGAGTGACAAGGAAATGCTTTCTTGCAGATCCCATAAGGGTAATCGCTAAGTTGGGTAACTAGAAAACTCCAAGTCTCAATGAAATGCCTATTCTTTTAACAGTCAAATTGATGGAGCAAAAAGAGAACTATAATAACCTAAGCATCAGATAAAAACACCAACTCATCCTAGGTGTATACCCAATACATCTCTATTTTTGCAAATGAAATGCATAGACCAGAAGTGAAAGAAACAACACCAGTATCTAGAATCATCTTATACCCAGATCTATATATCACGATCTCGGTCAGGTAAAGGATGACCCATGCACACAAAATTGACTTTGCACAATATTATAACATTTACACAGAAAACCCATTATTATCTGGGTCAAACTCTTCGACAAAATGCAACAAAACCATTCATTCCAAGTCTTAATAAGTAACATGATTTGGGCAGTATTACAGATAAAATATTTAATACTCAAGTTCAACAGTCATACCATTTTACCAATTCTTTTCATAGAACAATAGAGTATAAAAATAACAACTTCCAACCATCACATACCCACCTTTTCCTTAGCTCAAATAAAATTGCATATATGTATTCACTCTAACATCTAATGAAGTAAAAAGATAAAGGGGATAAGGAACGTTTCTTGCCTGCAAATTCGATTCCAAAATCCCTCAAGATCTATCTCCAGCAAGCGTTGCAGTGACAGAGATTTTATGGTTTCAAGACTATCCAAATCGAACCAGCCAACAATTCAACCCTCCTTTCAGTCACATCAAAACATCTCCGGCCTTATAAATTTCCCACAAAACAAACTTCCTCTTCTACAAACAGCTACATGAACTCATAGCTTTCGCCATGCACAGATGCCTGAAGTGGAGCTTTTCCCCCAAATTTCATCAACAAAACAAAATGGAGAAGTTGCATGTGATTTGCTTCCTTAGGAAGCTTTATGGATTTCCATGATTTTAATGTACAATTAATGGTATTAACTACTAGAGTACCAGTGGCTTATCCAACTACCACCATCCTCCTACGCTCCTCCAAAATTGGTGGGATTTTTGTAGTTAAATCCTCATTTAACTCGTCCACGAAATTAACTAAATATAGATCACTTAATTTCTTTCAATCACATAGGTCGAATAACCTTTGGAAAGAATGAATTATAATATAGTATAAAACCAACGTTATAAAACATGCATGGCCTTAAAATTATTATTTAAATGCCCTCATAACTCCTAAAGTCCCTGGAGTTACATTATATAATTTTAAATATGTTGGCATGTCCCTTAAGGTCTATGACCTACCTTACGTTATCAATGATCTTACACATAGTGGTTTGGTTATACCATTTTACAGTCATTAAATCACTATTCAACTAACTCGGCATCTCAAAAGGATTACCTGAAAATCACACACTAAATTTTCAATAATTCAAAGGTCCCAAAATTAACATCTCGACCCCGAATTTACAAGCTCATGTCAACCAATCTACAAAGTGATTAATCAATAATATGGGTTAAGTGAATCTCTCTACTCAACTCTAATGTTTAAAACACATCACCCTCTAAAGTTGTCACAATGATACATTATCTCACAAATATGTATAATAGTTTTAGAAATATATAGACCAGGCCTAATGTGATATCATGGCCCAAGATTGATTTGCAGTAATGTATATCATAAAGAAGAGACTTTTGACTGATAATTCATTCATAATACTTGGTGAGACTTATTGACTTAGTGCTTACAAGCTTAAGACAACAATAATATTGTTTTAAGGCATTAATTAGCAACAACACTCTTAGTTTTGATAATCACAAGATCGATATCGATTCTTACTTACCATATCATTCCCTTTGTCTAGTTTTCTTAACCTTTATTGAAAATAGTTGTTCCTCTCCTTTTTAATGTCAAGATCAGTTTTGAAGACGACGATCTTTTTCAATTCTTGACTACACTTGTGGGGTATTACACTAGAAAGACAAAGGTGTTGGGATGGTGAGCATCAAGAAGGTCGATTCAAAATGGATGCCAAGGGTGGTGCGTGAGTTGATGTAACCTAGAATTTAGTGGTACAAATCTAATAAAACCCTATGAAACCCTAGATGCATTGGCACATCACTCAGCCTAGACTGAGCGCTCACCCAAAGCGCGCAAGGTACCAAATCCCTCTTTAGGGTTGTTGTTGTAGGATGTTAGCATGAAGAAGACTTTTACATATATAATTCCATTACTAACACATCATTTCTACAGAGCATACCAGATCTATATCCAAGGAAAAGAAGAGCTAAGTAATAACCATGTTGAGATCACAAACATACTAGATTCAGATATACATAGAACTAATCCCTTAGATTCAACCAATATCCTCCATTATATTCAATGCAATAAGTTACAGAAGCTTCATTACAATATCAAAAGTATGCACGTAGCAACATAACACTGTATGTCCCGATCTCATCTATTATATTATATCTATTACATAGTCTACTCCATATATATAAGGGTGGGGACTTTCCCTTCACCACTTATCCTTTCCAATAATAGGTCACATGATATTCTTAGCCACGTGACTTTACAACACTAGCCACACATGTAAGTGTGCTAATAATAGACTACTACTAGCTAACTGACAGTAGCAGATCTATTTTCAGCCTGCGTCCATGCAAAGTACTTCATATCCAATCCTCCAAAATAGTCAATGCATGGCGTGCATGTATCTACCTCATTTTTGTGCTCGCATGCCATATCTAAAAATATACCTTTATGAGTGAAAATGGCTAAGTCCCAAAAAGATGAACTTATATACCACGTGCGTGTTCTCCCTATTCATTCACGCCTTTGAATATGACTTGCTTTCCCACGTGGACTTCTTGTGTGCTTACTCTATCAAGTGTTCTTTGATCAATATTACCCCACACTAATTTCATTTTCACCCCGACAATGGTGATCTCCAACAACTAAAGTAAAGAATAGAAGAATGGAAAGAATGAAAGAATGTTTTACCCTGCAGTCTCTTCTTCAGTCTGAACAACTAATTTAGGATACTCCTATTTTATTTTAGCCTCCAAGGCCTGCCATCCAGTGAGTGCTTCCTCTACTTTTTTTGGGATGTCCACAACAATGGACTCCAATTCATCCCTCACAATCTCCCCTTTTTCATTTTGTAAGACCAACACAATGCTAGACATTGCAGTCATCCTTCCCTCTAGTAAATCCATCTTTTGCGCAATGAGCTTCCCAAGCTCTTCCATCCAAGTCTTGTGTGGTTCTTGTGTTGCTGCCAGGGCCTCACACTTCTTTTTAACCATTAATAATCTTTCTACATGGCCCAATGTTTCATCCCTCATCATTTTTTGGACTTCATTGTTCTCTTCCAACATTTTTATGTTGATGAGTGCCTGCTGAGCCGTGCGGATGCTCAAGGCTCAATCTAATTTCTTCAATTCTTCTTACACAGTGCTTGCAAAATTCCTTCATAGGATAAAATATTTCACATTATTGAAGCCTTCTCTCACTCTACCTCTTATGTTAGATCCTTTGGCGTTGGCATGTGTAGAGGCTCGTCTTCAAGTACTAGGTCCACCAACATTCCTACATCATGTATTACGACGGAAATATATGTGGTACTTTTGGCTCCAAGTGTGGCCTATCTCTTATGACATTGTCTCCAATTTCCTTTGCGATGCTAATAAATACAATGTTCTTCTTCTACACTAAGTCCCTCTCTTGCATTAGGCACGCTATTTCTCCATCCTTAGTTTTAATCTCTTCCTGAGAACCCTAATTTTGGCAGCCTTGTCCATATTTTCCTTGCCATCTCTATTGAGACTTTCACCAATAGATTGCTCACTGCTCATCCGACATGACAATAGGCTTTACTGTCATGTGTCTAGCCTGAGGTGTTTTCTTCAACCTCCTTGATACGCATGACTCCTCACATACATCAAAATTTGGCTCATCCATGTGTGTGTGCATGGACCATGACAACTGCTTCCTCATGCGTCTTGGTCATATCTTCATCCATTAGTTCCCAGCCATATAAGTCTTTTTGTATCGGTGTCTATGGAAACAGATGTGGAAAATTTTACACATGTCCTCCGCATAACCCATGGTTGGTGGAATGTGCTCACCACTTGCTCTTCTAGACCATTGTTGCTTAGGAACTCTAGCTTCCAAATTTGGGACTTGTGTCTCCATGTCCTAAGCAGTCTCTGTAGTTGCCTCCTCTGTCCCCTTTTCCTCCTCTTCTCTTTCCTTCAATTCCTCATCCTTTTTCTCTTCTAAGTTCCCAAGAAGTGTAGGAGAATTAGGTGCACTTTCCTCTGAATCTTCCACCTCCTCATTCAACCTCAGTTTCCTCCTTCTTTACGTGGTTGTCTCCTTCTGTGGAGAGAGTCTGGGTGATCTGCACACTGTTTGTGGAGTAGCACCTTGGGTTCTTGTTCTCCTGAACACCCTCTTAATTTTTGTTCTCCTTGGGCTACATTCAAGTCCTCATCATCCCCCTCTTGTGGCTTAGGTGGAGTAGTAGCACGCTCATTTTCATCCTTATTCATAGGATGTCTTCTACCCCTATGTTCCAAACCAACACTATCATCACGCTCATCCTCCTCATCCTCCACTTGAATTGGCTCTTTGGGATTAGGACTTTGGGATGTTCTCCTATGTGTGCTTACCTTTTGGTGGTGTTAGAAGTGCTAACTCACCTTCCACATACTTGTTATTCTTCATCTTGGGCTTTAGTTGAAGATACACCAATGCTGCTCCAATATCTCCCACAACCAAACTTATTGGTTTAATTCTCAATACATCTGAAATGATTCTTTCAATATATGCACCCCACCCTGGATACACATATTTCTTCCTTAGTGTGTGGTAGTCACAATCTACCTTATCCACATTGAATGTCAGTCATCATGCGTCTATGAACCTTTGTATTGATGCCTAGAAGTACCTTTTTGTGAAGGCATATGGAAACTTACATCAAGGGCTCCATGCTCCATATTTCATGGTGAACCTTGCTATACATAAATGCTGGAATACAACGAACTAAACTTCCTTTCCAACTACTGAAGGAAAGTCCTTGGGAATGCACCACTCTTCCTCAAAATCCTCATGGAGCCTATCATACAACTTCTTAGCCCTTTGTTTCAATTTCTATGCATGGATCCCTCACACAAGTACTTCTTGAAGCATTCTATAGGTGACTTGTGTTCCATTGGATACTCCCATACCTTCTCCTTCGGTCCATTAGGTACTTTGGTCTCCATGAACACTAGTGATAACAGAACAACTCCAAAGCTGATCTTTCATCCTGTGTGCACTTCCTCAATAATTATTTTTGTAATATAACATGAAATGTTATAGAATACCCCTTAGACATCTTTTTGGTAATGTGTAGCCACATGGTGTTTACTTGTTACCACCTTCTTTGTCATTCAACTTTGTAACAAGATGCTTGGATTCTTGCACAACTAGATACTTCTTCGGTTGTCAATGTTCATACCGCATGGACCCTTTATGTATCCCAAATCCTTTATGGTCTCCAATATTGCAGCCTTGTCTATTACATCATCTCACAAATTATCTCATGTGCCTTTCAACCCCATTACCATGTGGAGATGACCATGGATAAAATTCTAACTCGTGACTGTAAAGTAGGAAACATCTTTGTGCACTCTTCTCAAGAGCCATTGGTACAGGGGCTCATATTTTCCAAAGTAAGGAGCTCATATAGCTGGCAAACTCTTATCTTCTCGCAAGATCTTCTCACCAAAGATCATCATACATCGGTAAGTCTTCCATCATATGTTTATTTTTCCTGTGTTTAACAATACGTGGATCCTTCTTATTCTCTATGGTATGATGATTGTACTCACACACCTTACTTTTTCTTATGTGAGAATCCCACTCTTGGCCGAAGATAACCCCTTCTAGATATTGCATCTCTGAAAAATTATTTTCA
Source organism: Taxus wallichiana var. yunnanensis (assembly GCA_018340775.1). Taxonomy (NCBI): domain Eukaryota; kingdom Viridiplantae; phylum Streptophyta; class Pinopsida; order Cupressales; family Taxaceae; genus Taxus; species Taxus wallichiana. Next base: position 618,357,989 of record CM031242.1, on the reverse strand, counting down.
AGAGCCATCTTTTATTCTTATTCTACCACCTTCTTCTTTCCCTTCACTCCTACTACGATGATTTCAAACCCATTATAGATCCTTGCCTCTTGAATCCTGTAATGTGTGAATCAAACCCTAGTTTGATCCAAATACCCCTAGGTGAAATACTATGCCCTAGATCCTCTCTGTCACCTCTCTTTTCTCAAACCCTTCACCACCGGGACACAAGATCTTTCAGCACATAGATCTCTTTGTCACATTTGTTTATACACCTCTTGCACCTTAATACGATCACTCGGCTCTTTGTAGTTAGCTCCTTTTTAAATACTCTTAATCACAATAGTAAATATGAACTTGTATCCCATCCTTATATAAATTTTCAAAAAAATTATGCATTCATTGCTCCTTCACCTACCAAATATCCTCTCATTAATTGACCAATTCCATCCTTTCCACACGTTATATCTTCGTGCGTCAACTATAACCTTCTATCATGCCTTCCTACCCTCTAGTCACAAAATTCTCTTCACATCCTTCCTTACACCCAGTACCTCATCACCGAACATTCTAATGGTATTTGATATGGCCTTTGCTTACCTCACATTATACTATTCCTTCATTCATCTCCATCTTTGGTCACTTTTTAGAAGCAATCCTTTGAATTGAAGAGCACTCGTAGCAACTTATTCCTTTCACCTTTCAATTCCCATGATTTTGTACTTAGATATTGATAATCCAACCCACACTAAAAGTATATGCGGTCTCTGCATATAAACATGCATCATATAGTAATTAGCTTCATGTGCGCAAGCGCACTTATTACACAACACACCAACTAAATTGAAAAAGCATAGTGACAAAGAAGGAAACACATTAAGGAAACATAATTGAAAACCTAATCTAAATGGAAATACTACCTTATTACAAACACCAAGAAGACTTATTTATATTATGTCTTCAACCTACTCCCGTTGAAGTAACCGGGTAGCCATGTTCCATCAAGTGCTTTTAACTGGAAAGTTCCTATTTCATAGATGTAAGTGATAACATATGGCCCTAACCAATGTACCTTAAGTTTTCCTGGATGGCACAAGAACATAGAGTCATAAATAAGTACCATTTGTCTAATTTCAAACTTCTTATCCCTTATGTTTCTGTCATGCCAATCTTTCTTCCCGCCTTTTCTTGCTTCCCGATTAACGTGCTATGGATCATCACTCATCTAGCTGAATTATCTTCTCAATCCATTCTTCTAAAGATTTCTCATCATCAATAGCTCTAGTGCATGCAATACGCAAAGAAGGTAACATAAATTCCATAGGAAGAACGACTTCTTTTTTTTCAAACACTAACTCGAAATGGTGTGGCTTTGTTCAAGAATTTATATGTTTTTCGATATGCTTTGAAAGTACTAGATACTTTATCATTCCAATCCTTTATTCTAATATCATGATTTTTATCAATGTGTGGCCTAAATTTTTTTGAAAGCCTCGGTAGTTCCATTTGACTAAGGATGATAGAGTGTAGTCTTATGGTCTGCCATCATGAATTCATCTAATAAAATTATGATTATCTCATTAAGAAAATGTGTTTCCCTATCACTGGTCAAACTCAAAGGACACCCATACCTTGTAATAATATGTTCCCATAGAAACCGAGCTTCTCAGCTCTTTTGTCAGAGTCCTTGGTAGGTGCTACTTCTTCCCACCTTGTTAGATAATCTATGCAAGTTATAATATAGCGTGATCTAGTTCTGCGCACAACTGGAGAAATAGGACCCACAAAATCTATAGCCCATTTCTCAAATAGTTCTACACTGGTAATAGGTCTCGAGACATTTTATCTCATTGAATTGGTCTTAAGACATTGACAATGATCACATACCTTATAAAATTCCTTACAATCCTTATAGAGGGTCTCCCACCATAATCAAATGAGTAAAATCTTGCACGCTGTGGCATCACATGTATAGTGGCCTCCCGCAATTCCACTATGAGATTCTTCCATAATGCCCATGCACTCATGTTCCAATACACAACGGCGTGATATATTTCATCTTAGCCCATTTTATACAAGTCACCATTAATTAACATATAAGGTGCATTGCATATAGCAAGTTATTTCTTCTCCAAGGATTTCATACCTTCCGTGTCATTTCGGTGCATAAAAAGATAAAAATGTCCTCTAACCAAAACCGTGAAATCAAACTCTTGAAATAAGAGCACCCATCGACATATGTGCCCTTGTAAAATAGGCTTATTTACCAAATAATTCAATGCCATGTGATCTATATAAAAGATGAATGGTGTAGCAAGTAGGTACTGGCAAAATTTATGCAACACATAGATCATGGACAAATCTTCGCACTCTGTAGTTGTGTAATTCTGTTCTACAAGAGTCATCTTTCTACTAGCAAAATAGATAGGATGATCTACAATACCTTCTCTAGGTTGATCCAACACTACACTAATGGTCATCCCGCAGGCATCAACATGTACATGAAATGGTTTGTCCCACAAAGGAAAATTTAAAATGGGCACGGTAGTAAGTTTCTCCTTCAATGTCTCAAATGCACGCTACCGCTATTCTCCCGAGAGAACATACCTTTTCCTTTCAAGTAACTCTTCTAAGAGTGCAAAAATTTAGCATAGCCTTTGATAAATTTTCTATAATATCATGTATGTCCCAAAATCAGGCACCTCACTTCAACTAGTAGGCTCCCTAGGCCTATAATGACTGTAATTTTGTTGGATCCACCAACAAACCCTCCTTGCAGATTATGTGTCCCAAAAGTATCCCCAATGGTGTAGCAAATATACAATTCTTGATGTTCAAAGAGATACTCAATTGTCTACACCATTCAAACATCAAGCGTAGATTGTCACACCGATCCTTCACTCATCCATACATCATCCAATCATCTAAATATACCTATAATAAGTTGTGAATAAATTCTTTGAATGCTTGGATGACTATGTTTGAAAATACAACTGGTGCATTCTTAAGACCAAAAGGCATCACAATATAGGAAAACCTACCCCATTCGGTAGTAAATGTAGTTTTTCTTGATCTTGTTAGGCAATCCTAACTCGGTGATACCCAGAGAATCCATCTATAAACAAATATATTTCACGCACTACAACTCCTATTATTTCCTTAGTAAATGGAGTAGGGAATGGATCTATTACATATGCAGCATTCGATCCTCGTAATCCACACATATTCTAATTCACCCATCCTTCTTGATATTGATCACCATTGGACTAACCCATTCTAACTCATCAAGGGGCTTAATAATTCCAGATTTTAACATGTTATCAATATCTTGCTTGAGCTTTTGAGCAAATTGGGGTTCATTATGAAAGTCCTCTTTCTAACCGGTGCACCCTCTTTAAGATTTATCTTCATTTCCCCTAACAATTCATGCATGCCTTTAATTTCACGGTACTCCCTAGGAAATAGGTCCTGTAGTCCCTTAATAACTCAATGATTTTTGCCACTTCGAGTCGACCAATAATCTCCAATTATGGCTTCCTTAGGCTCGATATATGTTCCAATATTCACGTGCATTGTCTACATAGGTTCATGACAGGATGTGCGTGGTCTTATCTACACCGTCCTATTGAATGGTTTACATCTAGATTATCTACTTCTTTGTTATCCACTAAGTAGATCATTTTTCCTTTCTCTTTCTCAAGGCAAGCACATTGAAGTAATATTGCATCAGCCTCTAGTTATTTATCAAGACGCGTCTCATAAGTCCTCTTTATCTAATAATTCCTAGAGGAGTTCTTCACCTTGCACTATCCCCCATAGTTAAGTGTGTGATAACTTTCAATGCTTCTTCTACTAGAGGTTGTGTGGAGAAGAAGTATAAACGTATGTGCCATTCTTGTAGCTAAATTATGCCAATTTCTAGTTTCTCTATGGATTTCTACATATACGTACCAAGCACGCGCGTAGCCTCATAAAGTGGAATAAAATTGGTGTACCCATCTTGAAGGTGGTAAAGCTTGTTATCCCTCCTGTCTAGAGTCTCTCACACTTTTGAACATGGTGGCCTTTGAAATGGTTGATCACCATGAAAATTGTAAATTTGTGTAGGTGCATTACTCGTAAAGAACCTAGTAGTAAGAGAAACCCCAATTTCATTCCATTCAACCAAATTATCCCTATGGACTACCCACCAAAGATGTTCTTGTCCCACGAAGTGCATATGCTAACATATTTCTCCTCTCTGCATTCAATCAATTTTTCTTCCATGACACACAAGAATATCATGGATCCCATTCTCTCCGTGTAACAAAGTATTGAGTTGTTACCTATCCTCCTTACATAACATAATTTTGTGCCTTGAGGGATTATGCTCTTTACATTGTGCCCTACCAACTCATAAGTGTTGTGAGCCCAATTATCACAAGAAACACTTGTAGTATCACTAATAGACTATGCATCCTCCCACTGAATTAGTCCTTCTTTGGTTGGTTCAATCATCTCTGGATCTCGGATGGCGTGTACATAAATCCTATTCAGATATTCTTCACTTAAGGGATCAACATAGGGCATGGAATTTCCATCTGTCAAAGGGATAATGACCCTTTCCTCTTTATTTTCAAAACTGATATAGCCCTTGTTGAACCAAAGATCAACATTATTTTCATAAAGCACCAATGATGCCACAATAGAGCTAGGAAGCTATCTAATTCTTCCAAATGTAAAACTTCAAAGTATCAAGTGAACTTTGTTCCTTGTGTGGTATTTAATGCAACTTTTAAAACTCATATGGGAGTGGCCTTAGTCTGATTATCCATGAATAATACATTAGAGGATGGCTGCGATGGGGGTCTTCCCATTTGTACCCATGCATCCAAAGTAAGAACATTGACTTATGCGCTTTGTATCAATAGAAATATTACTCAATAGCCACCCATCCATAATAGCATTCAAAGTAATTTACTTTTCATAATCTAGGTAATGGGGTGAGAGATTTGTGTGCAAGATATGTCATTTGGTCTCAATACTTTCACGCAGAGTGTTCCCTTTTAATCAACTCCTAATATTGAAATGATGTTCTCCTAGCGCAATATTTTACACACTTCTCTCAGGTCATCTATATCAGGTTGGACCGTCTCTAATGCTTTATTCTGATCCTTTAAATATTGTATCTCAGCCTAAATATTCCTTAGCACTTCCATGGTATCATAAAAACCTCCTTCGATAGGCAGGATCTAGGTACCATGCATGAAGAACCTCATCCTTAGTGATGGTAGGTTTTGCTCTAATGCCTCCCTAGTACATGCTACCTCGGTCAACTAATGATCTTCACTTGTAGTGCCTTAGATTCTACTCCCATTTTGGGCATCCATTGATTGTCCACAATGCACCGTATCCTAACCATCCCCGTGCTTTTATTTTCTTGTTTATGTTGCTTAGTTAGATCCTCATATAAAGTCCGGGCATTCTTCATAGTTATGGTTCTTCCAACAGAAAGAACATGAAATATTCTCGAGGACACTCGTGCCTATAGTGGTCAAGATATCTACATGTATAACATGTTCTGCAATGAAAATCACTTCTTCCAACACCATGACATCGTCCTCCAAATCCACCGCAGATCCTCAACCTCTACCATGACTACCTTCAAAATTCCCCTCATTTTGATCATAGCGTGTTGATTGTGCTCCTAGTCTTGATGCTCATTCTTTCCCTTAGATTTATCTAAAAGTATAGTTTTCCGTACACTAATATCTATAACATCATGGATCCATCCAATCACCTGGTAGCTCTCCGTGTCATGAGTCCTGGACCTACAAATTTAATAGTAGCTTGAAATGTTCTTCCTTATCATGCATTGTAATAATGGGTAGTGGTTAGCATCATGGTTTAAGTGGCATATCTCATAATCCATAAATAATGATTGTACTATTCTATGAGGACAACTATCCTTTATGTGACTCTCTACTTCACAATCTGCACACAAAATTCCCGAGCATATTTCATGGGCGTAATTTGCTTTGATATAATTTCTCTAGTTGTTTTGTCATAGCTACAATTTGTGCCTCTATTAATGGGCTAATTCGTGTCAATAATCCCAACTACCTCAACATGTAGGGCTTCTTCCAATGCTTCACGCAGATCCATATATGTCTTATGTGACATTACCCTCCTAAATTCTATAATCAATCCCCTAACAAACCATTGTGCATGTTGGCTTGCAATTATGTCATAAGAAAGCTTTGATAACAAAACTTTAAACCATGCATCATACTCTCTAACACTTTCAATAGTGCCTTGCTTAATATCCTTAAGTGCACTTGTTATCCAAATTCACCCCCCAGGGTTAATTTGATAACATACATCAAAATTCTCAAGTCTCAGGAAAATGGATTGATTCAGGGAAAAAATCATGTTTCTAAGGTTCCCTCAGATTTTTTCTAACCCCCCTGGCCGAAGAAGGAAAGAGAAAGCTCTGAGAAAATGTGAAAAAGTTGCAGAAAACAAGCTTGGGATAGGAAAAATCGTGAAAATTGGCTAAGTCCTAAGTCCTCGCAAAAGTTGGAACAGTTGGGACATCAAGGCGCGGATCGGCCGAAAAGGCTCCAGGCGGCCCGTGAAGCAAAGGGACATCTGGGACAAATGGACGTGAAGGGCACGAACCACCCGGTTCGGCCGAAAAGGAGAACTTTCGCAAAGGAACAATCGGGCCGTCGGGACGCGTGGGACGCGGAAAGTCTGGTTCGGCCGAAGGAGAAGAAAATCGACTAACTGCTTTGGGACATGTGGGACAGAAGAACGCGAACCGGCCGAACCGGGTGAATCGAAGAATTTGTCCCAGACAGTCTGGGAGCAAGTGGGACAAAGGTACGTGAAGGATGCAAACCGGTTGGTTCTCCAAGCGAGAAATTTCGTATTGGGACAGTTGGGACAAAGGGACGCGTGGGACGCGGATAGCCGAAAAAGCCGAGAGCCAATCAGATTGCGCCACGTGTCATCGGTAGATAAGGGACAAGGAAGCCCATTTCAGGTGGATCAGAGGATTCTATCCCAAACAACACTGGGACATCTGGGACAAAAAGACGCTTGGGCGCGAAAAGCCGCAGACACTGCAGAATAATCAAATGCGACACATGTCACAAGGAGAAAGTCCAAAAGTCAAAGGGCGAGGTTTCAAGCACTGACCCGAGCCAATCAAAAGAGGACATGTGTCCAATGAAGCAAGAAAACCCACGGGACAGGGAAGGAGAGAGAATTACATATCCAATCAGCGTGTGCCACGTGTCATCCAGGTGGCAGAGCGCGGGAAAAATTTCAAAACTCATTTTCACCTGTTTTGTGCCCTAAATCTTCAGATCGACATATCTTTCAATCCAGAGCTCGATTTGCACGTTCTTTATATCAACGGAAATCTTGTGAAATTCTCTACATGATTTCAGGGTTAATCTTGAGTTTTGGTGTAGTCTAGAGAGATAAAATTGAGAAACAGATCTGACGCGTGTTCATGGCCAGAAGTGACATTCTAGTGACTAGATTTAATGCAGAATGGGTCGCATTCTCCTGTAATCCGGTCAAAATGATAGGGTATGGGTTTGTAAGGTCCCCCATGCCATTTTAATGCACCTGCAGTCAAGAAGGGATGGGCTCCCATGCTTTTGTACATTTTCTGTCCCCTGGGCTCGACCCATGTAATGTAAAAGCCAGATTTGGCTCATTTCGAGGGGGAACAATTTTTGACATAGCAGCTTCTTCTTTCACCTCCAGCAAGTGATTGTTTTGAAGAATCAGACCTCTCCAAAGGCTGTAACAGTTTTTACCTCTCTGAGGGTGTAATGCAGTGATTTTGACACTGGAAATGATAATGCAAGCTTTGTGAATGGTTTACAGTCCCTTGTTTGTATTATTTTCTTCATTTCAAGATCTTAAATTATATCTGATCAGTCTGTGTATGTTTTATGTTGTAAACTTTGGTTTGTGTCTATTTTCTTGATAGAAATGTTTCACCACTCCTTTTGGTGCATCACCATCTTTAGTTAGCTTCAATTTTTGCACTTCTACCACTGTCTCCTTGCAGTTTAGAGTAGGATTAGGATCTCGAACCTCTCGTAGTTTTACAAAATATAGATCTAAATCGAGGAGTTTGAGGAACCACCTCTAACTGAGATTCCTCTCGCCACAAGTCCCCACACTTTGAGAGAGGTTTCCATGTTTTGCAATCACACCGGATGCTAGAGTGAACAACCTAGAAGCCCGATCTCGCATCCGGGGGTCTTTGTGAGTCTGCAACAACAAAGACTTATACTCTTCTACTCAAACTCAGGGATATGAAACTCTTTTAAGAATGCATCCTTAAATGCTGCATAATCTATGCAAGTATGATCAGGGTCAAACTTTCTATACCAGTTGTGTGCATGCCCTTATAATGTAGTAGAAAATTGGATTTCCCTACGCTCAGAAGCTGTGATTCCCTTTTCATACCACAATATTTCACACATATGCACATATTCAACAACATATTCTATGCCCCTATACTCTAGAAGACAAAGAGACATTTCCATATAAATATTCTGGGGTTGGGGTGGACCTTGCCCACTTGATCCAGAACCTCCAGTGTTTCCCCTACCTCCAGAACCTCTAGACCCACCTGAACTAGAACTTCCCATGCCTCCTGATCCTAAACCTATAGGTTGAATAGGTCTTGTAGATGCACTCCTATGTGCTTCGACAGTAGTACTATACATAACCCCTATGGTCTGTGAAGTAGTTCCACTTCTAAAAGTGAATCCAACATTTGGTGCGCTCATATTCTATGCAGATGATGTGCCTAAAAACACACCCCCAAATAGAAATGAATTTGTTTGTCCTACCATTGATGTACTTTCTCTCTTACTTCCCAAAATTTCTTGGTGATTACTTGTCGTACTAGATACTGGAAAACCAAGCGCAAGGGCTAGGGTACTGTGGATTCGATGCACACCCATGGCCAAGGCATTCTCTACTAGCATGCTTCATTGTGAGTCCGAGGGTGATCCTATCATGCTTTCTAAGATGGGGGAGTTCTTGATGTTCTGCTCCACGTCTTCTACATGAGCTTCAAATCCTTCATGAGTCATCTCTCTCCTTAACTCCATAATTTGTGCAACAAGATGCTACTTCTCTATCTTCTCTCGCGTGCCTCATTATACTTAAGCCGCCTTTCCTCTCTACCTCTCTCGTCATTAGGTAAATACCATATTTCACCAATCCTACTCCTACCCCGCGCGTGGTGAAGTTTAGTTAGCCATCGGTTTACTCTCTAGATTCAAAGTTACCATAAATATCTTGATTGCAATGGAATTTCTTGTATGTAAGCTCCTTGATGTATTAAGAACTCAAATTCAGCTACCTCTAGACATAAATAAGTGAAATTGAATATTCCAAGATATAACTATTCAAGACACCACAAACCACATATCCATAGCTTGTGTCCAAATCGATCAGCATTATAAATGGCCTAGAATTCTTCTTGTGCCTAGCCAAGTGTGTGATATATCCAATTCCATTTAGATACATAAGAAACCAGCCACTCATACAGCTTCTATTGAAAGATAACAAAAATCTCTCATATAAATTGTCATACAGATTACTTCTCCACCCAAGTGTGTGCATTAAAATTAGATCCAAAGGTTGAACCACTATGTGTATTCTTCTTCTAGATCATTTACCCATTCTTCAATACTTCCTAAGGTCAACCGGTATGTCTTCATTGCATAACCATCATGAAAGCAACTAAAAAGAGGTCTTGGAAATGAAAACAATGATACACCCAAGAATTTAGTGGTATAAATCCAATAAAACCCTATGAAACCGCCGACATACTAGCACACATCACTCAAATTTTGCATCGAGCACTCACCCGAAGCACGTAATGTACTAGATCCTCTTTTAGGGTTGTTGTTGTAGGATGTTAGCATGAAGAATAATTTTACATATATAATTCCATTACTAACACATAATTTCTCTAGACCATACCATATCTATATCCAAGGAAAAAAATAACCATGTTGATATCACAACCATACTAGATTCATATATACATAGAACTAATCCCTTAGATTCAACAAATATCCTCCATTATATTTAATGCAATAAGTTACAGAAGCTTCATTACAATATCAAAAGTATGCATGTAGCAGCATAACATTGTATGTCCTGATCTCATCTATTATATTATATCTATTACACAGTCTACTCCATCTATATAAGGGTGGGGACTTTCCCTTCACCACTTATCCTTTCCAATAATAGGTCGCATGCTATTCTTAGCCACGTGCCTTTACAACACTAGCCACACATGCAAGTGTGCTAATAATAGACTACTACTAGCTAATCGACAAAGAAGATCTATTTTAGGCTTACTTCCATGCAAAGTACTTTGTATCCAATCCTCCAAAAATAGCCAATGTGTGGCATGCACCTCTCTACCTCGCTTGTGTGCTTTGCACGCCATCTCTAAAAATAGACCTTTATGAGTGAATGTGGCTAAGTCCCGAAAATATGAACTTCTATACCAAGCACATGTTCTCCTATTCATTCACGCCTTTGAATATGACTTGCTTTCCCGTGTGAACTTCTTGTGCTTTCTCTGTCAAGTATTCTTTGATCAACATGAGTCAGGCTAGAACCTATGCTAGTGATGATGTGAGAAGAGGATGCGTGTGCCAAAGAGATGCCAAGACAAAGGACAATAGTTTGAAGAGAGGAAGTGGTACATGGAAAGTATCTAGACCCTACTCATCAGAAGGAGGTGTATTAAGAGACTATGAATGTGATTCAAGTCTGCAAGGGGAGATCTAATGTCTAAAGGAGCAATCAAGGTAGTTAGAGCAAAGGAAGGATGTCAAGGTTCCAAAGAATGACCTGGATGAGGTCAAGGAAGTATGTAAAATGTTAAGGAAAGATAATATTATTCCCTTTCTAGGAGAATGGATGAGGGAGAAGGTACCACGCATCGAGAAGAGTGTGAAAGGCAAAGTTTGCATGCAAACCTTCCTCCTCACAACCTCGACTATGATAAGGAGATTACTTTGAATGTAGTTGTTGATGGGTGGCTTCTGAGTAATATCCTCATCGACACAAGAGCAGAGGTCAATGTTCTTACCTTAGATTTCGGCATCAAATGGGAAGGCCCGCATTATAGTCATCTTCGAATGCTACATGGAAAAAATACTAAGGCAAAGTGCCCATTAGAGTTCTTAAGGATGCGCTTATCACCATCCAAGCGGCTAAGTTCACTAGAGAATTTTAATTCTTGGTGCTCACCGAGGTAAAAACTTTCCAAAGATTACTTGGGTGCCCATGGTGTTACGAGAACAATGTCAACCTACAATTTAACAAAGGGTATATCAACTTTGAGAACAAGGAAGAAAGGGTGATCATTCCTTTGATAGATGGGAAGTCAATGCCCTATGTTGATCCCTTTAGGAGAAGAATTCCTTAAGAGAATGTATGTGCACTCCATCGTAGATCCTAAGATAATTCACCCCATCGATGGAGTCATCCAGCTTTAAGATGCTATGTCCTTGAGTGATACCGCTAGTATGACATGTGACGATTGGGCGCATGGGAATTATGAGTTGATTGGGTGATAGTTGAGAGTATCTATAACAAGGGTAACAAAGGCATACTCAATAAATCACCTAGAAGGAAATAATTTGCCAAGTTACTTTGGAGGAGCATATCCTAAAATTTTCTTACGAGAAATGGAGGCTTAATGGAAGAATGAAGACGAGTAGAGGGTAATGCTCAACTATAACCTACTCAAAAATACAAAGATGCTGGTGGGATACACATCAGGAGAACCTCCTGGAGTGGTGTGAGGTAAGGATCACATTTTGTGTAAGGTTCTCCAGAACAACGCGCTTGCTGTCATACAAGACTACCATGGTAAAGAGACTACCTCATTTCATATCCAAGCATGCACATAAAAGGCTGGAAGGGAAGCATAGAAGAATTACCACCTTTGTTATGGGTGCATAAATTTTATTCCACCTTATAAGGTTGTGTGCATGTTAGGTATGTTCATTCAGATATGCGTCGTTAAACAAGTAATTGGTAGGAGTTGGCGCGGATCTCATTCAAGCATTGAGTATAGGAGTACCAAGCCATCGCCAGAGATAAGGCATTGCAAGTAATCAAGTGCCCCATGATGGGAGACAAGTGTTATGGCATAGGATAGGTTGTTGGAGTTACTAGGTGAGCCTTAATTAGACACGTGCCTCAATGAACAAAAATTAAAGGAATTACATCTTGAGCGTGCATGCATGGAAAAAGTAAAAGGAAAAATGGTAAATGTAATAGACAGAGAAGATATGGAAATTTTAGATGTTAACCATTCGAAGGTACATGAAAATTAATAGAAAACACAGATGATCGAGTGCACGTCTACCATGAGCCCTTGAAAATAAATAAGGTTAACATTAGAACGGAGACATAACCTAAGGAAGCTATCATCGAGACTATTGGTTGGAAAAATAAGTTTTAAAGGTCATTGATCTGTTGTGCGAGTTCCAATATTTTTTTCCTCATGGGTACCATGAACTCAAAGGTGTTCACCATTCCTTGGGAGAGATGAAGATCAAGTTGAAGGAAGGTACATGCCCGATTCAGAAGAGGCCTTATCGGATGAATCCAAATTTATGCATATGGGTCAAGGAAGAAATATTCAAGATGATAAGCATCCGGTATCATTGAGAAAATGGAAGAATCAAAATGGATAAGACCAATGGTTATCAGTATTAAGAAGGATGGTAAGATAAGAATATGTGTTGACTATAGGGATTTGAATGTAGTATGTGTCATCAATCCTTTTCCAACCCTCTTTATGAAGAAATTTTGGAGGGAGTAGCTGCATGAAGTCTACTCCTTCACGAATGGGTTATCGTGGTATCACCAAGTCGAGATTCCAAAGGAAGATAAAAGAAAGAAAAATTTCACCACTAAGTGGGGAAGTTTTACCTACACGGTTAAGCCTTTTAGATTGAATAATGTGCTTGTTGTGTTCTTGTGCATCGTGGTACAAGCGTTTGTGACTTCATCCATAAGTTTCTTCAAGTTTACCCGGATGACTGACTATGTATGGATCGGTGAAAGATCATTGTGACAATTTAAGGCTGATGTTTGAGAGATGTCGGCAATTGAGGATATCCCTTAACATTAAGAAATGTACCTTTTCTACTCCATTTAGAACCCTGTTAGGACACGTTATATGCAAATAAGGACTGTTAGTAGATCCCGCTAAATTTACAGCTATTGTTGGATTAGGGAGCCTACTAATCAAAGTGCATTATGTAGATTCCTTAGCCATACGAGGTACTTAAGGAAATTCATCAAGGGATATGCCAATATTTCTATGCCCTTGGAGGAATTATTAAAACACAAGAGTGCCTTTCATTGGGGAGAAGTGCAAAGAGAAGGAATTTGACATTTTGAAGGATAGGCTTATTGCAACGCCCATATTACGTTTTCCTTTTTGGGATAATCCTTTCTATGTGCATGTTGATGCCTCAAGAACAACTATGGGAGCAATGCTAGCACAACCTAGTGAGGGAATTTTTAATCATCCCTTGTGCTTTGCAAGTAAAAATTGACACCAATAGAACAAAATTACACAACTACTAAGCACGAAGCATTGTCTATGATCTACATGCTCCACAAGTTTAGGTAGTATTTGTTGGCAACACCATTCATATTCTACATAGACCACATGGCATTGAAATAATTAGTCAACAATCCCATTCTACAAGGGCGCATATGTCATTGGGTCCTATTATTTCAAGAATTTCAGTTCATAGTGGTCGTAAAATAAGGAAAAAGAAATTTAGGACCTGACCACTTATCAAGGATTAACTAAGGGGAAGACATGTAAAGGATTGAGAATTCCATTCCAAATGTGCAACTATTTAGGTTGCAAGCACACCCCTCGACTTAGAATATATCGCAGTTGTTCTTAAAAATAGGTGTGGCACCGTAAGGAATGAAGGCTTTAGAGAGAAAGTATTTAACAATACACGCCACACCTTACATGTTGATTAGTGGAGACCTGTATAAGTTAGGTCGTGATGAGGTTCTACGCCGATGTGTATTGGAGAATGAGCACGTGGTAATTATGGAGGAAGCATAAGGTGGGATTACATGAGGACACTATGCAGGAAATGCTACTATGGGAAAGATTTTATTAGTAGGGATTTGGTAGGAAACCATCTAAAATGATTGTATTGAGTTTTATAAGTCATGTGACCATTAGTAGTGCCTTGGAAAACCTAGAAAGAGAGATGAAATGCCCTTGTGATCAATAGCCAGAGTGAACCTTTTGAATAATGGGAAATCGACTTTTTAGGGCTAATTGTGCCACCGCATGAAGGAATGGTTCACAGATATCATAACTTGCACCGATTACTTGACATGGTGGGCGAGGCAACACTTACGAAGAATTGCACTACGCTCCAACTACTATATTTTTATGGGAGAACATAATCAACAAGTATGGTTGTCCTTTAAGTTTAACAAGTGATAGAGGTACACACTTTCTCAATGAAACAGTGGATTATGTTAGTAGAATTTACGGTGGCCCATCATAAGACTACCCCATATCACCCTCAAGCAAATAGAATCTGCTGAAGTCATTTAACAAGATACTAAGTCACATGTTGACTAAGATCTCGTGACGTTAAAAGATAAGATTGGGATGACAAAGTATCATCCATTTTATGGGCATATAGGATAACCTATAAAAGGTTGAACAAAGCCACACTGTTTCAATTGGTGTTTGGCTTGGAGGCTATTTTTCCAATTGAATTCATGTTACCATCACTGCGTATATAGCATGTGCAGGAGGGTTAGCTGATGAACAAGCACTGGAAGAAAGAATTGATAAGTTGATGCAGTTAGATGAAAGGTGATCACTTGCTAGATGAAGTAAGAAGATAGAAAAAGCAAGACAAAGGGCATGGCATGATCATCATATCAAGAACAATAAGTTTGAGGTTGGGAAAATGTTGTTGTTGTATGATTCCAAGATTCTCGCTACCCCGGGAAGTTGAAAGTCCATTAATTGGGACCCTACATCATCTCATGCATTCTTGATTTAGGTGCTTGCTTCATAAGAACTCGATGGGACGAGGTTACCAAGTCACTTCAATGGAAGTAGATCAAGCCCTACTATAAATAAGTCTTCTTGGTGTTTGTAATAAGGCGATTGCTAGTTAGTTTAGAATTTCCCTTTATGATTTTTCTTTCTCGTTGCTTGTTCCTTTATTTTTGTTTTGTTTTGCACCTTGTGTGTTGGTAACCACATTATATTTCCGTGGTCGTGTATGGGCAAGAGGACTATGCATATATTTTAGTGTGGGGTGTAGTAATACAAAGTATAGGCCTCGTAATACAAGTTGAGTCCCAAGCACGCCGGCACATCACTCACCTAGTCGAGCGCTCACCTAAAGCACGAAAAGGTACCGTGCCCCTCTTTAGGGTTGCTTTTACAAGATGTCGGCATGATGAAGACTTGAAGCATTCAAATCTATGGCTTTTATATCATTCTACATTACATGTTCAGATCTAGATCTTAAAGTATCATATATTAGACAATAATTATAATGAGAACCTTCATACAATAATAAACTATAACCGTGATCAACACCTTGATTTAGTCAATAACCTCCATTATATTACATGCACGAGAATACACGAAGCTTATTACAACAGATAACACCATAGTCTATGCGCACATCAAATTTGGCAACATAACCCCAAAATAACTCACTTCACACACACCTCTATGCTACATAGTTCACTACATATATATAAGGGTGGGGACTTGCCCTTCACCACTTATCTAATCCTAAAATAGGTTGTATGCTATTATTAGCCAAGATTCGTTACAAAAATAGACACACATGCAAGTGCGCTAACAATATATTTCTTTTAGTTAGCTTTCATTAGTAGATCTATTCTCACCTATATCCATGCAAAGCACTTCGTAGCTGATCCTCCAAAAATAGCCAATACGTGTTGTGCAAGTATTTGACCAGTTTGTGTGCTCCGCATGCTATCTCCAAAAATAGATCCTCATCGTGAAAATGGATAAGTCCCAAATCTGTCTCTCTTCTTCGCGAACCTTTTGTATGTCCTTCACTAAGTTCCAAATTATGATTGACCAACATTACCCCACACTAATCACATTTCGCTTCCGACAATGGTTGTCTCAAAAATGAATCAAAGAATGTGAATAAAGAGATAGAAAGAATTTTGATGAATAAAAGAATGTTTTTACCCTACAGTATCTTCTGCTTCAACCTAAAGAATCAATTCTGGATATTCTTCTTTTATCTCCAACTCTAAAGTATGCTAATTATTGAGCACAGATTCTACCTTTTCTAGGATATCCACTGCAATTGACTCTAACTCATCCTTTGCAATCTCTCCCTTCTCATTCTGCAAGACCAACACAATGTTGGAAATTACAGTCATTCTTCCCTCTAACAAGTCCATCTTTTGCACGATGAGTTTCCCAAGCTCATCCATCCTTTCATTGTGTGGTTCTTGAGCTGTTGTAATGGCCTAACACTTCTACTTGACAAGCACTAACCATTACGCGGCCCAATGTTTCATTTTTCATGATCTTAAGGACTTCATTGTCTTCTAAAATGGTCCTTGTTCTTAAAATTACTTCTAGGGCTGTACAAATATTCATGCTTGATCTTCTTTCTTTAGTTCCTCCTGCAACCTCAAGTAACCCCTCATATGAGGCAATCTTCCGCATCACTAAAGAATTTTCCCACTCTTTGCTTCTTGTGATGGATCCTTTAGCACCGGCATGCACAGAGGTCCATCTTCAAGCACTAAGTCCACCAAGGTACTTACATAATGCATTTCTAAAGGAAATGTCTTGCGTAACTTTGGCTCTAAGTGTGGCTTTGCTTTCATGATGTTTTCCCCAATTTCCTCTACCATGCCAATGAAAACAAAATTCTTCTTTTGTGCTAAGTTTTTTTCTTGATTTAAGCACACCATTTCTTCATCCTTATTCATGATCTCATCCCTTAGCGCCCTAATTGTTGCAGCCTTATCCATATTCCACCTTTCCATCTCTATCGATACCTTTACCAAAGCATTTCTCACTTGTTCATCCGACATAACAAAGTAGGATTTACTATTATGTGTCTTGCCGAGGTGTCATCTTAAACCTCCATGATACACATAACTCCTCACATACATCAAAGTCTAGTTCATCCATATGTGTGTGCATCGACCATGACGATTACTTCCTTTTGTGCACAATTGACATCTCTTCATCCATCATCTCCCAACCATATAACTCCTTTTATGTAATTGTGCTCTCGAAAATGGGCACGAATAATTTTACCTATGTCCTCGGTGTAGCCCATGGCTAGTGGAACATACTCCCAACTTTTTCTCTTTTTCATGGCCCTTAGGAACTCGCATAAAGATTTGGAGCTTGTTTTGATGTGTCTGAATGGCAGTTCTCGCTTTTGTCTCATCTCGCTTCCTCTTCTCCCTCCATTTATTCATCCTTTTGTCCTTCCACGTTCTATGGAGGTGTAGGGGAATTAGACGCACTTTCCTCGACTTTTCTACCTCCTCATTCAGCTTTAACTTCCTTCTTCTATTCTCGCCTATCTCCTTCTATGGGAGAGTAGAGGTGATCTATGCACCGATTGTGGAGTAGCACCTGGGTCCTTGTTCTCCCGATATTTTAAAATGGCACTCTCCTCGAGTGTATCCAAGTCCTCATCCTCTCCCTCATGTGGCTGGGGGAAGGTCACGTGCTCATCTACATCCCTATTTGGAAGTCGTGTTCTATCTCTATGCTCCAAACCACCACTATCTTTTTGCTCTTCTTCTTCATCATCTACTTGTATTGTCTCTATGGGTTTAGAGTCTTTGAAACATTCTCCATTGTATGCTTACCTTTTTGCATCCCTAGGAGTGTGAACTCATTCTCCACATACTTAGTGTTCTCTAGATTGGGTTTAAGTTAAAGGTACACAAGCACTACTCGGTATCCAAAACTACCAAGCTTATAGGATTCATGCTTATATTGTATGGGATGAGCCTCTCAATGTAGGAATTTCACCCTAGATATACATATTTCTTCCTCAAAGTGTGGTAGTCGAATCTACCTTGTTTCGCATTGAAGGTTAAGTGGTGTGCATCTAAATACTAGTGAACTTATGCCTGGAGATATGTTTCTATGAAGGCATACGACATCTTACACCATGGGCTCCAAGCCCCATCCTTCATCACAAATTGTATGATGTAAAAATGCTAGTAAATTACAAAATGTACTACCTTACCCACCACCGAAGGCAACTCCTTGGGTATGTGCCATTCTTCTTCAAATGTCACGTGGAGCCTATCATACCACATCTCCACCCTCTACTTAAATGGTCCACCCATTGATCCTTCACACAAGTATTTTTAAAATCTTTCTGCCAGAGACTTGTATTCTGTGGGGTACTCTCAAATCTTCTCTTTTGGCCCATCGGGCACTCCAATCTCCATGAACACCAAAGACAATAAAATAGTGCCAAACTTATTCTTTCACCTGTCTACACTTCTTCAATTATTGTCTTTGCTATGTGATCCGTGATATTGTAGGCCACTCCTTCAAACATATTCTTTGCAATGTGTAGCCACATTGTGTTTACATGCAACCATCTTTCTTGGTCATTTAACTTTGTTACAAGATGTGCAACTGCCTACACTACTGGGTACTTCTTCAATTTGTCAATTTCCATGCTGCGCGGACCTTTGGTATACCCCAGCTCCTTCCTTGTCTCTAGGATTACGACCTTGTCGCTTAAATCACTATCTAGATCTATTTTTGAAGCCCTTAGTCCCGTTACTATTGAAATCAAGGAAACTTTTATTCTTACCCTTTGTCACGGTAAAGTAGAAGAAGTCCTCATGGACTCGCTCATCAACCACCAATACAATGGTTCATACTTTCCAAAGTATGGCAGCTAGTACAACCGATAGACTCTTATTTTCTTTAATAAATTTTGGTTCTTGAGCTACTCTTGTAAGGGCCTCTTGCTTCGCTTGATAAGTGCTAACCATTCTACACGGCCGAATGTTTCATCTTTCATGTTCTTTAGAACTTCATTGTCTTCTAAAATGGTTCTTGTTCTTAAAATTTCTTCTAGGGTTGTCTAAATATTCATTGCTTAATCTATTTTCTTCATTTCCTCCTGTAAGCTCAAGTAACCCCTCATATGAGGCAATCTTCCACATCACTCAAGAATTTTCCCACTCTACTTCTGCGATGGATCCTTTTCCACCGGCATGTACAGAGGTCCATCTTCAAGCACTAAGTCCACCAAGGTACTTACATAATGCATTGTTGAAGGAAATGTCTTGGGTACCTTTGGCTCTAAGTGTGGCTTTGCTTTCATGATGTTTTCCCACACTTCCTCTACCATGTTGATGAAAACAAAATTCTTCTTTTCGCTAAGTATTTTTCTTGATTTAAGCACACCATTTCTACATCCTTATTCTTGATCTCCTCCCTTAGCGCCCTAATTATTGCAGCCTTATCCATATTCCACCTCTGTCGATACATTTATCAAAGCATTTCTCACTTGTTCATCCGACATAACAGTAGGATTTATTGTTATGTGTCTATCCTGAGGTGTCTTCTTTAACCTCCTTAATACACATGACTCTTCACACACATAAAAGTCTAGTTCATCCATGTGTGTGTGCATTGACCATGATGGTTGCTTCCTTGTGTGCACGATTGACATCTCTTCATCCATCGCTCTTAGCCATACAACTAATTTTATGTCACTGTGCTCTAAAAATGGGCGCGGACAATTTTACCTGTGTCCTCAGCCAGTGTAGCCCATGGCTAGTGGAACATATTCCCCAATTTTTATCTTTGTTCTTGGCCCCTCAGGAACTTGGGATTAAATATTTGGAGCTTGTTTTGCTATGTCCCGAGTAGCCTTGGTTGTTGTCTCATCTACCTCCTTTTCTCCCTCCATTTCTTCATCCTTTTGTTCTTCCACATTCTCTAGAAGTGTAGGGGAATTGGGCACACTTTCCTCAAAATCTTCTTCCTCCTTGTTCAGCTTCAACTTCATTCTTCTCTTCTCATTTGTCTCCTTCTATAGAGAGAGTTGAGGTGATGATCTGTGCACTTATTTTGGAGTAACACCTTGGGTCCTTCTTCTCTAGAATACTCTTTTAAAATAGTGCTCTCCTTAGATCGCATCCAAGTCCTCATCGTGTCCCTCTTTTGGCTAGGGGAAGTAGTCATGTGATCATCTTCTTCCCTATTTGGAGGCTACCTTCTCCCTTTGTGCTCCAAACCACCACTATCTTCTTGCTCTTATTCTTCATCATCTATTTATATTATCTTTGTGGGTATAGGGTTGGAACATTCTCCATTGTATGCTTACCTTTAGGCAGCCCCAGAGCATGAACTCATTCTCCACATGCTTAGTGTTCTCCAACTTGGGCTTGAGTTGAAGGTACACAAGCACTATTAGTAGCCCAAACTACCAAGCTTATAGGCTTCATGTTTATAATGTCTGAGATGAGCCTCTCAATGTAGGCATTCCACCCTTGATATACATATTTCTTTATCAAAATGTGGTAGTCACAATCTACCTTGTCTACATTGAAGGTTAAACAAGCAGTGTGCATCTAAAAACTGGTGAACTGATGCCTAGAAATATCTTGCTATGAAGGCATACAACAACTTGCACCATGGGCTTGAAGCCCCGCCCTTCATCGCAAATCACGCGATGCAAAAATGATGGTAAACTGCAAAATGTACTTTGCCTTACCCATCACCAAAGACAACTCCTTGGGTATATGCCATTCTTCTTCAAATGCCGTGTGGAGCCTATCATACCACATCTCTGCCATCTACTTAAATAGTCTACCCATTGATCCTTCACATAAGTATTTTTGAATCTTTCTTCCAGAGACTTATGTTCCATGGGGTACTCCCAAATCTTCTCTTTTGGCCCATCAGCACTACAATCTCCATGAACACCAAAGATAATAAAATAGTGCCAAAACTTATTCTTTCACCCTGTTCACACTTCTTGAATTATTTTCTTTGTTGTGTGATCGTGATATTGTAGACCACTCTTTCGGACATCTTCTTTGTAACGCAACTGACCATTGTGTTTACTCGTGACCATATTTCTTGGTCATTCACTTTATTACAAGATGTGTAATTACCTCGCACTATCGGGTACTTCTTCAACTTGTCAATGTCCATGCTTTGTGGACCTTTGATATACCCCAACTCCTTCCTTATCTCCGTGGATTACAACCTTATCGCTTAAATCACTATCCATATCTTCTTCCGAAGCCCTTAGTCCTATTAATGTTGAAATCAAGGCATTGTGATTCTTACCCTTTTCCGGTGAATTAGAAGAATTCCTCATGGATCGTGCTCATCAACCACCGATACAATGGTTCATACTTTCCAAAGTATGGCAGCTCGCATAACCGGTAGACTCTAATTTTATTTAATAACTTTTCACCATAGCGTCATCGGGTAAGTGCACGAAGTTGGTGGACAATTCTCGTGGACATAAAAACCTGAAATTTAGGAACCGCATGATTGTGGTTCTTGAATTTCAGTGTTCGCAATTACTAAACCTATAATCATGAGCACGGTTATAAACCATGATCATGGAACTCTGAGACAAAATTAGCAGTCCGTGGGTCCTCATTTTCCCCATTTTTCATTTCAAACCGTGATTTCTCCTAGACATTTTTCACTCGAGCTTTGAATACCACCTCAAAATTGCTCATCGAGACTTCTGGATCACGATAGATTCAACCATGCCACCAAGACGAGGAGGTAAGCCCCCGATTTTAATCATTTTTTTGCATTTTAGGTTTTTTTTTGCATTTTCATGGGTTTTTTGAAATGTTTGTTTATATATACAATTTTCTTGTTTTGTCAGTTGGTAGAAAGCTCAAAATCATGCAAACCGTTAAAACATTCCTCAAAACCCACCGAACATTCCTCAAAACCCTCGAACATTCCTTAAAATCCTCCTCCAAACATAGATCCACCTCTGTGGGCTCCTTCTATCCCCATTGAAATAGCAGAACACAAGATAATATCATTGGAAGAATCTGAGAAAATAAAATTTTCATTGAGAACCTTATTCAGACTATAAGACAAAATCATGCCACAAATCCATCCCGCATGACTTTAGCCAACACATTACAAACATTGATTGGTGAATTCAACTCCACAACTAACCAAATACATAGATGGAATACCTTT
The DNA here is from genome assembly GCA_018340775.1 of Taxus wallichiana var. yunnanensis. NCBI lineage: Eukaryota > Viridiplantae > Streptophyta > Pinopsida > Cupressales > Taxaceae > Taxus > Taxus wallichiana. The sequence continues at coordinate 618,335,692 of CM031242.1, read as the reverse complement.
AGAGGTGATTATAGGCGGTGGTATGCGGATAAATTATCCCATGCGGCCATAAAAGACAAAAAAAATGGAAAAGACCTCATTTGTGCATTATTTACTGACCCGAGAACCAATGCCCCCCGCAGTTACTTGCAAATAGTTCCCAATCCATTGGTGTCATGATGAAAAAATCAAAAAAAAAATTAGGACTGATGGTGGATGGTTTTTGATTATCCACCATGCAACAACAATGAGGTTCCTCTTTATTTTTTGAAGAAATTATATTGCGAGTTTGTGCTTAATGAGGTCCCAAATTATTTTGAATTTTCTAAATTTTTTGGTCGAGGAGGTGGCTCTCAGAGTAGACTTGGTGCACGCATAGGTCAACCAAGGATCCCCCATGCCCCAAAACCCCCACTTCCTTCAGTTATCCCTCCTACAATGAAGGAGGTTGTGGAGATTGACACACTGCATGCATTGAGGGAGCTCACTGACACTCTGACCCAACATAGTGACTAGATTGCATCTGGTCATGTTGGTGGAGGTGCCAGTTCTAGCGCACCACACCACTGTGGATCATGTGGTGCCATATGCACTATGGGTGAAACATCATTATTGGTTCATAAAATTTATTTTCTATAGATGAGATGTTTAGGGGATGTTTTGGAACTCGATGCCACTAATATTGGTCTTTCACAGTAAATAATATATATATATATATATATATATATATATACACAATAGTTTAATTCACATGTTTGAGATTTTAATATATATGTATTTGATTGTACGTCATGTACATACATGTAAAAACTAATTTTTTATTTTATTTTAAATAGCAAGAGTCGGTGAAGGAAACATCCGAAAGACATGCTAGCTTACTACACTGGCGTGTTTCAAACGTAAGTTTTGAAAGTTGTACAAACTTACATTTTTAATTTCATTTGATTGCACTAGATTATTATTATAATGTTTCACGTGTATGTTGTACATATTAATATGTTTGTCTTTTATACACAGGAGCCTGGTGGGTCATCATCTGCTCTGGGAACTAAGGCTACTTGGCATGCCTCACATGAGTTTTATGTAGGTTAGTTTCTCTTTACACTTTGTTTCTAATTGTGGAAGTTCACGTGGATTACATGCTTTGGACCTCTATTATGTGGTGCACAGTCATACATAGATTTTAATATTGATTTGTACATGTTTTTTGTATAGCTTATGACTTCCAGAGAGACTCCTCCATATATGCAGACTGTGGAGGCTGCTTTATAGATCATCATAGCATCTTGCAGATCCACTAACTGAGGTATAATTTTTCAAATTTGTTAAATTTTATAGGTTCATTATTTCTTATTACTTAAATCTACAATATCAAATTTTGTATGTATGTGAAATATCTAATTTGAAAATTAATTATTTGTATGTAGCTTACCCTCGTGAGTCTACCGTTGTCCCCGTAATGCATCAACAACAAATTGATAGGGATCATGACATTGCATGGTAATAAAACTATACAAGTTTCTAAATTTTGAATGTATTTTGAAATTTTGGGTGTTAAAAACTTGTTGTTTATGAATGTGCAAGTTAGGTTACAAGCCTACTTAGAGACGCCTAGGACCACATGGATGAAATCCATAGTGGCATCTCCCTCCACTACATCCCCAGGTTGTGGACATGCTACTTCTAGCAGGGCAAAGAGAGGGAAGATGTTTCATGAGTAGATTCATAGTCCACCTAGATGTACATAGATATATATATGGGCCATCTGGTCCTAGTGAACATGTTTCTTCATATAGTCCATTGTATATATATATATATATATATATATATATAGCCTTTTGTGACCGCATGTGGTCCTATATACATTATGACACACTTAGTTTGAGATGTACACATGTTATGAACTTACATATTTTCAGAGACGTGCGTCTAGAGCACACTTTGTTTGATTCTTATATATCCATGTGTGTTGGTTTTCATAACGATATTACTGAACTATATGTTTGATTCGATTTCATTGCATGTATGATATCCTTCTATGTATGTTTTCATAACCATTTATTAGTTCTAGATATGTATGTTTGATTTAAAATTAAAAAACCATGTCCCGGAGCACTACATGGTACAATTGTTAAGCAAACCTATTCCATTAAGCAAAACCATGCTAGGTGAACTACAAAAGGGCAATACGTACAATTACTTTTTTTAAAAGCTAACACTCATCTGTTGCATATCAACTAATGTGAACATTGATAGAAATAAGTGAGGTAGAGTTCATCTTGAACTATGGTACTTATGGTGCAACATTGAAGATTTTACAATTTTCCCGATTTTCAAGTTTTACAATTTTCATATTTCTAGAATTGAAGATTACACAGAGGTTTCAAATTTTTTTCTTTGTTATCAAAACTTATTATTTTTAGTAAGGCTCATATGCCAATTTAATAATAAATATAATCATGTCTTCTTGTATTTGGATTGAGATGAAATTTTTTCATTATATTAGGTATTTTCATATGGTTTCCTGCTTCAAATTTCAAGTGTTTTCAATCTCCAGAATCGCAAGGATCTAAAAGGGCAAGTTTTTTCTCTAAAATTTTAAATGGGATGCTATAAAAATTTATGGTACCAATGGAAAATATTTTTAGATCATCTTCAAGGAGTTCATGAGTAGAAGTTACGGGCAAAATTGCAAGGGAAATGGAGAAAAAATAAAGGAGATATGAGCAAAAATGTGATTTTTGCAATAGGGTTTCTTGAAAATTTAGTAGCATAACTAAATACTAGTAGCAATGAAGGAAAAGGAAATATTAAAAAGGGATTAAAAAATGGCTAAGTGTTTGTTTATACTCACCTCTTAACATTAACCTAGCTAACTCACCTTCTAACTCATCCTTGACCATTCTGGATTAACCCGGGTTACATGGCATGACAGGGTAGGGTTAAAAGTTTCTAAATGGGTTTTGGTTTTCCCCATTTCCCTTACCACATTTATTAAGGGACAAAGGGACTTAAAGGGGTGATAATGTGTGAAGGGGTTAAGTATTCATGAGAGGGGGCAACATAATCAAGTTGGGGTGCTGAGGAATCATACCTAGTGAGAATGTTACAAGCCTTAAGTGACGAAAGGGAGAGATTTCATGTGGCGGTGCATTCTGATGTCCCCCACGTCCCTTTGAAAAGGGTAAAAATTTGACAGTAAGCCCTTATTAGTATTCTTAGGTTCCACCCATCATGAAGAATCCTCCTCTAATGAAGAATCAACTCATGTCTTCCTCCGCGAAGATCTTGAATGATGAGGCTTTTCCATAGACCATCTTGTTGAATCTGGAAACTACAAATGAAACTTTCTCATCTTCCAAGATGTTCACATGCTCCAATGTGTTGAGTCAATTCTCAGGAATGGCATTGATATTTCCACATTGACTAAAATATTTTTCATAACTCTTCATAGGATTAGAGATATAACCTATGATCTCTACAAGGGCTTCTAAAGTATCACTATTGAAGGAAAGGGTCACAAATATTTTCCTGAACCAATTCTTGAAATTTGAATCCTAAAGATTCTTCATGGAATTATTCTCCCTGAGAGGAGTACCAAGCTCATGCATTCTTGTGCCAAGATCTTCCAAAAATTTGATACATTCTCCTCATGGGATTCAAAATCAGAAATGGCTTCTTTTAGAGCATCAAACCTCTAGGTGATGGTATGGGACAAAATGTCATACAAGTTCTCTAAGTCAGATGAAAACACACCTGAGCTCACCAAGGAATGAGAATCAAAATTATTCATCTCACTCGCAAATGGGAGATTATTTTCCCAATGGAATTTCTCTTTCTTGATCTCAACTCTATTCCTATTGATTTTCAAATATATGACCAAGAACAATCTAAACAAAGAGATAATCTCAGGAAATAGATCATTCCCTTTTTCAAGGATCATGCTCACCCAATGGTCACATGTCCTTCTTTGCAGTATGAATGCTTGATCTTGCTTGATGGACTGGGGGGTTGAAGTTTCAGATGGGAGACATTGCTTCAATTTGAGGTAGAGATGATTAATCTCATGTAATAAATGATTGCACTTATGAATAAAAGGTCCTCACATGTTCCCTTAATTGTTTGATGATTTACTTATACTCCTAATTCTGTGTAGTGATCTGTGATGAAGAATCCTATTACAATGCAAAAATAATGAGCATGTACAAGCACATAGCTAGGGTAGCAGAGGATGGAGAGAGATCACCACAACAACATAGCTCAAGAGAGAAAAGCAAGGATAGTGATGAAGTAGGTAAAAGAGGACAAAGGCAAGTCCAAAGAGAACAAGAGAGATGGAAGGTAAACAAGTGACATTGAATGTTTTGAGTCCTAGGAAATGAATGGAGGTGAGGAGTGAGAAGTCATGCCTCAGGATGTCATGGCACAAAACTGAATGCACCAACACATCTAGCTGGCTAAGTGAATGCTAGAGGAGGTGGTGTTTCAGTGTGCAACAAGTGTCGTTATCTTCGGCTACTTCATTCGAGCGTAGTCCCTTAAGAGCCCTGAGACCAAAATATCATTCAACTTCAACGGGTGACTACTCGGACTCCGTGGCACCTAGAGACACCTCGTCTAATCCAACACCTTGATGTAGGGACCCTCTACAATAGCCTCTCTCAGTTTTTTCCTTCTCATATCGGTGCTCTCACTGCCCTATTGTTTGCAAACACACGAAATAGTGCAGTTAGAGCCAGTGTAAGGTTGTCAAACGCTATATTTTGCAAACGGTGGGTCATGGCACCAAATGAATACATTGACACATCTAGGTGGCCAGTGAATGCTAGAGGAGGTGGTGTTTCGGTGTGTGACAAGGTCGTTGCTTCTAGGCTACTTCATTCAGACGTAGTCCCTTAAGAGCCATGAGACCAAAATATCATTCAACTTCGACGGGTGACTACTCGGACTCCGTGACTCCTAGAGATGCCTCATCTGATTTTACACCTTGGCATAGGGGCCCTCAAAATAATCTCTCTCAATTTTATCCTTCTCATATCAGTGCTCTCGCTGCCCTATTGTTTGCAAACGCGTAAAATAGTGTAGTTTGAGCCAGTGTAAGGTTGTCAAACGCTATATTTTGCAAATGGTGGGTCATGGCACCAAACCGATTGTGTGCCAAAAATTTCAAGTGGCTAGGTGAATGCTAGAGGAGGTGATTTTTGGTTTGCAACAAGGTCGTTGCTTGTGCTACTTCATTTGGGTGTAGTCCTTAAGAGCCCCGAGACCAAAATATCATTCAACTTCAACAGGGGACTACTCAAACTTCGTGACACCTAGAGATGTCTTGTCTAATCGACACCTTAGTGTAGGGACCTATATAATATCCTCTCTTGGTTTTTTCCTTCTCATATCGGTGCTTTGCTGCCCTATTGTTTGCAAAACACGTGAAATAGTGCAGTTGAGCCAATGTAAGGTTGTCAAACACTATATTTTGCAAACGGTGGGTCATGGCACCGAAACCGACTACACCGACACATCTAGGTGGCTAGGTGAATGCTAGATGAGGTGGTGTTTTGGTGTGCAACAAGGTCATTGTTTTCCTCGCTTTCTTCGTTCGACTAGTCCCTTAGAGCCCCGAGACTAAAATATCATTCAAATTTGACGGTGTTACTACTCAGACTCCATGGCACCTAGAGATGCCTCATCTGATCTGACACCTTAGCATAGGGACCCTCTACAATATCCTCTCTCGGTTTTTTCCTTCTCATATCGGTGCTCTCACTGCCCTATTGTTTGTAAACGTGCAAAATAGTGTAGTTTGAGCCAGTGTAAGGTTGTCAAACACTATATTTTACAAACGGTGGGTCATGGCACCAAACCAACTACGCCAACACATCTAGGTGGCCAGGTGAATGCTAGAGGATGTGGTTTTTGCGTGGTGCACAACAAGGTCGTTGCTTCCGGGCTACTTCGTTCGGGCATAGTCCCTTAAGAGCCCTAAGACCAAAATATCATTCAACTTCAATGGGTGACTACTTAGACTCCGTGGCACCTAGAGATGTCTCATCTGATCTAACACCTCAGTGTAGGGACCCTCTACAATGTCCTCTCTCGAGTTTTCCTTCTCATATCGGTGCTCTCGTTGCCTTATTGTTTGCAAACGCGTGAAATAGTGCAGTTTGAGCCAGTGTAAGGTTGTCAAATGCTATATTTTACAAACGGTGGGTCGTGGCACTAAATCGATTGTGCTGACACATCCAGGTGGCTAGGTGAATGTTAGAGGAGGTGTTGTTTGGTGTGACAAGAAGTTCGTTGCTTCTTGCTTCTTCGTTTGGGCGTAGTCCCTTAAGAGCCCTGAGACCAAAATATCGTTCAACTTCGACGGGTGACTACTCGGACTTTGTGGCACCTAGAGATGCCTCATCTAATCCAAAACCTCGGTGTAGGGACCCTCTACAATATCCTCTCTTAGTTTTTCCTTCTCATATCGGTGCTCTCACTGCCCTATTGTTTGCAAACGCAAAATAGTGCGGTTTGAGCCGGTGTAAGGTTGTCAAAACGCTATATTTTGAAAGCGGTGGTCATGGCACTTTGAACCGCCTATGCCAACACATCTGGGTGGCCAGGTGAACACTCAAGGAGGTGGTTTTTTTGGTTCACGACAAGTTCGTCGCTACTTCGGGCTACTTGCTTCGGCGTAGTCCCTTAAGAGCCCCGAGACCAAAATATCATTCAACTTCGACGGTTACTACTAACTCCATGGCACCTAGAGATGTCTCTGCATCTCAACACCTTAGCATAGGGACCCTCTACAATAGCCTCTCTCTAGTTTTTTCCTTCTCATATTAGTGCTCTCGCTACCCTATTGTTTGTAAACACGTGAAATAGTGCAGTTTGAGCCAGTGTAAGGTTATCAAACACTATATTTTACAAACGGTGGGTCGTGGCACCAAACTGATTGTGCACACACGTAGGTATGGTCTTGTAAACACTTGGGGAGGAGTCATTTTCAAAATTTACAACTTTTTCAAACAATGAAAGCTTCTCTTAGCTTCAAGAATTTAAAATTCTCTACTAACAGTGCCAACCACGTGAAGGTGGAAGCTTTTCTGGCACCACTAACAGCATAAAAGTGTTAGTCAAAGAAATTTAAGTTTCAAATCAAAACCATATACTAGATATATACAAAATACATAAATTTAAAATAAAATATATGAACTTAAATCTAGATCTAACTAACAAATTTATATATATCAAAGAAATTATATATACTAGACATGAGCATTGTAAATTCATTCCAATGAACCATCAGGATCGGATCTACTCTGAATAGCAGACAAGATTGCTTCATGATCTGACTCTCGAACCTTCTAAAGAATCTTGTTATTAGGCCTTCCTCGATATCTATACAACTGAATATTTGTCACTAGAACTAGATGCGAATATAAGAGTATTTTCCTATGTGTCTCAAAGTCTTCAAATACCCAAATAGAGGAGTTTTTAATGGATACCATCGAAGCCAAGTTCCAGTAACTACCACTGACCTGTAGGATACTCAATATCTTCACCATCTATAATAGGAGAAGTCAACTTCTTTCTTTCCTCGATGTAACGACATAAGAAATAGTCTGTTCCTTCTTCATTGTCTTCTGTCACAATAACTGCAAACACATGTCCTACAAAAAACAAAGGTTGAACAACTCAAATTTAAATTACATATTAAAATTTCAATGGACATAACTCAATACAAAAATTAAATAAATAACCATAAATACCTTATCGCACCAAAATCAAAATTTCATCAAAGTCCTTGGATGTTGCAACTTCATCTGCAGAAACAAGTCATAATGCTTGTGGAGGTTGATAACTAGGAAGTGGAGTTAGAGGCCTACAAATCCATCCATCCACCCATTCTTGTGAATCACACTCAGCAGTGACAAATTCGATACAAGATGCACAAAAACATGTCAACTTTCTTGTCCATACAGCCCACAAAGTAGCGTCTGAGCTACAAAATGAGTGTATATCACTAGACCCAGTGAGTGTCATACAATCCTCGTAGTTAACAATTTGTTGTTCCTCTATCAGCCAAAAATATCTATGAACTATGGAATTTTCTTGAGAACCTCGAGCCATGTTGTCAATACACCATTCCACTATGCTCTTTGCATCTTTTAATTTAGCACCATCTTTGTACTTCAACTCTTCTCTTGCAAGATCTCTTTTCACACATGCCCCTGCACCGTCATGCTCTCATTTTCCATGTCCAGCCTCATTGAAACTCTAAATATGTTGCACACCCATCTTGATGTGCATTATGTCCAATAAAACATTCATGCATTCTTAAACTGAGACGTGTAATTATCTGACCATATATAATGTTGTTTGAAGTGGATGTCCCTATTAGACAAGTTTCCATAAAATAACTAGAAACACCCTTGCACAAATTCAATAGAATGAGTATGATCATCACTGATATAAAAGTGGTACTCTCTTAAAAAAATTGATCATTCTTTGTACTTTTCAGGAGAATGTAGAAATGCTATATGCACAAAAATGGCAACTTGTACTGAGTTGTAATATTGCGATTGAACCTCCATTTGTGGTTGAATGTGTAATTCTCTACAAAATCAACCACTGAAACAATAGTACCAATAGGAAATGTGTCCTTGCATAGCTTGAACTGTTCATCCAACCATCGAGCTCTATGTGTATGCCTAGCATACTCATAAACAATTTCATCCTTAAATTTTCTCAAAAATTAGAAAACAAGCATTTGTTCTGTAACTAGCTCACACCGTTTAGACTCTTTTCCATCTTTCAACTGGTATGCAATTGATTTATATTTATCAAACTCAACTAAATTATGTCCTATTGTACCTTCAATTTTCTCATGGATGCAACTTTCCAATTTAGGTAATCCGCCACATGTACTACAACTTCCATCTAAACAATCCTGACTATAAAAAATTGTCCAACTTCTTTTTCACAAAATATAGTAGGAATGAAATCCCTAGAAGATATTGGTGGAACTTGAACACCACATTCCGATAACATAGTTTTAGAATGAAAAATAGAATGAATATGTAAAAATTTAGCATAATGCATCACAAATTCAACATGTTGCCTACAACAACAAGTGGTGCGAGCGTGGTTGATTTTCACATAGAATGGTTTCAACATTTCAAAAAAATGTTGACTAATTTTAATTTCTAGATTCTCTTATTCAAACTTACGAAAAAATGAGTTTGAGTCATATCTAAGAAATGCTTTGGATGTGGTTCACGATTAGTAGAACCAACTCTCTGTTTTATAACATCTCTTGTATTAGGTGAAACTCTAGTGTTATCATGCCAAAATTTAATAACTTCTCTTATAGCATCAGAATTATTTTTGTCCTTACATGGTGCTCTAGCAAAAAATGCCCAAAAATCGGCATTATTGAGTGATTGAAGGATATTACGTCTTTCAATTGCTTTCATTAGAGTTTTTCAATTAACTTGCAACATTTGACTTGTTTGCATAATCAAACGTTGTTTTTTTATTGATTCACTTACAACACTAGTAGCAAGTACATGACGCACAATATTACTATCCCTAGTGCATCTCTTGACACCAACAGTGTGATATGCATCATGAAGGTTTTCAACAATTGTAGAGGTTTGACCACGTATATTAGATGTTTTCAATCCTAAGGTGTTTAATGTAGGTCTCATTTTAATCAATTTCATCAAACTAACCAACAATTGACATCTTTGGGAATCATTTAAAATTTCAAAATGATTATCCCAAATTTCAATGGCTTTTCTTCTGATTTGTCATTCAAAAAGTTTGTCAGACATTGGTTTCAAAAAATTTCATCAATTTCAATAAAAAATTAGGTTTCTTACGTAAAATCCTAGGAGGTGTTTTTGTCAAATTTTTCCTATCTACAGTTTCAACATGAATTTCCTTATTCACATTTTCATTGTCTCCTTCAATTTCAACATTTGCTACATCATGAGTATTTAATTCTTCTTCAACATTGATAGTAAAAACATCTTCATCACGAGTATTTAATTCAACTTCAACATTGATAGTAGAAACATTACCTGGTTCTTCATTGCTTACAATAGTTGGGGTTGAAGATGAACCTCTTCTTGATTCACAAAGATTCCGCATTCGCTCAGCATTTTGAATTTTGTTGGCCTCTAATTTGTTTGGTGTTTTTTTACTTAATGACTTCACTTTTTCTTGTCTCCCATGATGTTTTGCTTCCTAGTGATAAGAAAAATGTGAAAAAAATATATAATTTCACAAAGTAATTCATACGGTAAGGTTAGAGTAAAAATCACATGGTAATTTAGACATTGGGATGTGTGTAAATATGATTTATAAATCATGAGCATGCTTTATAAACCGCGATTACGGTTTATAAAGCACGCTCACCGTTTTAAAAACCACGATCGCACTTTATAAACCGTGATCGCGGATCTATCTGCCAAACCTAAGCCTCGGGAAATCTTTGTTTTCCCCAACCAAAGCTATGGAAGGTCATTATGAAGTGTAAAAGGTCAAAAAACCTCAAATTTGCTCTTCCAAAGACTTGAACCATGCTAAAAAAATGAAAACATTTCACAAAAATGGTGCCATCACATAGGGGAGACTGTTAGCTTCATAGAAATATTGATTTTAAAGTGAATAGAATAAGATAAATATCATTTTATAATTTTTTACTAACAATAGGTCTTTAAGACATTTTTTCCCGTGAATGTTCATGTCTACGTTTAAGACTGTAACTTTTGTTTCGCTTATCAAAATGTGATAAAACTTATACCATCCCAAGCGTGGACAAATTCTATACACATTAAAATATATATATTTGATTTTGATATTTTTTGATATAGTTATGGCGGGCAAATGGAAAGCGCTCCGTTTTCTAAATATTTTCATACCACTTTCACGGAAAAAATCATTATAAAAAAATATTTCTCAAAAAATACAAAATAAAATCCATCCCAAGATACACAACTACATCTAATGTTTCACCAAAGGAAAAAAAAATAACAAGATTTGGTCATCCAAAATGTGGGCAAACAGACTACAATCTTATAAGTTTTTTCAAAAAAAAAAAAACCAAGTCATATAATTTTAAGTGTTTAATATAGCTAAACTTGTCTGTTTTTAAAAAATTAGTATTTTAGAAACTAGATTCTGAATTCTACGATTCATATTTATATAAATTTTTCTAATTTTGAGTGCGCATATTGCTAATAATCCCTACAAGTTGAGATTTTGCTGTTTTTTGCAATATGACGTCCACGGATGACCCTATATTTGTCCATCAACTTCCTGCACTTACCCCATCGTACACAAAGATATCTTATGTTGTGCGCTTTTTTTTCTCAATAACGCATTGATATCCTTCTTATTATTTGATGTTCGATGGTTGTAATCGCTGATTTTACATTGATAGAAGTAGGAATCCCATTCTTGTCCCACAATCACACCCTCTCGATATCGCATTTCGAGAAATTACTCTCCTAGGAGCAATTTATTCTTCCACTTCGACCTTGTGATGGCATTTTTTCCTTATTAATAAATTAATGGCAATGAAATATTTTTTAAATATATGGTTTTTAATAATCTACGTTTTAAATTTAAAAAACACAAGGTTCGAGAATTTAATACTAAGCATTAGTATGAATGATTTTTTTGACAAAGTACTATAGTTTCTTCAATTTTTAATTCAAATTCTATAAAATTTTAAATACATGTTTGGGGACATAGGCCAAATACATAAGTAAAATTTAATTTCAAGGTTAAAATTAGGTTAGGTGGTAATTTTATTTTAATTAACCACTTAGCTTATGATAGACATATGTTACATAACCTTTTAAATATTAATAGCTAGAATTGAATTTAGCATTTTAGTTTAAGTTTACTATACAAGTAAAACAAGAGTCAACAATTTTACTTTAATATAAACTAGAATTTATTTTAAATAACCAATCACAAAACACCTGTAAAAATTTATTTTGTTTCTTGGAAATCAATACACGAGAAAACAATCATATGCAAAACAACCAGAATGCTAAGGAAAAGTAGAGGTTTCTATATTAGGAATATATTTCCACTTTTGAGCTTTAACCTATTACTTTTATATTTTCCGAAGATAACAATTATTTTAAATACAATTATTTTTAATTTTTAATACAAAATGGTTACTCTTGCAATTTTCACTAATATATTAGCATTTTTATACTATTTAAAACTATATTGTATTAATAACCCTATCAAGGGATTACATAATACTATATTCCAATATAATATTAAACTATAATAGTTTAATAAACTATTAATGGAATAATATTAAATATTTTAATCTAATAATAATAAACTATTACAAATGTTTAGTTGTTTTCTATTTTAACTAAGTGCTAGTTTTTAGTTTAAATATGCAACTTAGCACTTATAGTTTAAACATAGATTAGGAATATACAACTTAAGGAGGGCTAGTTTGTAAACAAGTTCCAATAGCTCAAAATGACCACAAAATGATGAACTAATTTAGCATATTTACCAAGTGTTTGTGAACTATGCTTATGTTCAACTCTAAGGAAACCATTGATTACCAATTTTAAATTCTCTATATGACCATTTGAAAATAGTCTAACTCATACCTATCTTTGGCAGCTTTCATGTGTTGTCTTACTTTATTTATAATTTCTTCCAATATAATAATATTAAAGTTTTAACCATAAACAAATTTAGAAGGTGGCATCTTAGAAATAGAGGTACATCCTTAGTTATAAGAATATTTTATTGAGTGATATAGTATCCTCAAGACTTAGGATTTCACCGTATACATCCAATCAAGTATCAACAAAGATTTTAAATGAAAAAAATTCTTACATTACGACTTCACCAAGGTCGGATTCATAATTGTATTTTTGTACTAAAATAGACTTTTCCTAAACAAAAATACATAAGTTTTATACATAAAGAACACATTATTTTGTTGAAGGTTTTATATCACGCTATATATTTTACTCCCGAGTCTATCTATCTTTAAAAAAAATCATTATAAATATTTTCTCAACATAATATTGTGAGGATTACAAATAAAAATAAAAATAATAGTTCAATCATTCTCAATTATACATTCATTATTCTTTATTTTGTTATAGGGAACCTAAGGTTAATGTTGTATCATAAACCATATAAGATATGTTGGTTAATAACACATGAAAATAATTGAATGATATTCATTATTTGACATGTCGTTAATATTGACAAGATGGATGGACCTCCCCAATTATTAATAATTTCCTACTAACTTAGTTATACCACATAAGATCACTATAAAGTAACACATGGTCAAAAATTAAGTTTTAAAGGTAAGTTTTCTAAATAAGTAATTTTAGATATCTTATTATTACTCCCGTGTAAGACCCTAAATGTCTCTATTTTATTACTCAATAAAGTCATTAAATGAGATAAGCTCAAATTGTACATCATAAATACTTGTTTGTTTGTACACCTTATATATGCATTACCTTTTTTAACCATCTCGTTCACATTCCGTCCAATATATCCATTATTTCAATGTCAAAATGCTCACTTATAATATCAATATCAATAATACATGAAAACTATTGCATAAATTATATTGATCATCTAATAAAAAATGTTGCACATTAATACTATGCCATCATAGTCATTACACATCAAGTTTTATAACTTGCATGTAATCTTTGTGGAGAACTTCTATGCCTAAGGATAGTTTGGTATATATATATTTCTATTTATATATATATATTTTTTGAATGAAGTATTATGAATTGTCTTGATGATTTTATTATTAATAATAATAGAGCATCATACTTATCACACATTAGTTTGATCAACAAATTTTCATGTTAGAGAAGCAATATAAAATTGTACAACTTTACAAAGTTTAACATATCATTTAAATATTTCTAATATGAAGTCTTTAATTAACAAAATTGTCATTTAACTAGTGAGGTAGAACTTCTATTACCTTATTTGGTAGAAATGTATATGTAATAGTAAAAATAATATCTTGAATATATGATAGGATTTGGATCCCATTTTATTAAAGTTATTAATTAATGTAACATACACATACTTGAGATATCTAAAATATATATATGTTTATTATTATTATCACTAACTTTAAGTGTTGTATTTTTCAGTGTAAAACTCACTCTTTATTACTATTAAAAATAAATAAATAAAATTCTATATTTTATTTTTCTTAAACTCAACTTTTAAAGTTTAATGGAGAGATTATATAATATTATTTTAGGTATGCACTATAATATATATCACTAATATTTTGTTATCAATTTACTCCATGTAATAGATATATAAAATCCCAATTTTTCATATAGTGAAAATATGTGTAAAGACTTTATTACTATTATTATTTAATCTAACTTACTCTTAAAACTTTCTCACATTCTCACACTTAATTCTTATGTTTTTCATCTTATCAATTCTTCTACTTTAATCCACTCAATCTTCATATAATGTAACACATTCCCTAATCTTTTTCAACTACAATATATATTTTATTTATTTATTTTATAAATGCATATAAATATATATTATATATATACATATATATATATATACATATATATACAATAAAATTTATATATTCCACCCCCACCTTCTTCCACTCCTCCTAACTTATCTAACCTTAACATATTAAGAAGGGCCCTCATGAATTATTGAAATTGCACATGACCTCCTGCATATTTACCTTCCCTAAGATGTGCATATGGAGAGCTCTATTATGCCTTACAGGTTGAAATCATTGAGATGAGTTAAGAACTTATTTATAATTAAATAGGAACATTTATATATCTGATAAATCTATTACTATCTATTTTATAACTGATTCTTATGGAAGGCCAAAACTTATCATGATATATATATATTTATATATATATATATATATATTAGAAACATGTCGACTCTATCTAATTTCGTTGACACTTCAATTTTATAAGGAAATGCAAACTTTTCACTTTATATACATATTTGGGATGTTCGATCCTATTAAACATCAAAATATAAACAACTTATAATTATTTATGTACTACCTGCTTTGTTTGTTCTTTTTTCATTTTTATTTTTGATATCATTATCTCTTCTCTTAATTATTTGTTCATACTTGTTTAAGACTAGTGAAACTTTTACCTTCGTTTAATAAATTTTTTTCTCGATTTTCATTCAATCCTCCTAGTTCCCTCTGTTGTACTATACCCTTTATAAATTATTTACATCTAATAAGAAAATATTATTATTAACCATTTATAGCTTATTAAACCCTTAATTATTACTCCTTTATTTCCATATTTACCTTTTACTAGTGTAAAATATGCAGTTATTTACAATTTATATCATTTTCTTTATTTATAATTAAATAATATTTATATTCTATAATTAAGTACTCAATTTTATACTTAATTATTATGTCTTTTACTTATATATATATATTATAATAAACTATATGTAATTCTTTCCAATTTTTATAATTATGTTAACTTTTTTTTATATAATATTTGATCCCTAATTAAGATTATTAACATTTATAAACAACTTATAATTATTTATGTTACCTTGTAATGTTTTATTATGATATCATTATCTCTTCTATTAATTATTTGTTCATACTTGTTTAGGACTATATTTACCCGTTAATAAATTTCAAACCCATTCAAAATAACCTTATAAATTAATTAATACAAATCAAAACTTTATGATTATTAATTATGAAAGGAGTTGGGAAAACTTTCAATATTTTCTCAATTCTTTCTTTCTATATTAATTTATTTTTTTTCTTTATTATTTAATTATTTTCTTTCCAAATTAAGTAATACAGCTTTAGGACTTAATTTTATGTCTTTTCTTTTTTAAATAATTCTTTATAATATGCTATTTTCTTTATAGTAAATAATATTATATCTTTATTTTTAAATAATTGTATAACATATAAAATTAAGATTTATATATATTAACGGTTTGGATTAAATTAAAGCATTCAACTATGCACACAAGTGGCCATCGTAAAAAAATTAATATGCCCACCAAATAAGGAATAAAATAAATTGTTTATAGCCCAATATATGCCTAGATAAGCTCATAACATATGGAACATAAAACATGTTAAAACTATATTCATAGCGTAAAAGGTAAAGTGGGACCATTTAATAGGTTTTTTTTTTAAAAAATTTAAAATAACTATTAAAAACTATATCTCTCACGTAAGAAACAAAGGAGGGTTACAATATGTGGTAACCATATGTTCTTGAAAACTTCTTTAATATAATATAGGTTAGTTACGATAAATGTTAGAAATAAATTAAATATGTTATAAGAATATACATTATAGTTTTATTTAGACATAGATAAAATTTATTTATTGGGGAACATGAATAAGACTTAGCCAATAGGAAAAATTAATTTCCTATTTTCAGGAGTTTTTTCTCCTTCTAAGAGACCTTAGGTAAATTAATTTTACACATCTTTCACTATGTAGATAGAATTAAAAATAAACACAAGTATTAAATATTGAAATTG
Organism: Taxus wallichiana var. yunnanensis; assembly: GCA_018340775.1. Taxonomy (NCBI): domain Eukaryota; kingdom Viridiplantae; phylum Streptophyta; class Pinopsida; order Cupressales; family Taxaceae; genus Taxus; species Taxus wallichiana. The sequence continues at coordinate 618,319,138 of CM031242.1, read as the reverse complement.
TAAATTTAATAAAAATTAAACTCTTCTCAATAAATTCACCTCAACTATTTTATAACAATATTTTAATATGCATATTTTTAAAATATTAAATACTTGATAAAAATAAATAAATATACTAATTATTAATATTATTAATTTAAATACCTTAACAAAATATAATTATGAATTTAATTAATACAATGGTAAATTAAAATTTCAATTTAATAAATAATATTATATTGTATAATTCATGGGTTTTATTTATTTATTCATTTGAGGAATTTTAGCTCTGATACAAAAATGTGATGTCACTTTTTCCCCTATTAATAAATTAATGATAATGAAATATTTTTAAATATATGGTTTTTAATAATCTATGTTTTAAATTAAAAACACAAGGTTTAGAATTTAATACTAAGCATCTATATGAAGGTGACACAAATACTATAGTTTATTCAATTTCTAATTCAAATTCTATAAAATTTTAAATACATGTTTGGGGACATAGGCCAAATACATAAGTAAAATTTAATTTCAAGGTTAAAATTAGGTTAGGTGGTAATTTTATTTTAATTAACCACTTAGCTTATGATAGACATATGTTACATAACCTTTTAAATATTAATAGCTAGAATTGAATTTACTTATCCTTTAAAACATAAATGATCACACTTAAATATGATGGTTTTAATATAAGGGTAAGTTAATATTTTAAAGTGGTTAGAATTTTTTTAAATCGGATTTACAAAATATAGAATTTACATGCTAGTCTTTATTTTTAAATCATTTACATGGTTTTCAAAGCCATATATTAATAAAACAAATGAAATATGTTTTCTTGATTAATATGTGCAAATCAATATTCAATAAGTCCAGCCTACTAATCATGTTGGAAGTTACTATTGAAATGTACTAAAATAACTTGAGTATTTTAGTTTAACTTTACTATACAAGTAAAACAAGAGTCAACAATTTTACTTTAATATAAACTAGAATTTATTTTAAATAACCAATCACAAAACACTTGTGTAAAAATTTATTTTGTTTCTTTGAAATCAATACACAGAGAAACAATACAACACTATAAAAATAAATTAGCAATGTAATATCACTTAATATAGTTTCATATCACAATTAAATTAAATATCCATTTCAACAAAATATTACAAATAAAATAATCATAATAATTTATTCCTTTATTTAATTTATTTCTGTAAAGTCATAGTATACAACCAAAGTACAGAGAAGAAACTTATCTCAATCTGGCAATGGCTTTGCTATGCTCAATTCCTGGTCCACTTGGATGTAAGCACCAGAACCATGGCCACATTAATGAGGGGAATAAAATATTCTTAAAAGAACAAACCGATGCCTGGTAGGGGGTTGTACTCTGTACCCCCGATTAGGACTCCTTTGGAGCCCCTCCCTCCTGCCCACAACCCTGCTTACAAACCTAGTTTCCCTGGAAAATATCCACAAGATATTTGAAATTTCTTAAAATATTTCTCTCCTCCGGATCCCTCAACAAGTCTTACAAGCCATTTAAATAATACTTTTCCCAATTCGGTTGCATTACCAAAGGTCACAACGGTAAATTTCCAATTACAAATTTACAACTAGTTTAATGTAAATAATAGTGTCCCAACAAGTTCCTCTCCAATTAAACCTTTTCTCTTTTAATTTTGGAATTAGATAATAATATTCCAAAGTTCTCACAATAATTTATTTATTGATTTATTATTATTATTATCATTATTATTTTAACAAATACAATATCAGGGATTTTGGCACATTGCATGACCTTCTTCTTCCATTTTACTCCTATTGTGGGTGCTTTCTTGGTGCCATCTAAAAAACTCTCTTTTCTTCCCTCTGTAATCGAGCAAGTCGAAACCCTTGATCAAGTCTTTGTGCCCTAGTGAAAATCGCATGCCATAGCTCATTTGTGACACATTTGCTTCACTGAAACCCTTCACCTATAGGAATGTAAGCTTATCCTTCGCACAAACCTCCTCTCCATGTCTCATTTCACACTCTTCACACCTCAATATGATTGGTCGGCTCTTTTGCACTTAGAACTTTTCAAATTCTCTTCATTGCAAGGGTAAAAATGAACTCGCATCTTGTCCTTATATAGAATTTCAAAAATGTAGTGCATTTATTGCTCCTCCACCTACCAACAATCCTCTTATTAATTGACCACTTTCGTTCTTTCCACATAGTACATCTTCGTGCCCAAGCTATAACCTTCTAAAGCATGCCTTCCTACCCTCTAGCCACATACTTCTCTTCAACACGCCTCCACGCACTCCGAGTACCTCGCCACTACACTTTCCCTTGGTAGTTACTATGGCCTCTACTTACCTCATGTTATACTTGTTTCATCATTTACCTCTATCTCTAGTCCCCATTTTCAAAAGCAATCTTCTTTTCTTCAATTCTCCTAATTGAAAAGCACCATGTGATTAGTTCCTTTCATATGTACTTATTTTCTTTAGTCATGTACCTATATATCAATAACCTACTTTGTAGTACCCTCATGTGGCATTCGACTATTTCACCATATAAACCAAACACATTCCAACAGATCCTACCTTTACAAATGACCCGACAACCTATGCTAATATGAGAGCAATGGATAGAGTGAGGATGGTTATCAAAGCACAAGGTAAGTTATTTTTTAAGCCAAATTCCATATCCTTTGGTAGGTTTTGAACTCCATTCTCCAACTTTCTCATGCCTCCCAACCATGCTCTCTTCTCCCAAGAATTTTCTTCCATATTTGCATAGATATCTTCACATGTGGGTGCATTGAAAATAAGTGCCATAGTGAAAGGATTTGATTCATAATTCCTCGACCTGCATGAGAATCCTCCCTATTAGTGAAAATAAAAACTTTGGAACTTAACCTAGTCATCCCTGACACATTTGGTAGAGGGCAGAGAAAAAAATGAAATAAAGAAAAAAACATTAGACCTTTCTAACTTCTTCCTAGCCTGCGCCACCCTAGGGAATTCAAGACATAGTGTGTGGTCATACATCAAGGTGTAAGGATAAGGATTTTCATAGATGTTGTAGACACCTTTGTTCCTGTTACACACATATAAGAATGGGATAGTTTTAATAGGTGACACAAAGTTGTTTGACAAAATTCTTCAAAGTAATTATTATTGTTGACAACTTGCTATAAGCTATGCGCATAAGGGAAAACAAACACAATTGACAAGTGGTAAAGAAAAACACCACTCAACCCTTTTCAGCATCCTCGCAATGCACCAAAAGTAAAGTTATCTTTGTGGCTTCGGGAGCTTAGAGATCTACCAAAACATAAAGGATTAGAATTTTCTCATGTTGTAGTTTGGAAGTGTGCTGGTATATGCAAGATATGTGAAAGCTTAGGAAAGGAATGCAAGTTGTTTGGAAAAGTGTCTGAAAGAAATGTGGTCTCATTGGTAGTAATTATAGTAGGATGCAGACAAAATGGGTTTGCTGAGAAGGATTTAGAAACTTTGAGGTAGATTTCATGGGTTCACTCACCTAACAAACTTGTTGAACTCTTTGACATAATGCATTAAAGAGATCTATTATCAAGGACTACAATGGATGTTGTTTTTACACAAAAATTGGGGTTTTAAGACACCTTTGACACACAAGAAAAGTAGTTGACTGGTGTAAAGGAAAACAATACAATATTTTCCAACATTCTTCCAACCTATTAAATGCGAGCCGTGGAGCAAGGTTAAGACTATCTACTAGGAAATTTGGGAAGAGGAATTTACCAAATATTTTAGTGGCTAGTGCATTGGTAGAGATGTTTGTAAAATGTGGAAGCTTAATCAAAACCCGTGAATTGTTCAAATGAATGCAAAAAAAATTGTTTCATGAATGACATGCTGGCTAGATATGTACAAATGGATTTGCAGAAAGGATCTTGGGAGCTCGCGAGTGAATGAAAGTCACCAGCCTAAATCCAAGATGAAAAGCCCCATGTTGTTTTCCTCCTCGAAACATCGAGTACAGGTATGGTTTTCCCCTTTTCGCTTGCACTAAATTCTGCTTCATCATTTCCAGTTTTTTTAGAAATATAATGTTGAATGATAGATGGATGTAACCCCAACAATTGACAAAATATTACCTTGACATGAACTCGTTAAAAAAATCTGAAATTCATGCACATGTAACACCACACCCAAATGTACCACAAAACCGAACTCTCTGTATGACCCTAGTAATATGGAACACCTTAGGGAACCCTAACCAAGTTGTTTAAAATTAATTAATTCTCTTGCAAGTCATATTCCTAAACCCTCTTAGCTTAACAATCACTTGTGTGACGTGTTCGTTCTAATAAAACACGATCAGTTTCAGCTTACGGTTGTCACTTAGCTTGAGCACAACTAAAACCACTACCTCATACCTCTAGACTGCCAACAAGATGATCATAACACACCTCCAGTTTAATGAAAACACCTTCAAAAGCTATGTTTGCAAGTGGGTTTTGGGGCCCACTGGTCGTTGTGCGATAAGAGTTGTTGACATAATTACGATAATTGGCCCCAAAGTTTCCCTTGTAGCTAGAGCTCTTCTCATCATAATCAACCTCCATCAAACATGATGAATTCTATATGTATGGGGGAATATGTAGGAATCAACAAAATTTGTGAATGAACTTGAAACAAGTGTGTTCAAGACCCAGTTTGCAAGCACTTTTGTTGTTTTGGACTATTTTCTCAACCATAGCTAGAATCTCCTTTTTGAGTCTCGTTTGACTTTTAGCCACGTGTGTGACCTCGTAATACCATTGCAATGCTATGTAGAATTTTATTTGATCTTTTATCTTATATAAATGAATTTTGAAATGTATGGTGATTTTCTCTCTCCACCCTCTTCTCTCTCTAGAAATGACTATGATACTTGATTGATTTGAAAACATAAATGAATTGGGAAATATGAATTGGTTTGAAATGAAATGATAATGGAAATGAAATGAAAATGGTTATGACATTTTGAGTGGAAAATAAAATGTCTCTTAACTTTCTCTCTCATCCTTACTCTCTCTCTAGTACCAAAATATTAAGTGCAACTAAATATGAAAGCGTGAATGCATAAGAAACGAAACTCTGTCTTCTCTCTCTCTCTCTCTCTCTCTATTTGATTGAAATGTGAAAATGATGAATGTGTGGATTTATGATTGAGTGTAGGGGATTTCCATACTCAGTCCTAAGACTGATGCAATGTTGGTTGCAGGTACTCCGAACAAGAGGAATTTTCTAGATGTGATATGTTATAATTAATGAGTTGTCATTGTAAATTTGTATTCATCTTGCAATACATGTATTACCATAGAATAATGACATGTATTGTTGTTCGAAGAATTGTTCTTGGTATATTTTGAAAAGGGAATACCAATGTGGTTATATTTTATATTGTCAAATTGGATGTGAATTTGTACTCAATGTTACACCTATGTTATAAAGATATTAAACAAATCTTTTGTTATGTTAATTATTGGTTTACTTCCTTAACACCCACAATGCTAGGTAGAATATCCTCTCATCAAAACTAACAAAATTAAAAGAATGAGCTATAATGCCTATTGTACTTCCTCCTCCCATTTGATTCTTTTTCCCAAGTTATAAAACAATGATCATGTTAATAAAATACTCTAACCTCATTAATCATCTTCTTGTTTCGCACCTAAGGCATCTTATTAAGGACCTTTTTCCTGAATATTTTAAGAGGTGGTGATTTTACATTGTGAAACCTATCTTTTTGGACGAGTGAGGTGATCATGTCTAGGTGTTGTAGGTATGACTATATCATGAATAAGTTAACCCCCTTGTGCATAATTTCCCTTGGTACCCTAGTGGGTGGCCAAAGCCTTACAAGATAGTTGGTGGTTGTACCTACGATGGATCTCTTGTGAGATTTAAATTATGTGAGTGGACACTACGTTTCGAATTACTTGTGTATTTACCCAACAATTGAAATAGGTCCTTAGGAGACTTTTGAAATGCATAAGATCGTTGGGATATTTCTCTTTCAATATACACTTATACTTCCATGTCCAAGAGCATTGACAATGAGTTGTCTTGTGCGTTGTGTACCCTTTATAGTCTAAAAATTATCATTGTTATATAACTATTAGAGGAATTTCATTTGTTCCAAAATGATGTTAATAGAGAACCAAAGTAACCACTTAAATGTAGTTAGTAAAAAGGGTGAATAATATTAAACTAAAGAATGATCTTGCAAAAAAATAGTACACCTTTGAGCGATGTCAAAACCAACTAAAATTTCAAATGTGATCATAAAATGAATGTAATAAAGTAGAGGTCCACGACTAATACAACAACCTAATAAATCGAAAACCCAAATATGATGCATGATCACATGCTTTGTTTGCATAAATATGAATCAAACAACGATGCTAATGAAATAATAAAATGTAACCTTGAGAATGGGATACCTGCAACTGTAGCCAAGGTCTTGTGAGATAAGGAGATTTCACTCTAGTTGGACTTGTAAAAGTTAGTAGAACTCTTGGCGTAGTTAGGAATATATTAAATCTAGGATCACTCAGAAGTAGAATCTATGGTCGAAACATGTAATTAACTCGTTGCTACGGAGAGTGAACCCTTAAGATGATGAAACAAACGTAGTTTGAAATGTGAAATTTGTCACTTAGATTCAAACAAATATATATATATTATATATATATATATATATATATATATATATATATATATATATATATATATATATATATATATATAAGGGGAACATAGGTGTAATGTGCTCTTCCATGCGCAATATGATTGTGAAAATATGAATTCCTAATAGGAGCAATGGATTGTGAATCAAGAATGATACAACTTAATTAGTTAACCTACATAGTTGGTTGTAATAACTTGAAGATGAAAAAAGTGTATTGTTAGTATTAAACAATGTTATTAAATGAACTTGGGATAGGTTTTCTATTGATCTAGTAACCTTACTTTTTCTTCCTATGAATTTTCCTCCTTATAACAAGAGTATTTTTCCAAACCTAGTAAACACGGCTCTTTCAATCAAATCCTTAAGTCAAATACTAGAAGATGCATGTGTGTATATACGTTCCTAATCACAATAATTCTATATAAAGTTATTTCCACAAGAGAAATGATCGAATTCTAAAGGAACCACTATAAGTGAAATGTTAAACAAAAACATACAAACCTAAATGTAATGAATATGTAAACCATGAAAGGGCCATGACGTGGAGTATGCCTATCTTGTGTTTCTTATGTAATTGGGTCATTTTCTGGTTTACGTCTTTTGAGTAAGACATTGATTTGTACCCTATGTTATCCTATTGTATGAGTGGGTTCATGTTTATGTAAGTGTCCTACATGATGTCAAGTTTCTTTATTTGGATCCCATGTGGTGTTGTGTAGCGTGTAATTAAATTTTAAAAAATATTATTCTCGTAATTTTATGTTAAAAATGTGGGCATCACATATGGTATCGAGTGAGGTTCATGCTCTCAAACCTCTGGGATAGATTGGAGTTATGGTGATCTTTCATGGTGGTGGTGGAGATGGGAAGAGTAATGTGATGTATGTTGTGATGTGAACAATGTTGTAATTGTGATATTATGAATGCACGCATTGTGTGTGTCACGCTTAGTGCAATTTTTATCATGTTGATGTGCTTTTGATGAGAGTATTCACTCTCCTTTTCGTGGATTCAATGAGGAGTTCACGAGTGATGTATTGCCTTGTTTTATGTGAAAATAATGTTATTGCATATTACGAGTGTTGGAGTGTCTTGTTATTCTCTGATATGTGGGTGTGTTGATGGGTTATACAAAAAAATAATAATTAGTGTGTAGTGAATTGGATTTTATCATGATGTCGCCACCATGTTGTGATGAATCGTGTGTGTCACCATGTTGTATTACAATTGATTGTATGTTGTAATGTTAGTCACTATTTTCATCATACCGTATAATTCGTGTAATATGTGATGGTTCATGTTGTGAATTAGGGGCATATGGTGATCGTATGACCCCTATTGTGTAGTACTTGCACCTTAGGTGCATTATGTGGAAAAGTGATGTATCATAACCCATGAAAGTAATGATTTTGTTATACCCTATATATAAACCATGCATAAGATGCCATGGTTAATTTGTGTGAATCACCATTGTGTTAATGATGTAGTTATGTGTTATGTTGTGAACCTTACACTAGGACCAAGTAAAGAAAAAAAAACCATTAAAAGTGTATGTGTGGAGAGAGGAGGCGTGGACCAGGTTTTCATAATCTTGAGTCGAGTACGAGTGAGGAAGTGGAGTCTTATATAGACTGAAAACCCACTTCTATTTGTTTAGTATACTTCAATCTTGCTCAATATATTGTGGATGTGCACCACCTTAGGCTCAACTTATGCAAACTAGCATCCCTTCTCTTTCCTATTGGGTTGTCCATCGAACAATCCTATGTGATTTTGACTATGTTGAGCCTTGTGGGAGTATGGAGGGATGATTCAAGAAGAGATGATTACAGTTACATTATTTTATATACTTATTTCTGCTTACTTGTATATTTTACGAGATGAGGCTCAACATCCGAGTGCCAACAACTCGATGAGTGCCCTTTGGTGGTTGGATAAGGCCACATAGTGATTGTAATGTGCTATTTCTATATACATATTTTATTCGTAAATTGATCATTATCTATTTTCTTTTCAGAAACCAACAATTTTTCTTGATTGATGTGTTCTTATATTTTGGGCATTTTATTTGGTTCTGCACTAACATGCAGATTTTGCACTAACTATGGCTATTTAGCCATTTTTTTTTCTTACTTTTAAATTTTCTTTTCATATTTTAAATTTTATAGCCTTGCCCAAGGCTTGGGATTTTTTCCACTTGGCATTTGAGACGGATTTTTATGTTGGTTCTAATGCCGTAATGTTTTGGAATAGGGTCATGGGATTCACCATGAAGTGGTGGAACCTATGGAACTACTTTGTTGTGTAGGGTACGTTCCAAGGAGTTACATATAACTAGTGGGTTGTTTAACCATGAGTTATTATGTCACTTGGGTTAGGGGTGACGAGGCTCTATGTACCAAGGGCCATAGGGTGACCCGACCTCATTAAATGTAGAAATGAGATGGGGCTCTATGGTTGAGTGACCTGATATTCTTGATGGAACTCTATGGTTGAGTGACATGATGTTCTCAATGACACTCTATGGTTGAGTGACTCAATATTCTCTATGGTTGAGTGACCCGGCTTGGTTTTGGCACTATGATTCTTTCTCTTGGGAGGTATATGGAGTTGTTTGGTGATGATTTGGGAGGTATATGGAATTGTTTTGTGTTGTTTTTGGAGATATCTGGAGTTGTTTCGTGTGTTTTGTGATGTGTGGAGTTGGTGTTATCAATTATGTGTACTGTTGTGAGTCTTGTTAGATAATTTTATGTTTGAGGCTTGACGCTCCCCTTGGTTGATATATACTATTGGATCTTTTCTTGGAACTGTGTGGGTATATTCATGGTTTTTAGGTCATGTGATAACAGATTACCTTTGTATCAATGTGATGATTTTTTTTTCAGTCACATGTGTGTGTTGTGTTTATGCCTATGACATAATTGCTAGAAATTATTTGTTATGTGGACTAATTATTGTCTTTCCATGGTGGAATTAGATGTCTTGTGATGTGATACAAGCATTAAAGCATGTAGAAATTTGTCTCGTGGGTCATTTGTGATGTGTTGAGTTTTGTGTGACATCTTGAAGCCAATTATTGTTGGGCACCCACGATCATAGGACAATTGAAATTCTAAACAATGAAATATGTTGAGTTTTGAAACTTAGAAAGGGTAATAAGCAAAACAATATTTCAGGAATAAAATCAAGGAAATGTCAATCTTTACAAAATATTAAGAAATTGACAAAAATTTAAAATGTATTTAACTTTCCAAACTTTGAATTGTAAGAAACTACGCCTTTTCCCAAAATAGAATTGTTGTTGTTGAATTTCATAGTTATCTTATCCCTCTTGCTACCTAATGTTATGTCGAATCGAGGACGATGCTCTTATAAGTAGAGGGAGATGTAGTACCCTCATGTCTCCACATTGGAATACAATACAAATAAATCCTCATGTAGCATTCACACTATTTCACCATATAAACCAAACACATTCCAACAGATCTTACCTTTACAAATGACCTGACAACTTGTGCCAATATGGGAGCATTGGATAGAGTGAGGATGGTTATCAAAGCACAAGGTAAGTCAATTTTTGAGCCAAATGCCATATCCTTTGGCAGGTTTTGAACTCCATTCTCCATATTTCTCATGCCTCCCCTACCACACTAAGGGTATGTGCAGTCCTTTGTGCATAAGAATTCTTCAAATAGTAATTATCTTCCTCGCACGTAAATGCGCTTATTACATAAAAATACACCAACTAAAATGAAAAATCATAGTGATGAAGAAGAAATACATGAAGGAAATGCGAATTGAAAACCTAATCTAAATGTAAACACTACGTTATTACGAACACCAAGAAGACTTATTTATAGTAGGGCTTGACCTACTCCCATTGAAGTATCTGGTAATCGTATTCTATCAATCGCCTCTAATTGAAAATTATATGTTTCAAGTATGTGAGTGATAGCATACGACCCCAACCAATGTACCTTGAGTTTACCCGGATGGCACAAACATTAGAGTCATAAAGGAGTACCATCTATCATATCTCAAGCTTTTTATCCCTAATGTGCCTATCATGCTCTACTTTCTTCCTAGACTTCTCTTGTTTTTGAATCCAACTTGTTATTTCTCGTCGTTCATCCAACTTGATTAACTTTTCAATCCATCCTGCTAATGCTTGCTCATCGGCTAGACCTCCAACGCATGCAATATAAAAATATGGTAACATAAATTCCATAGGAAGAACTGATTCAAATACGCTAAACACTAATCGAAATGGTGTGGCTTTGTTCAACATTTTATATGTTGTTCTATATGCCAAAATTACTCACAGATACTTTATCATCCAAAACCTTTCTTCTAACATCACAAATTTTTGTCAATGTCCTGGCTCAAAATGTTGTTGAAAACCTCACCAATCCCATTTGTGCTGGGATGATATGGTGTAGTCTTATGGTGTGCAATCATGAATTCATCCAATAAAATTATGATTGTCTCATTAAGAAAATGTGTGCCCCTATCACTGGTCGAGACTTATAGGACACCCATACCTTGTAATAATATTTTCCCATAGAAACTTGGCTGTTGTAGCCACTGTGTAATCCTTTGTAGGTGTTACTTCGCCCACCTTTTTAGATATTATGTGCAATCGATGATATTACATGATCCATTCCTACGTGTGGCTGGTGAAATAGGACCCAAAAAATTGATAGCTCATTTCTCAAACAGGTTCTTCACTAGCAATATTTCTTAGAGGCATTTCATCTCATTGACTGGTTTCCCAAGACATTGACAATGATCACATGCCTTATAAAATTCCTTACAATCTTTATACGGGTCTCCTACCATAATCCATCGAGTAGAATCTTGTGTACGCAATGACATCACTTGCATAATGGCCACCTGCAATACCACCATGAGATTCCTCCATGATGTTTTTGCATTCATGTTCTAGTACACACATAGACAATACTTCATCCTGCCTAATTTGTGCACAGTCACCGCTAATCAACATATAGGGTGCCACACGTATAACAAGTTATTTCTTCTCTAAGGATTTCATTCCTTTTGGTGTCATGCATGTTCGTAGAAAGACAACAATGTCCTCTAATTTTGATGGTGCGTGTTGTAACCTATATAATTGGGCATCTGGCATGGTATATTCAATTACCTATGCTTCTTCTCTTGACTGTATCCTAGATAAATGGTCCGGTCTAGAAATACTTTTCCTTGGTTTTACCACAATCAGTAAAGTCAAATTCTTGAAATAAGAGTACCCATCTACATATGCACCCTTGTAAAATGGGTTTTTTTACCAAATACTTCAATGCCATGTGATCTTTATAGAAGACAAATGGTGTAGCTAGTAGGTACTAACTGAATTTATGTAGTGCATAGATCATTGACAAAGCTTTACGCTCTGTCTTGGTGTAATTCTATTATGCAGAGTCACTTTCTACTAGCAAAATAGATAGGATGATCCATAATACCTTCTCTAGTTTGAGCCAAGATTGCCAATGGCCTTGCCAGAGGTGTCCACATGTACATGAAATGGTTGGTCCCACAAAGGAAAATGCATAATAGGCGTGGTAGTAATTTTTTCCTTTAATGTCTCAAATGCACGTTGTTGCGGTTATCCCTAGTAGAACATACCTTTCCCTTTCAATAACTCCTCCAATGGTGTGGAAATTTTGGCATATCCTTTAATAAAATTCTTGTAATATCCTATATGACCCAAAAATCCACGCACCTCACTCGATTGGTAGGGTCTTTTAGGTCTATAATTACTGCGCAACCTTAGGTGGATCAATTAACAAACCTTCCTTGCACATTATGTGTCCTAACAATATCCCAAATGGTGTAGCAAATATGCACTTCTTGATGTTCAAAGAGATACTCAACTATCTACATCTTTCAAACATTAAGCGTAGATTATCACAATGATCCTTAACTAATCCATACACCATCCAATCATCCAAATAAACATGTAAGAAGTTGTGAATAATCTCCTCTTGAACGCTTGAAAAACTATGTATAAAAATTCAACAAGCATGTTTTTCAAACCAAAAGGCATCACAATATAGGTGAAGCTACCCCATTCAAGTAGTAAAAGTAGTATTTTCCTAATCCTCCTAGGAAATCCTAACCTGATGATACCCAGAGAACCCATCTCGTAACCAAATAAATTTCATCCCCTACAACACCTTCTAGTATTTCCTCAGTGAATAGCGTAGGAAAGGGATCAGTCACACATGCAACATTCAGCTCCATGTAGTCCACACAGATCCTAATCCATCCATCCTTCTTGATACTGATCACCATTGGACTAACCCATTCTAACTTGTCAAGGGGCTTGATAATCCCATACTTCAACATTTTGTCAATGTCTTCTTTGACCTTTTCACACAAGTAGGGGGTTCATCCAAAGAGGGTATCTTTATAACTCGGACACACACCCTCCTTAATATTTATCCTCATCTCCCCTAATGATTTATGCATGCCTTTAAATTTATGGTACCCTTGAGGAAATAAGTCCTGATAATCCCATAGTAGTTCTATGATTTTTACCACTTCAAAGTCTTACCAATAGTCTCCAATTATGGCTTCCTTAGGCTCAACATCTGATCCAATATTCACCTTATTTTTCTTCATAGGTTCATGATAGGCGCACATGGTCTTATCTCGCACTATCTAACACCTCATGCCTACTCGTTAAATGGGTTAGATCTAGATTTTATACTTCTTTTTCATCCACTAAGTAGACCATTTTTCCTTTTTTTTTCAAGGTAAGCGGGCTGAAGTAGTGTGGCATCGACCTCTCGTGTCTTCAACAAATGTGCTCCTTAGTCTCCTTCATCAAATAACACTTGAATGATTTCTTCAAGCTTGGCACTATCCCCCATGGTTAAGCACTTTATGACCTTTAATGCTATCTCTACCAGAGGCTTGGTAGAGAAGAAGTCAAACATCTAAGTCATTCCAAATTAATTAAACCCCGCCAATTTCCAATCTCTCTATGGAGTTCTACATAGACATACCAAGCATGCACACAACCTTGTAAAGTGGAATAAAAATTGTGCACCCAGAGAGAAGGTGGTAAAGCTTCCTAGCTCTCTATCCAGGAGTATCTTACACTTCCGAACGTGTTGTTGAACATTTTGATTACTATGATAAGTGTATATTTGAGTAGGTGCATTGCTCTTGAAGAACCTAGTAGAAAGAGAAATCCTAATTTCATTCCATCCTACAAGATTATCCTTATGTACCACCCACTAGTTCGTTTTTGTCCCACGTAGTGTATATGTTAGCATATTTCGTCTTTCCAAATGGGTCTATCCACTATTCCTCCATGGTGCGTAGGAACACCATAGGATCTTTGTATCCGGTGTAACAAGGTACAGATTTATTACCTATTCTCCTAACATAACGTTATTTATTTCCCGTAAGAAATATGCTCTTCACTTTGTGCCCTACCAACTCATAAGTGTTATGAGCCCAATTGTCACAAGCAACACTTGTAGTATCGCTAATAGACTCGTGCATCCTCCCAATGAATTATTCCTTCTTTAGTTGCCTCAAACATCTCTAGATCTCGGATGGTGTGTACAAAAATGAGTGCACTAATCTATGGGGACAACTATCCTTTTTGTGACCTTTCACTTCACAATTTGTGCACCAAATCCTTATGCACGTCTCATGTGTTGAATTTTTGATAGTTTCTCAAACGAATTCTCCATAGCTACAATTTGTGCTTCTAAAAATAGTCTCACCACAAAGTTGTCTATACTTCCAATGGCCTCATTACGTAAGGCTTATTCAAATGATTCATGTAGATTAGTGTACATTTTATGTGATAGGGCCCTCCTAAAAGGTGTAATCAAGCCTCCAAGGAACCATTGTCCATGTTGGCTTGCATGAATATCATAAGACAACTTAGATAAAAAAATTGAAATGGGAATCATAATCTATGACACTCTCGGTAGTTCCTTGCTTAACATCCTTGAGTGCACTTATACTCTTTTCTCAAATTTAGGGATGTGAAACTCTTTAAGGAAAGCATATTTTAAAGTTGTATAGTCTATACAAGTTTGATCAGGGTAAAACATTTTATACCAGCTATGTGCATGCCATTGTAATGTAGTAGAAAATTAGATTTCCCTACACTCAAAAGTCATGATTCCTTTTGCACACCATAGTATTTGACACATATGCACATGTTCAAGTAGCATCTTTTATGCCCTTACACTCTGGAAGATGAAGAGACATCTCCATGTAAATATTTTGGGGTTGGTGTGGTCCTTGCCCACCTTATCCGAACTTCATGTTTTTCCTCTACCTCCCGTAACCACCAGATCCACTAGAGCTAGAGCCACCTATACGTCATGATCCCAAACCTATAGTTGGGGTCGAACCGAGGATGTACTTCCCGTGTCCCAATAGTAGTACCGAATTGTACCCCAACAGGTTTGCAAAGTGTTTCTACTCCAAGAAGAGAATCCAAAATCAGTGCTCTTGAATTCTCGTGTAGATGATACACCTAAAAGGTACTTCCATATTGCAATAAATCCATTCACATTTCCATATTTGTGCCTATTATAATACTCACTCCCGATCTCCCACTGCTTGAATTAACTTTATGACTATTTGTAATACTAGATTCTAGAAAACCAAGTACAAGGGCAAGGTTTCTAGGTGGATTCGAGATACGCACCCGTGGCAGAAGACATTTCTACTAGCACACTTCTACGTGAGGCTAAGGAGGGTTCCCTATCATGCTTTCCCAAATGGGGGAGTTCCTGAGGCTTGGGTTCCACGTCTTCAGTGTGAACTTCAACTCCTTCCCAAACTATCTTTCTCCACAATGCCATTTTCTCTGTAACCTCCCGTTGCTTCTTTCACCAAACCTTCTCCTACCCCCATGTGTGGTGGGGTTTAGTTCACCATCGGTTTACTCTCAAAATTCAAAGTTACCATCAGGATCTTGATCACCAATGGAATGCCTTGCAGGTAAGTTCCCCTTAGATATCGTAAAAACTGGAATTTAGCTACCTCTAGGCATGAATAAGTGGAAATTCAGTACTCCAAGATATAATTGTTCAAAACACCATAGAACCACATCTCCATAACATGACTCTAAATCAAATCAGCATCATAAAGGGTATAAAATTATGCCTGTGTCCAAACAAGTGTGTGATACCTCCAATTCCGTTTAGACGCATAAGCAACCACCACTCGTATAATTCTACTAGAAAATAACAAAGAATCTCTCATACAAACTATCATACATATTCTTTTCCACCCATGCACATGCGTTAAAATCAGATCTAGTGCTAAACCTCCATACGTATTCTTCTTCTAGATCATGTATCCACTCCTCAACACTTTCTAGGATCAACCGGTATGTCTTCATCATGAACCATATTGAAAACAACCGAAAAAGAGGTCTCGAGAATGGAACCAATGATTCTTCCTAGAATTCACCTATAAAATCCAAGGTGCTGGCACATCACTCACTCGGCTCGAGCACTCACCGAAGTGCGCAAGTACCGAGCACCTCTTTAGGGTTGTTGTTACAAGATGTTAGCATGATGAAGACTTAAAGCATTCATATCTATGTCTAATATATCATTCTACAGTGCATGTTCAGATCTAGATCTTAAAGTATCATGAATCAGACAATAATCATAACAAGAACATTCATACAATAATAAACTATAACCATGATCAACACCTTGATTTAGTCAATAACCTCCATTATATTAAATGCAGTAATACATAAAAGCTTATTACAATAGATAATACCATAGTCTATGTGCGCATTAGATTTGGCAGCATAACCTCACAATAACTCAATTCACACACACACACCTCTATGCTACATAGTTCACTACATATATATAAGGGTGGATACTTTCCCTTCCCCACTTATCTAATCCTAAAATAGGTCGCATGCTATTATTAGCCAAGCACGATTACAAAAATATCCACACATGTAAGCACGCTAACAACATACTAATTTTAGTTAATCGGCATTAGTAGATCTATTCTCATCCTGAATCAATGCAAAGTGATTCGTAGCCGATCCTCCAAAATAGCCAATGCGTGTCGCAAGTCTTTGACCGGTTTGTGTGCTCTACACACTATCTCCAAAAATAGATCCTTATCGTGAAAATAGCTAAGTCTCGAATCTGTCTCTCTTCTTTATGAACCTTATCGTATGTCCTTCACTAAGTGCCGATTCGGACCGACCAACAAGTGGCCTAGTAGAAGGAAGCACGTAAGGTGGAGAAAGCACATGAGGAAATGGTGGATATTGGATTATGGTATTAAAAAGGCTTTACGAAACCACATACGAAAGAATGAAGAGCACATGAACAACATGAGGTAGGCAAGGAAAATATCGGTTAAAGGATAGAAGAAGTGCCTTGAGCACTATGGACATGCGCGTAAGAGTCTTCGGTCAAGTTTTATTTTACGTGCAAAAATTTGTAAAGGGTGTTTCGTGCGAAGATGTGGTGCATGGGTAAGGGCGGTTAAATTCAGCTTAGAGGAAAAATCTGCATTTACTTGTTAAAGTATGTTTGTAGGTGGTATAACATTTAATGTTGGAAAGAAGAAAAAACTATAAATACAAGGTCGAGCAAGTCATTTGTTACCTTGCGATTATGAAGTGAAAGAATCTCTTACAAACTAGAGCATCCAGAGAGAAATTTGTGTGAAGAAAGGAGAATCTAAGAAATTTGAGTGTGCATCTAGAGTAGATCTATAAACCGGGAAGGAAGGAGTACAGGCATGAGGAAGGTTGTGTGAAGAGTTTCGTCTTATGGAAGGATATCTGGTTAGGGTTTGGCGGTAGGGTATAGAGAAAGAAGGATTCATTTGAAGAGTTAAAGATTTGGAGTGAGCTTTGGGATTGAGCGAGTAGTAGATCGAGTAAGAGGAAGGAGTATTTAAGTTCGATCTCGCTAGAAAATATAGCACCCGAAAACCAACCATCTCACCGAAGAAAACAAACGGCAAGAGGAAAGGGAAAGTAGATCGCTGCCATTGCAAGCTCAAATGAAGAATGGTATATTTTCACCATTTTCTTTACCTTTCAAAAATGACAAAACAAATAAGGGTAAGCGCCAAGGAGGAATGCCTTTTAAATGTTGGTTGGTTGATGATTATTGTGCACATTCGACTTCTTGATCCATAACTTTGAATGTTAGAGCTTCCTTTTGGCTAGGAGGAACTACCTGTAATAGAAAACAAGACCACAAAAAGATAGTTAAATGATATATGATAGTGGACTACCTAGCGTATGCTAGTTCTAGGAAGTGTGATACTTCTTAGACGGTTGTCAATCCACTATTTAAAACAAGTTAATGCGAGAAATAAATAAGGTCCTCTTTGTAGTTGATATGATTTAGGTATCTCATTCAAATACAATAAGTAAATCCAATCACAATAGGCTAGGCTATAGTTGGATCTGAGAGGTGAGGTATCTATCAAGGTACTAGGACTGGTCAAGGTCTGATTCTAGGTTATTTAGGTCAACTGGTAAGGTGATTGTTGGGTTTGTTCTTGGTCAAGGTGTAAAACATAGAGACCAACGTCGGCTAAATGTGACCGATGCTATTTTAGGTAGAACCGATGATGGTTGTGGATAATTGGCGTCGGTATGGTCAGGGTAAAAGAAACTCAAAATAAGTTAAATGGCAGGGGTGATCTAAGGTCAAATAAAGTTTGTGAGAGTGAATGGGGAGGTGCAGTAAAGATCTTAGGTATGCTCAAGTACACAACATGTGAGAATAGGTGATTTGGTGATGTGGGTGAAGGGATATTTGGGTTTACAAGCAAGTGGGTGATGAAGCAATAAGCATGCAAATAATAGATTAATAACAAGAGTAATAAAGATTACTAACTAAAATAAACCATACCGGATTACGGCCATTCTAGTTGTGTTAAAGATTTGATGGTTGAGTGGTGGAGGTGGTTGATCGGAGAATAAGTGTATGGTCTGTGGTGGTGTTTTCCCATGGTATTACCGTGAATGCAATGGCTCTCTGATTGATCTTGGTGATGGCTTTGAATGTCTAGATGTGTAAAAGGAAGCTTTTTCACTTACATGCAACTCGGTCTCCTTCTTTTGCTCTCAAAAATGTGCCCACCCTAAAATAAGGTCACAAAAGGAAATAAAAGGTAATTGATGATAGTTATGGGTTGACCGGCATCGGTTCAGGGGTGACCAATGTCGATTAGGGTGGGATTCCCTAGGTTTACTAAAAATGGGAGATCATGGCAATGATTTCCGCCATATCTCTCTATTCATCTAGGAAAGAGCGGGAGTTACCTTTTCTTATGTGGGAATGTGGTTAGAGGGGATGTAGGCTTTGATTTTTAGGGTTTAGTTAGGTCTTAGTTAGTTATGGAAACATACTAAGAATAGACTTAGGGTGAGGTGGCTAGGTGAGGTGTATAGGTGAGGTGGTGGGGTGGGAATTATCTTAATTAGGATAATTAAATAATAAATATTATGAGGACATGGATTAATTTAATTTAATTAATTAAATTAATATTAGTTTGGGTGTAAGGGGCCATGGTTAGGTGAGTGTGTTCAAGTTAATTATTTAACAAGGGGTGAAGGAGCGTGTGACCCAATTTTGGTGTCTACATTTTTCCCCTTTTTTATTGCGTAGCTTGTATTGGTAAGTGACAACGACAAAAATAAGATGTGGAGTACTTGTCTGATGGAAAAGTGACATGCAAGCATGGGAATCTACAAGTGACTCTTCCTCGCACCCGACCTCCCGGGTCATGCCGAGATAGCCATTGGGGATGGAATACACGTGGGATACGAGATAAGTTAGTTAGGTAATCTTACATCTTCAACATGCGATAATGGGATCTGCGAATCTAAGGCAAGGAAGGCCCTCCTAACCTAAACCGATGTGATAGATCATTTGATGAGGATAGTTGCTTGAAGGATCCAATCAATATCGAGCTCGTCGTGATCCGATCTATGGGTTGTGGGATACATGGAAGATAACCTTTGTGTGCTTCGTATATATCTCCCAACAAGGTCATAAAATGGAATGGTCAAAATGTGTCATGGATCTTTTGGTGATTTATGGACAATTCTCGGTCTAGTCCGAGAAATTTGTAGCTTGATTAGCTTGCTACGTTTAATAATGATAGTTGTGTGATAATGTCTAGTGGGAGTGGAGAGGACCTAAATACTAATGTTCACAAACTAGCATCAACATTGGTTTGACTTGTAGGCCCGTTGGGTTGTGGGACCTGTGGATCACAACCGTAAGTTCATGGTTGTTGTGGACCTCCTATGGTCATATGAAGAGTCAACCCCTTAGTCCGAGTATCTAGTAGTCATATGCCTTTTCGGCCTCTATGTTTAGAACTAGAAGTTACACAATTTTCTTGGAGTACCTAACAGGTGTTCTAGCAACTTGGATATGTAAGCTAGTGTCTATATCAACGAGGAGGTCTCCTACATCTGGCTGTGGGACTAGTGGATCACAACCGAATGTTTTCTCTCTTTCAGGTCCTTCTACAGTCATACGGATATCTATCAAGGCAGTCTATAATTTGCTGATTTAACGAACGTGTGTGCTTTGTCGTCTTCTATGTTTAATCCTCTTAGTTGTGTGTTAATTTCTTGTAGGTTGGTTGTTGTTCGAAGACCTGAATTCTGAGATTTTGGTCTATGTCAGCTAATGCTGCAATGAGATTTGGTTGAGGCACGATTGGCTCAAAAACATATTCCTGGGCTCCCTAGGTCCCGCGATTGTCATGCAAGATCAATATAAACCTAACTGAAATGAAATAAACTAACTATGCAAGATATATTTACAGCATATATATATTCCTCTATTTTTTGTATTTTTGATAGAATTTTAACATAATCAAAAGAGAAACTAATCTAATATATTCGATAATGAAAAATAATATAATAAAAAATTAAAACAAACAAGGTAGCCGGTGTAGCTACTGCTCGTGCGATTGTGAGTTTTATCCTAAATAACTAGATAACTGATTAACTTAATTGAAAGATTCTCGATCCTACCTCGAAGTGAGGAATGAATCATAGTTTCTCGAAACTATCAATCCTCAAAGCTTCCTCGCAATATCAAAATTAGACTTAATCGAAATGAAATATTTCACTACTCTATTTGATATGTTTTAACTAGAACTTTGACAATAAAACTTGGAATTTTCATAACAAAGGGAGAATCCAAAGTAGTGTATGATTTTGTCCCCTCGAGAATGATCTCCTCATTCCTTCGTGTTCACGTGAGTCCAGAAGAGTGTGTATATGCTAGCATCAACAGAAGAAGGTATTTTGAACAATGGCAGCTTTGGATATAGACCGAATAAAATGCGAGTACGAGAGGGATAAAGCAAGTGACAGAGCTTGGCATATGCAATTCCTAACTGGATTTATTGCGAGGGAATACAACACAAGTGCACCGAGAGATTCTAGAATCTACCTTCTCGTGAAGAACAAAACCTATAACTCTAATGGATTAAATCTATAAATGACACTACTTTTATCTAAACTAATTTTCATGAACATCAATGAACAAGATCAAGCAAGAAGATCAAATGGCCTCTAACAATGAAAGGGAAAACTAGCATGGATGCAAAAATGAAAACAGAATGAGCTCTAAACAAGAAATTGACAGACTAAACAATGGAAATGAGAAGTTGAGGGGCCATTTGCTTGAAAACAAGCTAGATACTTATAGATTTCACATTCACCCAAAGGTAATTCCCATTAGAACTCTTTTACCATTAAACAATGAAGAAACACTATTCCAGGGGAC
The DNA here is from genome assembly GCA_018340775.1 of Taxus wallichiana var. yunnanensis. Classification (NCBI taxonomy): domain Eukaryota; kingdom Viridiplantae; phylum Streptophyta; class Pinopsida; order Cupressales; family Taxaceae; genus Taxus; species Taxus wallichiana. Next base: position 618,297,623 of record CM031242.1, on the reverse strand, counting down.
ATAAAACATTAATACAAGCTAAGGCGATTGAGAAAAGCTGGTGAAAGTTGAAAAATTATGCAAGTCGTGATCAAAGGAGCGTGCTAGAAAATGCATAAAGGACCACCGCCCTGAGTTGGGCGGTGGTTACAGACCGCCACCTTACAAGGTGGTGGGTATGGGAAACCTGTCGCCCTACTCAAAGCGGGTTCTCCGTAATGCTAAAACAATACTAGTTTGAATTCATTTTTGCATTTTTAGTGTCCTTACTTGCTTTAATGATTTTTCTAATGCAATCAAATGCTAACTTGCTTCATTTTGCATGTTTTTGTGTGTTTTGCAGAAGAAAGAAGAGTACATTAGATAGAGCCGAGAGAGGGAGAGTGATTGGCTTCCAACAGTTCTAGATGCACTCTCTCGGGATGAGCAAGATACTCTTCGCCAGGGCGGGTATCGAGGATCACATGGGTTCCCCACGTTACACTGCGCCAGGTCACATACTATGTGACTTATTCTCTTACTGGGATGCAGATCGGAACACCTTCTAATTTCTAGGTGTTAGGGGTGAGTGGACTATCACCCTAAAGGATGTCTACCGTATTTTGGGAGTCCCGATTATTGGGAGGAGACTTTCATTTGATACGATGTAGTATCTAGAGCTCAGAGACTCGATTGTCCACCTATATGGGAGACGCCTGATTGTCTCCACTTGGTTCAAAGAAGGGGGTGAAGGTCCATTCTATTCCTGGCTTTCCCATCCCTCTGATCCGTTAGGCCATTATGCGCATCATTGCTTTAAGATTGATTAGGGACAAGGAGGGGACACTTTACTCTAGTGCTTTGGCCCCCATCATCGCATGATTGAGCCACATGGTCGATTTATGCAAGGGAGCCAATATACTGGGACAACCTATCACGACTTGCAGGGTGGTTCGTTTTGACACATCGAGCCATCCGACCTTAGTTATGAGCTGGGTCTATGAGCGCATCATCCCTTATGGGAGAGGCATAGAGGTGGTGGATCCCGGGGCCGTGAGGGCAGCTAGATGGATAGAGATGACGGTGCTTAGAGCACCCCACTAGCCAGTTGCTTCCCTAACTACTGAGGATATGGAGGCCACACCTTATTAGGCCATGGTAGGGTTGTGGGGCAAGGAGACCTTCACTTTGATTTCCTGCTCTACTACAGGGCTAGCTTGTGGATAGGATGGGGAAAGTAGAGACACACCCCTTTGATCGAGTGCCTCAAAGCAATTCATCCTTGCTTATATTGACATGCTTCCCCCAATGGTGCCAGTGTTTAGATCAGTTCGGGAGGCTAGGGAGGTCCTAGAGGCCAGGGTTGGACCGTTATTACTCCTGGCATCCCTATTACAGCTAGGAGGGTGGTACGCGCTCGGGAGAGCCGGTGCTCCTCGAGCACCTTTACTTTTCTTGCACCGGCCCCGCCAAAACAACAGTGATTTGACCCCATTGATATAGACTTGAGTCGAGGAATTCTGAGGGGAGAGATGGAGGAGGAGACCGAGGACATGGAGATCAGCAAGTCGGGTGGGGAAGAGGATAGTGATCCTGAGTGGCATGACACTCAGGAGATTTTACAGGCTAAGAGGGTAGAGCAGAGTGCGGAGAGGGTGACTCTAGTCTCAGAGGAGTTACTTTCTCAGGACCTAGGTGGAGAGGATGAGTCCGTGGCAGGATGCCATGTTGTCCTAGATGTAGGAGGGGGACACCGGTCGGTGGCATCCGTGTGTGGATCCTGAGAGATCCTTCTTGAGGCCCGGAGATCTAAGTGAGTTGCCACTCTTCTTTTTGATATTTATTTTAGCTATAATTGCCTTAGTTGCTACCTCTCCTTTTGTTCATCCTTGGTTTTACCTTTTGATCATTTTCTAATTTGTTTTTCTCCTTTGCTTGCAGAGACTACTTGATGAGTGGCGAGACTTGATTTGTTGGGTATGTACTGATACCCTGATGCTCCCCATGGAGAAGACTTGTGCCGAGCTATCCATGGATGCAGGGGAGCCTTGACGGCGGTAGGCATACCGATGTTTTTTCCCCCATCTGGCATGTGGCCAAGATGGTGACTTCCCTCCATGCCAAGGTAGCCAGGTGTATGGTGGCCACAGAGCACTTGATGAGGAGGAGCCACTCTCGGAGCGAGGCCACACTCTACTTTTAGGATCACGAGCCCTCAGTGTAATTAGAGTGCCGGCGTAGCCGGAGTCCTAGACGTGATCGTGCACCTTCTGAGGGATCCCATAGGGATTGAGAGGCCACTTGGCTCTTTTTGTAGTGACTCTTGCTAGATTGTTTATACGACCATTCTATATTTTTCGGGCTCATTGAGCATTTTGACCATGCCTAGTGCATGATGGCATTGTACATAAAACCTGATTATATATATATACACACACACACACACACACACACACACACACATCTATTTTTTGGATCTAGATCTCTTTGTACCTAGAGTTTTGTGATTCATTTTCACATGTATATTAGATGTTTGTAAAAATTTTGTTTTTATATGCTTTTCAGAATGTATGCAATGGAGAACAAATATCACAAATGTTTTTTTTTGTATTTCGTGATGTTGATGTATGATGATGTGGACACTATGTGATCTTGAACTTTAGTTTCTATAAGAAATTTTCCAGTACTTCATATTGTTTTGGAAAAATGTGATGATGAGCTGGTATGATGAGTAGATGAACTTGCCCCACTCCTAACTCCATGTAACTAGTAAGATGTGAGGGCTCACCACCGAGAGCTAGAAAGGGCACAAGCTATGAGGTGTGTTGAAATGGTAATGATGGGAGATAGACAAAGAGTTTGGTGGAACCAAATTAGGATGCTACAAACCTATCCTACTCAAGTGACTCCATAGTTTAGAATGTAACTTGCTTTGTAGTTTATCTTAGAACTTGGTTGACAAAATCTGGTTTTCGTGGTTTTGAAATCTCTTGGAATTTTGGACATCTAATTCATTTGTTTTTTACTCAATATTTCAAAGGTTTGTTTGAACTATTTGCTTATGAATTTCAACATTTTTTGTCAAGCGGACCCCCTACACCTTTCCCCATGCTACTAGTAGGAAACATGGGTTTATCACCATGGACAAGGCACGGGTGAGTAAAGGCATTCCCATCCTTTCCCAACCCTACGTCACTAGTAAGAGATGTAAGCTCAACACCGAAGGTTGGTAGGGCAAGGAAATGTGTAAAAGTAAAATTTTCTATTTGATTTATATTTGACTTACTTACTTGAGAAAAATGTTAGGATGTTCTTATTTCCAACGAGATATATACAAGAGATAGAAGTTACATCATGAAGCTTCTAGAATGCAGACCATAGGTAAAACACCTATCCTAGGAAGAAACCAAAAGTGAGAACAAGCATGCAGGCCTTGGTATGGCTACTATTAGTACTTTGTCATATCTTGCTTTAATTGATGAAATGATTTTGAAACAGTTGAAGATGTTATGAAAATGAAGAGTATGATTTGAATGCTCCTATCAATACTATCAAAAGTTTGTAATGAATTGCTTAAGAATAAGTCCCTTGATCACAAAATTTTATGAAATGAGTGAATAAAATGAACCTATCTAAATGAAAATGTAATGTAGATATAATTATACAAATAGTGTCGATGCTTCATGTGTAAAACCGTTTAAGATGCAAGGAATTGACTGATTCATTGAACTCCTCACCCTCTAGTGTGCACAAGAGATAGGCACCATTCCCGTAGTCTTTCATGACTTGATATGGGCCCAACCATTTGGGCCGGAACTTTCTCCCTTCACCGGTTTTCTTATCAATCCAGCTATCTAGTCTTAGAACTAGATCTCCTTCATATATTTCTCACTCGTAGACCTTTTTATTATACTACCAGCACATCTGGTCAGTATAGGCTCTATGTCATTGTTTGGCGTTTAACCTGGCCTCATCTAGACTTTCTAGATGAGAGAGGCGTGCTTCCCTATAAGCTTCTTCATCCAGAATCCCTTATAGTGAGATGCGGAGATCGGGTATTTCAACCTCAAGCGGAGAACTGCTTCTACTCTAAATACCAGTGAGAAAGGATTTACTCTGTTGGTGTTCTTATTGAGGTTTGATGGGCCCATAAGGCCGGATATAGTTTTAAATGCCAATCTCGTTTATTCTCCTTGACTATTTTAAGGAGAATAGATTTCAATGTTTTATTTTTCGCTTTTAGCATGTCCATTGGCTTGATGGTAGTAAAGAGAGGACGTGTGATGGTTTATCTTGAACTTGCTACATAATTCACGAACCTCGTCATTTTTAAAGGATGTGTCATCATCTAAGATAATGACTTGCGGGATACCATACCTACAGATAATTTGGTTCAAAATGAATTTGGCAACCACCGAGCCTAGTACTGATGGTGAGAGGCATGGGCTCCACCCATTTGGTAAAATACTCCATGGTCATGATTATAACATTATGGCCATCGGTTGATGAGGGAGAGAATTTCCCTATCAAATCTAAACCCCATATGGATAAGGGCCACGAGTCGCTTATTGGTTGTAGGGATTATGCTGGCATGTGAATCTCATGAGAGAATTCTTGACATTTGTGGCACTTGCGTACAAATTCCATTGCACCATGCTCAAGAGTGGGCCAAAAATAGCCCATCCAATGTATTTTGTGAGTGGTGGCATGACCACCGAAGTGGCCCCACATATCCCACTGTGGGATTCATGAAGAATCCTCTTGGATTATTCTATGTCGACGCATCTTAGAAGCATGCTGTTGAAGGCTCTACAATAGAGTACTTGATCTAAAACAACATATTTAGCTACGATAATGCGTAATCGCCTTCTTTCTTTGTGGCGTGGCACCTCTCGATATGTATGGTCCATGATAAAATTGATAATATTAGTATACCAGGGACATGTAGAGATGGGGGGTCTGGTTTCGACAAAGTATACACATTCATCGGGAAAGTCTAGATCTACCAACTCACCTCCATCTAGTGGATTGTCAGCCAACCAGTCTATAATGATTTGTCCTTTAATAGATTTTTGGTTTACGAATGTTAACTCAAATTCTCCCATTAGGGTTATGAAACGGCCAACTTTTTTAGATAAAGATCCTTGTGTGAGAAATGTTCGTAAATGGTCTGTCTTTACGATGACCCTTGTTTCTTGATTTAACATGTAATGTCTTAAATGTTTTGTGGCGAAGACTATGGCAAGGCATTCTCTTTCTGCCTGTGTATAACACATTTCATAATCGAGCAACGTTCAGCTAATGAAATAGATCACGTGTTCTCATTTATCATCGTCTTCTTGAGCCAACATGCAAGCCAACGAGACATGAGTGGCTCGTGAGTATAGTATTAAAGGATGGTCTTGCTTGGTAGGCATTAGCATGGGTGGTGACAACAAGAAGTGCTTAATCGCCTTGAAAGGCCTCATTGCAGTCTTGATCCAATTGATACTATAATCTTTCTTGAGTAAATTATTGATTGGATGAATGGCAAAGCTTAAATCTGGGATGAACCTTTGGATTGCACCGAGTTTCCTGAGAAATGACCTAATTCCAAACTCGTCAAGGTGGAATCATTTTAAGAACAGCCCATATTTTGGCTAGATCAACATCAATCCCTTGTGAAGATATAATGTATCCTAGAAGTTTACCTCATGTTACACCAAAATGCACTTCTCTTGGATTTAATGTGACACCATACTCAATTAGTCGTGAGAGGACGATGCGGAGTACTTCCGGTGATCACAGTGCTTCTTGCCTTGGCCAACAAGTCATCCACATATGATTCCATAATTTTATGGATAAGATCATGGAATATATACATCATTACCCACCGATACATAGCACCGTGTTCTTAAGACCAAATGGCATGACAACATAACAATAAGTTCCCCAGGGAGTTATAAACATGGTTTTGGCTTGGTCTTGTTCAGATATTTTGATTTGATTATATCCCGAGAACCCATCCATGAGAGATAAAAGCTCAAATCCAGTTGTTGCGTCAACGATGACATCAATGGATGGTAATGGGAAATCATCTTTGGGACAAGCTTTGTTAATATCCCAAAAATCTATACAAATGTGTATCTTCCCATTCTTTTTGAGGATGGGAATGATATTAGACACCCATTGTGAATAGTCAATGGGCTTGATGAATCCTACCGGAGAAGTTTCACTACTTCCTCTTTTACCATGAGAGCCACTTTTGGCTTCATTGGTCTTGACTTCTATTTAATTGGCTTCGCATCTGGTTTAGTGACAAGATTATGTACCGCAACTTGTGGTGTGATACATGTCATTTCTTTATAACTAAATGCAAAATCCTTTTGATGTTCTTTGAGAATTTGAGTGTGTATTTCTATTTCTTCTGGAGTTAGTGAAGATCCTAGTTTCAAAATTCTTGGTTCTTCCTCTGTTCCGATGTTTATGTCAATTGTTCCTTTGATTAAAGAAGTGTTACCTTCTTCAAATTTAGGTGGGGCTAGAGGTAGTTCCAAGATTTCTCCATTTTCTATCTCGTAGACATCGAGATCCTTCTATGGAGGAGACTCTACCATGGATTTCCAAAGTAGGAAGAGGAGTGTGGTATTAGGGAAAGATCAAATATAGGGTGAGCAAGGTGTAAGATAGAGGATTCATTATCAGCTGTGTATGTTAAAAGAAGGTTCGTTGATATTTTCTTCACCAATGGTTCAATACGAAGTGATACCTTGAAAATTGTATCTTCCAACTCATTACTTGGGGTAAAACGTGAAGGCGAGGTTGCTTATTGATCCCGTGAGAAGGTTACGCTCTCGTGGGATTGCCTCAATGGATATGAAGTTGAATCCTTTGCTTAGATCTAATACCACTGTTTTATAGAGTTGTAAGTGCTCAATTCTAGTCTCATATACTTCAGAGACTTGGTTTGTAACTAATTGTGAGTCTCCTAACACTTTAACGTCATTAATACTAATCCTTTTGGCTATGATGAGGCCAAGGAGGAGGGCTTTGTACTCAATTGTTTGTCTATACATTCAATGTTTAAGTTAAAATAAAAAGGTAGGATCTTTCCCTTAGGGAAGTGAAGATCACACTGCCCCGGCTCCATATCGACACCTAGCTCTATCAAAATGGAGAGTCCAATATTTACTAGGAAAATGGATGTCGGGACATTATTTGCGTCTGTTTTTCTATTTTAGTTACTTCTACCATGAAAATTTCCTCTTGTTGGAAGTGAACCAACTCCTAGGGTACATCCCATATATGTGGAATCAAATGGTAGGAAAATTGGTAGATCTTGTTCCAAAGAACTCAAAAAAATTTACAGTTGTTCCTAATGACATTGTTTCTATAACGTTAGCTTCATCCTTGAGGGCTGGGATGCCCTTGACTAGGTTCATAATTTCTATTTATGTTGTAGGTATTAATTTTTCCTCTAGTTTTGAGTTGATTGGTTTGTTAAGTTGGTTTGTTAGGAGTTCAAACTCAGATTGAACACACCCGATCTTTCTTCGTGTCTGCTAGGTGTATGTCGAATGGTTTTGGGTCACCTTTTACTATGAATATCTTTCCTAGGTGTAAGAATATTATTTCTGGAATAACATAGAAGGGATTTCTTTCATGTGATGTATCCATCATCGATCGAGGATCATATTATAGTTGGTTTCCCGATCTATGATATAAAACTCAGTGAGGATTGTCTTAGATCCTAAGGTGACTGGTAATATTATAGTCCCAATTGAAGTAGCTTTAAGGCCATCATAACCTCTTAGTGTATTTCTTGTTGTGGAATAGTTTGTTTCTCCATATCCTAGCTTTTGAAGGAAAGAGAAGGGGACAATGTTAACTGCTACCCCATCATCCACCATTGTGTGTTTAACATAATTATTGTAAACCCACACCTCGTAAATGCACACCGAATCACCTCTAAGTGTAATTTTAGCATATGTTGGCATTTTGTTTATGTTGAATATAAACTTGGTATCCCTATCCGGCTTCCCGGAGGGTGGATATCGAATTCTATATGGTTTACTTGTGTTTTGGGAGGTGGAGTGATGTTAATTAAATGACCCAGACCTAGTGCTTCTAAAAGAGCAGCCCTATGGGCAGGAGAATTTTTCAACAAGTCCAAAAAGGAGATGTGAGAGAAGGTCTTTGTTAAGTCATTAATTAAATCATAAGCACCCACGGGTTTTACCAATGTTTGTTGAATGTTATCTGGTTCTAGTGGATAGATTGGATTTGGTTGAGAAGAATATTCTCGTGTTCTTGTTATGGCTTCTACATGCAGCTCAAGTATCTAACTCCACTAGACCAACTATCTTGGTTCGTGGTTGATTTCCTAATTGTGGTGTGACAGGTGGATTTAGTGAAGTTGAGGCTTCATGATCATTATTTCCTGTCATTACACCTTTGTTCGTCCCATTTGGATTTAATTTATTATTGTTATTGTGATTTGGAAGTGGATCATTGAAGATCTTAAGAGGTGCGTTTTGAGGGGAAACCGCCCACAGCATGAAAGTAGTTGGCATCGGTGTCACGAGAACTGCATTAAGAACATATCTATGAAGAGTTATCTTTGTTCTTCTAGAAAATGTTGCATGAACTTATTGTAATTGTGAAAAGTCCTAGTGTCATGGCCTTGAATTTTGTGGAAACCACAATACGAGTTAGGATTATAACTCCTAGGTTGTTGATTGGGCACGCTTTGTGGTCCAAAACTATGATTAAACCATTGACTATTAGGATTAAAGTTTTGTGTTTGTTGTCTTTGGTTTTGGTTTTGATATCCAGTTGAGTTTTGACTTGGACCCTGTGTCTGGATCTGCCGTTGTTGTTGTTGTTTTTGTTGTGGATGATTAAAATCCACCACGTTGATTGTTGGGGTGAAATTGTTGTTTCGTTGGTTGTTAATTGGTGGTGGAACATTTACAATGTTTTCTTTTTAGTTTGGTCAGTCACTCCATCTGTTGTCACTCCATGGTTTTTGTTAAGGATTTTAGGTCCTTGATTAGCATTTGTGGTAGTAGGATAAGTCATAGTGTTTTGGTTGGGGATGATTAACCTCCCATTTGTTCCATATGTCTTGCAACCACTATCTATTGCAGCTTGATCTATTTAGAGAGCGCTCTCGAGCACTTCATCATAAGTTCTTAGTGGGAACTTCCTCGGACTTCTTCCTTTATCTCTCTGCTGAGAGAATGAAGGAATAAATCACATAGTTCCATCTGATCCATGTTTGGAGTGCTTGCTAAAGAATAGAGGACTATATGCCATATTTGGATGAAATGAGCAACAAATTCATTGTGTTCTTGTTTAATATGCAAGAATTCCCGATCTCTCGTTCTCAACAACTTGTTCATGTCGAACGCCTTAATGAACTTTGAAACAAGTTGTTTGAATGAATGTATTGAGGCTTCAGTATTCTGCACGAGGGCGATACCCTCTAAATTTTTAGGGAATATTTTAATAACTCCATCCCAAGGAGTAGTTCTCAAATGGTTGTGGCATAGGCCTTAATATGTGCATTCGGTCCTCCCTCTTCTTTGTACTTGGGTAGATCGGGAGAGGTCTTTGAAGCATGATGTTTCGTATAGTGAATTCCAAAGGTTCTTTCAAATATTCTGAATAAGTTCCTATTGCATAGGTTTCAACCATTGATGGTGTTTGCTGAGGGGGTGGAGGTGGAATGGGTTGTTGATATGGCATAGCATATGTATTTGTAGGGGCATAAGGGAATCCCTGTGGTTGAGTGAATATGCCAGGAGAAGAGAACATATCTCCCTGTGGTGATTTGGAATATATGTTTAAGTATGGAGGAGCATTGCTCAGGAATGGATTGTTTTGTGCTAACGAGAGGTATCATATTCTCAACTGGAGCGGCATTAGAAAATGTGGTTCTAGTTGGCGTTTGTTGTAAATACTGAGGAGGCATGCCCAACATGCCTGTTCTTGTGAGGAGGTCTACTTGGCTAGGATGATGTGGAGGATTGGAAGTTCCTGCCTGCATGAATTGTAAATTTTGACTTGCTTGAGCAAGTTCCAACCCTCTAACTTTCTCAACTAAGGCTGAGATGACCTCATTTGGTGAAGACACGGTATTTTTCCTTAGTGGTGTTTGTTGTATACCTTGAGGTTGTATAGGCATATGGTACCTAGCTATGAATTGATCAGTTCCCTGCCAAGTTTCACCGAGGGCATTTCCTATAGGTGGAGGGATGGGGGTGTTTTCTTGGAATGAGACCTCGGGTTGTGTTTGCAAACCTCCTATAGATGGGTACATATTTTGAGAGTGTTGTTCACTCCTAGCATAACGTGTTAAGTATTCGTCATCGAACAACTGTATATGGATCCGACTGTCTACTAATTTGTGGTCTAAGCAACACCTGAAGAGATGAACTAGATTCTCCAGTGAGCATCATATTGTTCGAGCTTGAAGGCTATGGTTGTTGTATTTGAGTGAGCTGATCCAACTCCTCTATTTGGAAAGAAGAACTATATCTAGTCCTTTGAGGTGGAGTTTGTGTTGAAAATTGGTTAGTTGAATAGTTGTCACCCCATGCTGAGAGCGAGGGTGATGGTTGTCTATTTAGTTGATCATAGTATGCTTCAAGACCTAGGAGAGGTCTACCATATGCATCATATCCCAACATATTCGGGGGGTATATGAATACCCGCAGAATAATGGGAAAGAGCGAAGGTGGATAAAATTAAAAGAAGAGTGTGAAAGTGAAACAATTGTTCCTTTTACGTAAGTTTCACCAATTTTGTTGGTAAAGCTGATGTGAAGGCTAATGCGGTGGAAAAGATGAAAAGTATACTAATTGGAAGAACAAGTAGAAATAAGACTCTAAATCAGAAGGTTGCGTGTTCATTTCACGTCAGGTTCACCAATTTTGTACATGATGGAAAAGTGACATGCAAGCATGGGAATCCACAAGTGACTCTTCCTCACACCCAACCTCCCAAGGTCATGCCGAGACAGCCGGAGGATGGAATACACGTGAGATGTAGATAAGCTAGTTAGGTAATCTTACGTCTTTAACACACAATAATGGGATCTACGAATCTAAGGCAAAGAAGGACCTCCTAACCTAAACCGGTGTGATAGATTGTTTGGTGAGGATAACTACTTGAAGGCTCTAATCAATATCAAGCTCTGTCATGATCCAATCTATGGGTTGTGGGATACGTGGAAGATAACCTATGGGTGCTTCATATATATCTCCCGACAAGGTCATAAAATGGAATGGTCAAAATGTGTCATGGATCTTTTGGTGCTTTATGGATGATTCTCTGGTCTAGTCCAGAAATCTTTAGCTTGATTAGCTGCTACGTTTAATAATGATAATTGTGTGATAATGTCTAGTGGGAGTGGAGAGGACCTAAATACTAATGTTCACAAACTAGCATCAATGTTGGTTTGACTTGTAGGCCCGTTGGGTTGTGGGACCTGTGGATCACAACCGTAAGTTTGTGGTTGTTGTGGACCTCTTATGGTCATATGAAGAGTCAACCCCTTATTCTCGAGTATCCAGTAGTCATATGCCTTTTTGGCCTCTATGTTTAGAACTAGAAGTTGCATGATTTTCTTAGAGTACCTAATAGGTGTTCTGGCAACTTAGATACGTAAGCTAGTGTCTATATCAACGAGGAGGTCTCCTGCGTCTAGCTATGGGACTAGTGGATCACAACCGAATGTTTTCTCTCTTTCAAGTCCTTCGACAGTCATACATATATCTATCAAGGCATTCTATAATTTTGCTGATATGACTAGAATGTGTGTGCTTTTTTGTCTTCTATGTTTAATCCTCTCGCTTGTGTGCTAATTTCTTGTAGAGTCCTGTTGTTGTTCGAAAGACCTAAATTCCGAGATTTTGGTCTATATCGGCTAATGCTACAACAAGATTTGGTTGAGGCATGATTGGCTCAAAACATATTCCTGGGCTCCCTAGGTCCCGCGATTGTCATGCAAGATCAATATAAACCTAATCGAAAAGAAATAAACTAACTATGCAAGATATATTTATAAGCATATATATATTCCTCTATTTTTGTATTTTTGATAGAATTTTAACATAATCAAAATAGAAACTAATCTAATATATTCGAGATAATGAAAACTAATATAATAAAAAATTAAAACAAACAAGGTAGCCCAGGTGTAGCTACTTTTTGTGCGGTTGTGAGTTTTATCCTAAATAACTAGATAACTCGATTAACTTAATTGAAAGATTCTCGATCCTACCTCGTAGTGAGGAATGAATCATAGTTTCTCGAAACTATCAATCCTCAAAGCTTCCTCGCAATATCAAAAATTAGACTTAACTCAAATGAAATATTTCACTACTCTATTTGATATGTTTTAACTAGAACTTTGACCGATAAAACCTAGAATTTGCGCAGAACATTGGCGAATCCAAAGAGTGTATGATTTTGTCCCCTCAAAATGATCTCCTCATTCCTTCATGTTCACGTGAGTCCGAAGAGCATGTATATGCTAGCATCAATAGAAGAAGGTATTTTGAACAATGGCAGCTTTGGATATGTAATCTAATAAAAATGCGAGTACGAGAGGGATAAAGCAAGTGACGAGCTTGGCATATGCAATTCCTAATGGATTTATTGCAGAATACAACACAAGTGTACCAAGAGATTCTAGAATCTACCTTCTGTGAAGAACACAACCAAACTCTAATGGATTCAATCTACAAATGACACTACTTTTCTCTAAACTAATTTGCATGAACAACAATGAACAAGACTGAAGCAAGAAGATCGAATGGCCTCTAACAGCAAAGGAAAAACTAGCATGGATGCAAAAATGAAAACAGAATGAGCTCTAAACAAGAAATTGACAGACTAAACAATGGAAATGAGAAGTTGAGGGGCCATTTGCTTGAAAACAAGCTAGATACTTATAGATTTCACATTCACCCAAAGGTAATTCCCATTAGAACTCTTTTACCATTAAACAATGAAGAAACACTATTTCAGGGGACATAAAACATTAATACGAGCTAAGGCGGTTGATAAAAGCTGGTGAAAGTTGAAAATTTATGCAAATCACGATCAAAGGAGTGTGCTGGAAAATGCGTGAAGGACCGCCACCCTAAGTAGGGCAGCGGTTCATGAGACCACCACCTGGCGGTGGCGCTTTGTCACTAAAATGAAAAAAGTGTTAAAAAGGGGGGCGAGGGATAAAACAAAGCATAAGGAACTCCGGAAAAATCATTTGGGATGCTAACATATACTTCGTGACCTTCTCTAGATCCAAACACCTTGCATGAGGTGACTCCGTATCATCATTGGGGCATGTGTGACATCATTCAGCGGACAATACCCTACAATTTTATGTACGTAAAGGTACCCCATATGTGGGTGAAGGTGATCCCCTCAAACTAGGAACTGATGTGGCAGATGACAGAATCAATGAGTGGTTTGATAAAAGGTGAATGTTATGAAGAGGAAGGTGGAGAATGGGGGTAAGGGGGGAAATGTCCAATTGGGTAATTGTAGTGCCCGCTTAAACAACCACTTGAGACCCAAGAAATAGCTTGGGTTAGCTAGAAAAAAATTATGGGATAATTTTTTTTATTTGAAGTGTCTATGATCGGTTGCAAGACATCACTTTCATTAATAGGTTCCTGAACAAGACCAATGTACTACAACATATGTTCCCTTCATTATCTAATATCAAGTTCACAAATTTCAAATTTTGGGGTTATATGTTTTAGTTAGGTTCAAGGAGTAATTTACCCCATGCTTGCTCTCTAGCAAACTTAGAGTTTCAACAAGATTTTTTCTCATAATTAATACTTCCAAATATTCCCTAAATAATTTCCATTGGATAGTAAATTTTCTCACGTTTCCAACCATATAAAGAAGTCCTCCTAACTCCTTATATTTTGCAAGATATGAACCGATGGGATTTACGGGAGAACTTTTTCCAAAGAATAGTCCACGGGCTTAGGGAGGAAAATTTTCCCCATGCACGGGTTGGCAGGGTAGAGAAAAACTTAATGCATTTTCCCTCCTTTGGCACAAAAGCATAAATCACCTTCGCGCACTCGTGAGCCCAGAGGGAGACGCATGTCACGCTCCTCCTATTGGTGGGGAGAAATGGCGGGCCAACGGAGCGGGTTGACACTTTAAGTCTCTTTTGCCAAAAAGTGCAAGGGAACCGAATTGGTCTGTGCCCACGCCAATGCCGTGATGCCATGTGTCGCTCAAGGATTGGCGTGGGGAAAATGAATGGGTGGGAGTGGCAGAAGATTTAGGATTTTAGCGTTAAATGCACTAGGGAGAAATCTCACGTGCACCTCCGCTGAAGGTAGAAAGGGTGCCACATGTCGCAACCCTATTGGGTGTGGGTCCATGGGCTTTCAGAGTGCTCAAGAATTTTCAATTTAAAAAGGTGAAAATTTCAAAGTCAAAAGAAGTTCCGCGCCTCCGTCGAGCCTAATACCACCACATGTCAAAGCATGCAATTGGTTGGTAAGCGGGATGCGAAGAAAATTTGGAAATTTTTTGAGGTCCAAAACCTTAAAAATTTAAGTTCAAAAGGGTCCACCCTCCCACTATGCCACGTGTCGGCTGATTGGTCATGCGGGGCGGAAGGATGCGGGGAAAAATGGGAAAATTTTCCCAAGGTAAAATTTTCAAAAAGATAAGTTTAAATTTGGTTTGCCCTCCGAGGTGCCATGTGGCGAGTCTCGATTAGTTATGGAATGGTAGGGGTAGAGACTTTTTGTGGAAATTTTTCCAAAGTCAAAAATTAAAGTTAACAGTTAGATTTATTTTATTTTTGAATGCCAATTTGAAGTAAAACTTCAAATGGCCATAACTTTTGATAGGAAGCTTAGATTTGGGAAAATGAGGACTTTCTGAAAGCTCTCAAGCCCTCTTTACACAAGAGTCATAAATTTTTAAATTTGATGAATTTTAAGTGGTCAATTTGATGAAAAAAATATGCAGGGTTTTGCAAAGCAAACTGGTAATCTTTAACTTATAAAATTTTGTTCAATTTTGAATTCTTACTTTCTCAACATGTCAAAAAACATGGAGACTTATTCTTGGATGGATTTAAGAGAGGTTTCAAGATTCAATTTAATTGATTGAGTTGCAATTGATAATTTTCCATCTTTTGACAGCAAAATGGTTGTGCAAGTTCAAATTGGATTTTTATAAAGTTCTGAGGGTCCTTTCTTAAGTGTTAAGGTCAATTTGAGTTCCTTAGGACTTGTTACATCTAAATTTCAATGTTTCATATCTTATTGCTTGGTGCAAGTTTGAACTACTCATTTCTTTGATAAATTTGATTGCCAGTTTGGAAATTAAAACAGAGATCAACATTAAAGGTTCTTAAACATTTTTCCATCCTCCAAGTGTGAGAATTCATTTCCTTTCTAGTCTAATGCATTCAATTGATTCATTCAACCATTCAATAGAAATTATACAAAGCCTGATTTCCAAATTCAACTCATTTCAAGAGAATAAAACACTATCTTTTCCTTCATATGCATTCTTCATTCCAACAGAGATTTGATTCACAAAACAATTCAATTCCAACACAATCATGCAAGTATGAGAAGGTAGAGCATTCCTTTATTGATTTCCAACAACAAATTTACAATTTATCTCTTTTCCATTTGATTTCTAAATACAAAATGCAATGCATGTAACATCCTTTCACATTTCCTTTCAAAATAGAGAGTAGAATATAACTTCTTTACATTTCACATTCCAATTTCAATCTTCCATTATCAATACAAATATCTTCACATTACAAATTGCTATACAATTCATCCACTCCAAAGTGGGAAGGATTACAATGAACTTTCTCAAAGAAGGGACTGTCAAACTATATATTCCTCTTGCTCAAAAATAACAACATGCTAGTTTCTTCATCTTTTCATCTTGATCACAACAAGGAAGGGGAAAGGCAACACTCTCCACCCAACCAAGATATCCAATGAGAAGGGAGAAGCCATCCTTCCTCATTGGCCCCCGAGCCCCAACCATATTGAAATAAGAGATGCAATACAACACATGGAAACAAAGGCTTCCACAACAAACATGTAACATTTTCACATTCAAAACACATTTCAAGAATAATGTAGTTCACAACTACATTAAACAAGTGCAAACAAAACTGAGGCTTCATCAAGCAAGCCAACAAGAGCAAGGATCTATGGGGAACTACTTATGCCTCCCAATGGGAAATGGAAATCCACCAATACAACCCGGCAAAATAAACCATCTCACATATCCTTATGCCCCCCAATTCCTCCTTATGCCCCCAAAGTTTCTCCCTTATGCCCCCAAGAGTAAGAAATGCAAGCTATTTATTTTCCATGGTGGATCCCAATCCCAAACTCCCTCCACAATAAAACTGATGCCATTGGCATTCCCTTATGCCCCCATTTGAAATCCCCATAGCCTTCTCCTACACCATGTCCTAAGTAGTCTACCCAACCAGCCAACACACACATAACAGCATTCATCATTTCATACATGCATGCAAAAGAAAGAAATATTTTCAAAAGGCTCAAGTTCCTACCTCTCCATAATGGATTTTGTTCCAAGATCAACAAGCTTCCCAATGCCACAATAACATTCCAAAATCAGCAACACACAAACATGCAATGGTCTCCAATCTTCTTCCACAAGTAAGACTCCAAAATAGTAAGAAATTCACCCCAAGGAAAGTATGCAAAGTTTCAACAACCCTCAAACAAGAAAGGATTTTGAATTTTAAAGGAGAGGGAAGAGAAGAGGATGATGTGGATCCATGTGGGATGCCACATCATTCTTCCTCAACCCCAAGATCAAAGTCAACATCATTCACCTAAACATAATAAATAAAATGACAAATTAACTTACACACTCCAAAATAACCCATACCCCAAAAGGACTGAATTTAAAACATGTAAGAGAAGTGCAATTAAAACTTACAATTAGTCATTTCAAAATGCATTAAAAAGGTCTAAATTTAACCTCCAAACCATAGGTATGGTTGGTGAATAATTTTAAGAGGTGTGGGACAAGTTTAACTTGTCCCACAAGCCTCCATATATAGCCTCCAAGGACAAATTCGAATTCCCAAGAGGATGAAGTGTTTCACACTCCAAAATCTACCTTACATTCTCTTACATATCCCTTACACATTTCTTACACACTCTTACAACATTACATTTAAGATCAACAATTTCATTAATTACATTCTTATGACATATTGATTTATTTATTTTAACACATGATTATCCACAACATTAACACAACATATAATAACTAATGAAAAGGGTAACACATCACAAAATAAACACATGCAAACATTAATAAAGAAACCACATTACTAAATACACAACCCCATGGTCACATATAATGGAAATCCCCCCCATGGGAATCCCTAACATAACACAACACACACACACACACACAAAACAATTGCCATGGTGACCTTGTTGAATTCACCCAGAATTCCAATATGGTTAGTCTCCAATCCCGACATTGTTGTGATATTTTAACCTACAAAACACAAATACCTCCTTTGGCCTCGTGGCCATATCAGAACATCCAAAATGATATAAACAACATCTCAAGATCATCTAAACATATGAATCACAACAACATCAAGAATTCAACATTATCATTTTCAATTAATTAATCAACTATATCATCATCAATAATCTTCCATACTAGGTCTACTCACAATATCCAATGTCACATGTCCAAATCAACATCTATAATATGTCCATGTCAAACAATATATCATCATCCACATATAAAAAATGTCTCTAGTAATCATCATGCATAATAACTGAATCCAGATCAATAATAATCCCTGATCTAACATCTAACCATCATACTAAACAAAACATAATAGTGTCCATAATAAGATCAACAGTATCAAGATCGAAGTGTCAAAGGGAAGTGGGCACTACAAGAATCTAGGTAATGGGCCAGGGTCAAAGGTAGTGATAGTCAAATGCACACACACGTATAAACTACAAGCATGGTACCAAGTTGAAGAGCATGAAAACTCTACATTGTCTAAGGTCAATAGGTTTATCCAAACAAGGTTGAGGTGATTTCGGTATCCAAGGTATAGGATATGGTGCGGAAGCACTTCATAGGTTAGGTACAATAATGTTTAGGTATGTTCCGGTACACCAAAGGTTAGGTCAGGATAAATGGTCATGGTAAGAGGCAAGGTAAGGTCATTAGGTCAAACAACATGGGTAATAGTATCGCAAGGTATAGTAAACACATGATTTCACAGTAGCTAAAACATTCTAGGTCCAGTAGTGAGGTCACGGTATGGGTTACATGTTTGTAAGGCCAATTAGCCACCGCACATGCGTAGGTTGTGAATATTCAATCCCGAGATACGAGGTAGTAGGAGTGGGACAGATCCTTTAGGATAGGGAGAGGCATAGGGACAGGGTCAGAGGCTAATGGGGCCACCACAGATAGTACTTGTAGCCAAATTGTGGGATGCCCTAGGTGAGGCTAGGTATTATTAGGATATTTTGATGGTGGAAGGGATAGATTTTCTATCCTATGGAGAGTACAAGGAACAACGTTGAGTGAGAGGACCAAGTCACGCACCCATGGTGTGGATAAGACACGAGGATAGTGAGCCCCTGAGACAGGGTTAGGGTGAGGCCACCAGTTCATAAAGGCTAGTTCTAGGTGTAGTAATCGACACAAACCCAGCCACGACCCATGATGGGTGGTGAGATGTTAGTAGGCCACCGTATAGGAGCCAAGGAGGAGGAGGAGATAGTGAGACAGATATGGAGGATATCTAGTAGGGTGATATTTGATAGCTGTATGTACCTCATGTTTTGTATAGTTATTTATTTATTTTATATACCGGCATACGTGCAAAGAGAGTGAGGATGTATACAAGAGTTGATTTATTTTGATCATATACCGGCTGCATGCCAAGATGGTGAGGATGTACATGAGGGTTTTTGAGATTTTGTATTCATTTGTATCGGTGTACATATGTATGTATACACAGACATCATGATTTATAGATGATGATATTTATACTATGGATGGTGTACTTGTTTTAATTTCCATTATTATTTGTGTATGTGATGGAAACTAGGTGAATTAAGTATGATGGAGTTAGGGTCATGTAGGCATGGATTGAGTCAGGTCATAGGCATGGATGGAGTCAAGTCATAGGCATGGATTGAGTCAGGTCATAGGCATGGATTGAGTCAGGTCATAGGCATGGATTGAGTCAGGTTGACTTAGGTATGATGAAGTTTAGGTTGGTTTAGGTATGGTTGAGTTGAGGTTGGTTGAGTTTTTAATTCATTAATTTGTGTAATTAATGATGATGTGGGTCACGTTAAGATGTTTTGTAGTAAAATGCATGATAATGGTAAAGAAATGGTAGACATAATGAATGTAGGAGTGATGATGGTAAAGATGTGAAGCAATTGTTGTTTGTTTGGTTTAATTTCTAATTATTGATATAAAAGGAAACTAACTAGGGTAGAATGTGACTATAAAAGGGCGAGAGGAATTTTTAAGGTAGAGAGTAGGCTGAGCTAACCTTGAGGGCCCCATTCCTTAGAGTGCTACCTCACATAGTCTCGGAAAGCCGATGTAGTTCTCCCATAAGCTAGGGAAGATTAGGGTGAAATAGCGAATGTTCGATATGTATTAGGCATGATTGAGTTTAAGTTGTAGGTATGGTTGATTTATTTGTAAATACATATGTCGAGGATCTAGTCCTATATAGGATAATCAATAGGTAATGTGGAAGGAAAATGGTAAGAAGTGGTAAAGAGCCACTTAATTGATAAGAACCTAGATGATTCTATCATACCTTAGATGGGCTTATGAACGTAGGACCTTACATGCCTTTCATAATGGACTGCTTTTAAGGGTGAAGAAAAGTCACAAGATCACAAAATGGCACATTTACAGCAAGTACCTTGAGTAACGAGGAATTTAGGTGGAAAAGATAAGGAGGTGAGAATGAGATGTTTAGCGTAACTTAGCATCGACGATGTGTATTTTGGGACAAGAAACCCAGATCCAAAATAGGCAAGTCCATGACAAAAATTTCATCTTTTTCTTGATTTTTTTGTTTTTAATAGACTAATCGATGTAGGAAGTCTATATGGGATGAATATATTATCTCCTTGAGGTCTTCGTGAAGTTGATCGATGTAAGAAGCTTCTGAATATTTATTACATTTTTGTAATGACCGTATATAGTTTTCCTTCGAGGAGCAATCTATCGATAGTAGTAGAATATGGAGAAGATATGTCCCTTTTAAGGGAGTCATATTTTGTTACAAGTTTGACTCAAGGATTTGTATATTTTTTTTAAGATGTTTAAGTCATGGACAAGATTATAGTAGACGATTAGGTTTCGATTTTAGAAGACAAGATCATGGTACACAAAGAGAACTATGAAAGAGGTGGTTCCAAGTGATGAATGACCATGGGATTCCATCTTGAAGAAGATGAAAAGTATCCATGAGAATCATGCTACAAGAAAATCTATGGTGCTCACATTGAAGACAAGGCTGAAAGGTGACATGTAATCACATGATTCTTGTTTAATCATTGATCCTCAAAATGGGTAAGAAGGAAGGTGAAAGGTGCTCAAGGGACGAGTGACCAATTGATGAGAAAGTGATATAGGACTTGATATCAAGAATAAAATGGTCGAAGATGCAAGGCATTAAGGAGCTTAGGTTCAGTTTACCTTCGAGTGAAGACAACGATAAGCACTTGATCCATAGGCATGGGTAACGATATAGGTCCAAGCCAATTAGGATCAAATTTTTCCTGTTTACTTTTATCCTCTTTTGTTATATGTTGATTTTCCTTCAGACAATGTCACCGACTTGAAAGGTTCATTCGTGAACACATTTTCACGGCATGTTTGATACATTTTTGGTAGATTTGGAGATGGTCCAGGCATTGAGATGACATTCATCTAATATTTAAAGTTGTACCAAACGATCCTTGTGAAATTTATCGTCATTGAGCATGTCTTGTAATGAGATGTGGAGGGATGAAATCTAGACTTCAAGAGGTAAGACCACCTCGAGTGTCATGACCGAGAGAAAAGGAGGTGGCAGCGGTTGAAGTGTGAATACTAGTGTGGTAATCCCACAAGGCGAAAGGAATGTGCATATGCAAATCCTTTCTAGTATCATTGACCATCTTCATAAGAATTTTGTTCAAGGTTTTATTGGTTGATTCATCTTGACCGTTGGTTTGTGGGTAATAAGGTGATTAGAAACTAATTTGGATGCCAAAATCATTACATAGGTTGCATAGGGTTTTGTTTTTGAATTGTTTTTGTTATCCTTGATAATGCGATGAGAAATGCCAAAGCGGCAGATGATGTGATGGTTGATGAATTCACATATTTTCTCATCTCTTGTGAAAATAAGGGGAATGGCTTCTACCCATTTAGTGTAATATTTAGCAAAGTGGTGATGATCCATTGGTGGCATTGTGAAGAATGGGGTTTGATCTCACCAACAAGATCCAAACCCCATTGAGAAAAGGGCCAAAGGTCTCGCACAACCTGTAAGGTATGACTAGGGGTGTGGTGGAGATTGGCATGTTGTTGGAATTTTACACATCATTTGAAATAATCACAATGATCACGGTTCGAGGGTTTTCCAGTAATAGCCTAGGTGAAGAATGCATTTTGTGATAATGAGACCACTAAAGTGGCCTCCACAAATCCCATTGTGGACTTCCTTAATGGTGTAAGGAATTTCGAATCGGTAAGTTATTGTAAGAGAATCTTTGTCAAAACCACATTTGTCTGAAAGACCACCCATGATGACATAATGCGAGACACTTTTAAGGAAGGCACATTGTCCATTATGAGTGATATCAGTGGGTAAAATGGATAAGGAAAGATAGTCTATGTATTGCTTATACCAAAGGTCACTTGAGTCGGGGTAGTGGTTCCGATAGAGTAAAATTCATGAGGAAAATAAGAGGGTGATTGTAATCTTTATATGGTTACAAATATTTTAGAGTCAGCAAGTGAAGTGGGTATCTGAGAAGCCAAGTAGGCCATGGTATCTACAAATTTATTGGTAGAACGTGGGGTGGTTTGAAGGGCGTAACGATCGAAGGTGGTCAAAATTATGTCCACATGATGCTTATAATTTTGAAGTATCTCATTACGAAATTGGTATATACCATTGACTTGGTTTATGACCAATTGAGAATCACCAAAGATGTTGATTGACTTAACATCTAAGGCATAAGAATCCTGGAGACCCAATACGAGTGCTTCGTATTCAGCAATATTGTTTATACAATCAAAATTGAGTTTGAAAGATAAAGGCATAGGTTCACCATCAAGCGAAATGAGGATAACACCAGCCCCACCCCATGCTGACACTTGGATCCATTGAAGAAGAGTGTCATTTGGTAAGTGGGTTCATCCAAGGAAAGGGTAGCAATGGACTCATCTGGAAAGTTGAAGTTAGAGGGTTGATCCCCGGAAATAGGTGCATCAGCCAATTGTTCGGCAATAGCTTGGCCCTTGATGGAATTTTGATGGATGAATTTGAGGTCGAGGTCATCCAAAAGTATAATCTAGTGTGTGGCACATTGATTTTGATAAGGTTTGGCATACATGTAGTGTAATGGGTCGGTATTAGTAATGATGAAGGTTTTGTGGTTAAGTAAGTAATGGCAGAGTTTTGTGGTGACGAAAACTAAGGTTAGGAAAAGTTTTTGGCATGGGTATATCTAGTTTTGTAATCAAGAAGGGTATGACTTATGTAATAAACCACTTTCTCTCGGTGTTGGTCATCGCGATGAGCAAGCATGACACCTAGAGAATGGTCAATGGCAGAAATATATAGGTAGAAGGGTTGGTCATCCTTAGGAGGAATGAGCATTGGTGGTTGAAGTAGGTATTGTTTTAAGGCTTCAAAGGCTTTATGGCAGTCCTCATCCCATTTGAATGAAACGTCTTTCTTGAGAAGATGATGGAGTGGTTGACAGTGGTCAAAGAGTTGGGAGATAAAGTGATGAATGGATTGCAATTTTCCTTGTAGGCTATGAAGTTGATGGAGATTAGCGGTGGTGACATTTCAAGGATATCCTTGACTTTAGCAAGATCGACTTCTATGCCACATAAAGAAACAATGAAACCTAGGAGTTTTCCTAAAAGTACTATGAAGACACATTATTTTAGTTGAAGATGAACACAATATTTGATGAGGCGATCAAAGATGACTTTAAGAATGGTAGGTGTTCGGTTGATGTTTGATTTAGTAAGTAGATCATCTACGTAATCCTCCAATATGTGATACATGATGTCATGGAAGATGTAAGTCATGGCCCGCTGATATGTAGCACCGGCATTTTTTAGGCCAAAGGGCATGACTCGACAAGATGAAAGTCCTCCAAGGGGTGATGAAAGTAATATTTTTTTGATCCTCGAACTGGTAATATTTGATTGTAGCACGAGAAATTTTCCATGAGTGATAACATCTCATGACCAGCAAAGTGAGATCAACTAGTTGGTCAATACCTAGTAGTGGGAAATCATTTTTGGGACATGCAAGGTTCGGTTGTGGAAATCTATAAAAATGCGAGTCCCCATGTCACTTTTGTGATAGGAACGATGTTAGAATGGGGATAATCAATGGGTAGAATGAAGGAAACCAAGAGAAGGCACTGAAGCTCTTCTTTAACCAGAAGAGCAATATGAGGATGCATTTTCCACAACTTTTGTTTGATAGGTTTGGCATCAGGAATGGTCACAATATTGTGAACCATGATTTTAGGATCGATACTAGGCATATTGGCATAGGACCAAGCAAATGTGTCGTTATGGTCCCGAAGGAAAGAGGTGAAGGCTTCTTGTTCAGTAGCATCTAAAGATTGGCCGATCTTTAGAATGTGTAGGTCATCTTGAGTATTAATGTTGATTTTGATGGTTGATTTGTTTAACATGGTTTACATCTCAGAGGGTAATGACCGGTGAATATAAGAGTCTTCTACACCAAGGTAGGTGAGGATGGACTCATCATCCTGACATTGAACAATGTTAATTGAAGGTGTATCATCATCGATCATGTCAGGATATAGGAATGGGAGAGAAGAGGGAGCCTCACCATCGCGTTGATAGGTTAGCGGTCCCAGGAAATGGTTTTTATGAAAAAAAAAAGTTAGGAGGTATAGATTCAAGATCTATGGACTCCATGGGTGAGGATGGTAATGTGGGTGAATGAGAGGGGGAAGATTTCTCATCCTAAATAAGGTCGATGCAAACCTTCTTAGAAGATGGAGCATTAAAACCAATGCCACTACGGTCATTGTGTTTATGAGAGGTACAGAGAGATGACAGTGTGGCGGCCTTGTTCATAAAAATTGAATCCAAATTCTTTCCACGCATACTGGTGGAGGAAAGTGTGAGCGAAATGGCGGTTAGTGAGGGAGTACGGGTTGGTGGAAAATGGCTGGGTTTGGGATGGAGGTTCGGGTTTACAGGTGGCCATATCAAGTCCCCCATATGTTAGGTTGGTGCAAAGGTGGGGAGGGCCATAAGGGAAAATGTCACCAATGTGAATGTCATAACTAGGGTGTTGACACAAATTCCCATACTCTTGTGGGGTGAGGAAGGTATCAATATTGTATAGGTGGTATTCCCCCAGAGTGAGGCATTGAATAACACCCTCTAAGGGATCAGTAGTTGGTATGTGGGTAGTGGGTATAGATGTATCACTAGATGAAGGGAAAGCGGGGTTAGCACTAGCGGTAGAGGTTACAATGAATGGGGATAGTGAGGTTAGACGCAATAGAGGTAGTGGAAATTTTGGTGGATGGGCTTATGGGTGGAGGTGAAGTGGTTTTGATGGTGGATTCCTTGATTGGTACAAGCACATCATTGGGTCGATATAGCATGTTACAGGTCTTGAAAGGTGAGGGGTTGGCAAGGATGGTGTAATTATGTCCCTCATTTTCAAATTTGAGGCATCAATGTAACATCGAAGGGACACAACCCATAGCACGAATCCAAGGTCGGCCAAGTAGCAAGTTATACTAGAACTCCCCTTCTAGGACATAGAAAAGTTTCGGGATGGTGTAGGGACCTATGTGGACATGGAGAACAATGGTAGTCAATGTAGAGGTTATGGCATTATTGAAGGAATGCAACATAACAGGGAGTTACTATGCATGCAACTAGAAGTTATTAGCATTTGGGCATACACATGAGAGGAGATGATGTTAATGCTAGTACCACCATCGATCATAACGCGTCGTATGTGTATATCATTTATAAAGATGGAGATGAAAAGAGTGGGGTCGGGTTCCTTGGACCGGAAGGCGCGAT
This sequence comes from Taxus wallichiana var. yunnanensis, assembly GCA_018340775.1. Taxonomy (NCBI): domain Eukaryota; kingdom Viridiplantae; phylum Streptophyta; class Pinopsida; order Cupressales; family Taxaceae; genus Taxus; species Taxus wallichiana. The sequence goes on along the minus strand of CM031242.1, from coordinate 618,272,282 downwards.
CTCTTCGTCTACAAATCGAGGGTGACCACTTGGTGAGTGGGTGAAGGTGTATAGGAAGGCAAATACCTAGTGAGAGAGGCTACGTGGTGAGGGGTAATATTGGATTCTATAGGTGTGGGGTCATTTAGTTAGACTTTGATAGATTGAAGGACCTCCGTGAGGGCTTGACGATGTGACTCCGAGGTCCTGGACAAGGTCATATAAAGAGATTTTGAGGGGGATTGGTGAATTTTTAGCATTATAGGATGTGTGGCCCCATCGGAAATGGGATATGCAGGATCTGCAAATGATGACTTTGGTTGTGGGTGCAAACGGTATATTAGGTACATGGTTGGTTGATGGGCTAGTTGCTTTCTCCTTGCCCTTTTCTTTCTCGAGCACAGTGGAAATGTTGATCATGTTAATCGATGGGAGGTGGATGAAGAGGGTGTGTCATGGAAGGTATAAAGGAAATAAGGAAAAAAACCCTAGTGGTGGATATGACCCTTGTGAGATGAGTAGGGTGTATTTTCATTTGGGTGGTGGTTTGGCCAACTCTCTTATGCAAACCATGTCAATTTTGAATGTTGGGGATGGATATAAGAGTTGTAGGGGTGGAGATTTTTTCACCGAGTAGGTAATGAGGGGATTTTGGTAGAAATTGGTGAAGGAAAAATAGGGTCCTCATCAAGAAGATCATCATCGTCAAAGTTTTCTTTCGGAGGACATAATTAGACAAGAGCAGTTTTCAAAGCCTTACAGTTCTCTACATCATGTCCTGACACATGATGGTAGGTGTAAATTTTGGTTTCTTCAAACCCTTTTGGTTTGGGTTTGAGTGGGTCGTAAGGTCTAAGAGGTGGTAATGTGATGAAAGAAGTTTCGAGGAGGTTGGTTAGGATTTTGGCATAGGACCCTACTAATGGATCACAATGGGAGGTGAATGTGGGTTTGGGTATAGGTGTGGTGACTATGTAGGAAGAGTCTTTGCAAGAGGGGGAGTAGGTTGGGCTACTAGTTTGTTGTGTGGTGTGGTGTTAAGTGTTGGTTGTATCTACTTAGGTAGGGGCATGGTAGATGAACTGGTAATAGAAGGTGTGGTTGGTTTAACTACCTTATTGGAGGGTAGCAGATTTTTGGCTTTAGGTTGCATCTTCTTGGGTAAAGGTGATACGGGTGCATGAGATGTAGAGGGAAAAAGATGGTGGAAGAGGCGGGTTACCCATGGGGGTAACCAAGGTGCTGTGGAGGTAGGTGGTGTAGGTTGGGCAAGAGGCGTGAGTGAAAGAGAAGTGTTGTGGGTATCGAAGAAGTTATTGATGGTATTGAATGTATGGGTGGTAAGAGGTTACGGGTGAGGGCGGAGGTTGTGTGGGTCGCCTGGTATATTACAGTGCCGTGATGGGGAAATGGTTTGTTGCATTCTTAGTTTACCGATGGATGGGGTTTTTAGCCAAGGGTGAGGTCCTAGGATGGACGGAAAGGGTGAAGGTGATAAAGGTGTGGTTGGTGAGGTTGGGGTATGAGATCTAGGAGATTGGTTCTTCTGTTTAGTGGCTAGGTTAAGTTTGGTGTTAGTTTTGGAAGATGTAGCTAAATCTAATTTGATGGGTGGGTAAGTAAGGGTAGTTGTTGGTATCACCCCTAAGGTAGTGATAGGTTTAGGCAAGGTAGATGATATAGGCATGGGTTTGGGTGTAGATGCATGTTGGGCTATGGGCAAAGGTGTGAGTTGAGCCATGAGTGGTGTTCGGGAGGTGTTGTGATAGTTGTAATTGTGTCCAGTTTGATCAGTCAAAACAATTTTGGATAGATAGTGGAGGTGTCAACGAGTGACAATTGCATTTGTGTTGAAACAAGAAGTAGAAGATGCCCCCAAAGTAAGGCTCTATCAACATAATCCAGGAGATTGACCAAGAATGAGAATGGTACTATTATAAGCGGAAGTTTGACATGGGCCGAGTGGCAATCCCCTTAAAATTTGTTTAAGATACCGGGAAATGGCTAGCCTCAGATTTTGTGGGTAAGAGAGCCGAAATCATATCAACGGGATCTTGAAGGATTGATGGTGGATGGTTGTCTACAGAAGTGGTATTTCTATAATATCCTCTATGGGTAGAGGAGAGGATAGGCTAGCCGAAGTGGGCTCTCCTTGCGTTGGTGTAGGTGGTGAACCTGCATCTTCTATGAGTAGGAGAGGTGCCACTGACAACTGCTCAGAATTTTGAGGGGTCAAAGGTGGTGTGCTAATTATAGGATCTTTCACGGGTGAAGGAGAAGATGAAGGGGATTCCTCTATGGGTAGAGGAGTAGATGAAATAGGTTTTGGTGTAGGTAGGGGAGTGCGAGCTAAGATTTCATCTATGGAAGGAATATGAGGTAATTGGGAAGCAACTGGTGCATCATTGAAAATAGCGTGGACCTCACGGATAATGCTATCATTGTTTGAGGTATCACCCCCTTGGTTGGAAGATGGGGCATGATTAGGGAATGGCTTCTCGAAGATGTGTAGGCTTTGGTTAGCGGTGCATTCAAGCTATCCAAGACTAAGTCTCCATTGTCTATCATTTCTTAAATGGTATTTTTAAGGTAATGCGAATATTATCGTTATGACCTTTGACACGATAGTAGTTGCAAAATTTGTGTTCCTTATACCACGTAGGCATGGGTGGCTCGTGGGTTGAAAGCAGTATGTGGTTTTATAGGTGGAAGGGTAATGGCACCAATTTTAACAATCTTTTCCAAAATGGAAGAATAATGTTCTCCTGGTAAGTGTACTTTCGTTGTTCTCGTTTGAAATGGAAAGCTTGGACGGAGAGTCATTGGAAGGAGGTTTGGCCGGGTTTGATTGATGAGGGTATTGGCTTTGAGAACTACAAAATTAGCAAACCCTTTGGGCTTTGAATAGTTGTTTTGAGGTTTCGAAGACAAAGAAGTATCATTTGATTTGAATGCAATGTTCTTGTTACAAAGTTGAATTTTCTTTTCTTCGATAGCATGAATTTCCAATTTCCATGCCATGGTGAATGCCTCGTTGAAAGTGTGAAAATTTTACACCTGTAGGGTTGGTGAGATGTGTCTAGCACATGCCTAAGTAAATAGTTCTATAAGCTTGGTTTGAGGCAATTGGAATGTGAGTTGGTTAATGAGGCTACGGCGTGCGAGAAACAAAGTCAGCGATAGACTCTTCGTCATATTGTCATGTGGAATAAAGATTAGTCATGGTAACCTTCTTAACAACATTGATGGATAAGTGATCTATAAAGTCTTGGGATACTTGATTGGATGAGTAAATGGAGTGTCTTGGTAGTCCATTATACCAGTCTAATGCAGGTCCTGTCAGGGACATTGGGAAATTCCTCAAAAGTAAAACGTCATCATGGGAAATCAGGTAACACCCATGTTTAAAGGACAAAAATGTTGTTGCGGATCTTCTTTACTATTGAAGAAGTTGAATTTTGGCATCTCCTAATGTACGGGGTATGGTCGAATGGGAATGGATGGGTGAATAGGCTCATTAGAAATTTCATCATAGATGAGGGAATTGCGTGAGTAATAAAATGATGCTTCTAGTGTTTGCATCTTTTCCATCATCAACTTGATGAGGTCGTTGGTAGGTTGTGATGGGGGGACACCTCTTGTGGCATAAGGAGGTGGATATTGAACCTAATAGGAAGGTTGAGAATAAGGAACCATCATGGGAGGCACATATCCCAAATGGGTGACATACGAGATAGGGGGTTGTTAATAGTAGGTGTATGTAGGTGGGATGGTTGTCATGACTCTAGTAGCAATTAGGGGTAGTGTTTGCACAGATGTAGAGGACAATATTTTGGAATGGAATAGGGGTCACCGACACCATGGGTGGTTATGCTACAATGTGTATTTGGGAGACAATGGGTGTGGATTGTGCTATGGTTAGGGAGGTGGATGAGGGGACAATAGATATGACAGGCATGAGGGAAACTACCAATGCAACGGTCATGGCAAGTATGGGTCCTAGCTATGAAACTATCGGGGGTGAAGCAGGTGAGGGTAATGCAAAGCAATAGAATAAGGGCATGAGAGATTGATATAGGCATGTCATATATCAACTAACCAGAGGAGTCTCGGTGGAAGAGTGGGAAAGGTAGAACTGTAAGGCCACAAGATTCTAATCAAGGAGTCATGCAAACTCCTCGTCGCCGATAGCAATGGTGGTAGGTAAGGTTGGATCCATGGGTGATAGGATGGAAGGCAGTGAGGGACTAGGTGGGAGTGGTTGACGACTAGTGTGGAATATGAGGGCGTTAGTCTAGCTGCGAGTCAACACCATGTGAACAAGTGCTGACTTGGTAAGACTATATTCTGTAGATGACACAGAAAATAGTAAAAATAGAGAATAATGGGGTCCAGGAGGTGAATCTAGTCAATGTCTAGATTTTGAAAAATTAAACACAACCAATGATCAGGTTAACTGGTGATGGTTATGGGAAAACCGATGATGGTCAGGAAGACCAATGATGGTTAGAATAACATCGATGATGATTTATGAAACCGATAAATAGCGATCCGTGGAATAAACCAGGTCTCAAAAATGAAGTTGGAATGTTGAATTTGTACTAGTGAAACTATGTATGACAAAATATCAATAAGGGAGAAATATTTTGATGCCCCGAGGGTGGAAATAGAAACGAGAATGCGATAATGAAAGTTGTTCTAGGTAAAGTAAATAGAAATCTGAAGTGACGCTTGATTAGGGTTTAACTAACGATGGTCGGATGGGAACAGGTGAAGGTCATTTGGACCAACGTCGGTGTATGTAAAATTAGAAAGAAATGAAGAAAATTGGTTTTGTGAATTAGATTAAGTGAAGAATCAAACTCATAAGCCTAAGAATGAGGAGATGAGGCACTGGCACACTCAAAAAAGTTAGAATACTCCAACTATGATGGTGGAGTGTGCAAGGAAGAATAAAAATGGGGATTCATAGTCTCATACCTCTAAAAAACAAGCCAAGAAGAACACTAAGATAAATTTTGATTCTAACAGTGATTTTCTTATGTTTGTTTAGCTTATGCTATTTAGGACTAACTATGTGTATTTAGAACAAAATATTTTGGTTGGGAAGGCATCCTACAAAGAAGGATATCTAAAAGGAGAGGTTTCAGGTATGTTATGGCAGGGTGGGCCATCCTCTAAGATGATGACTCGACAGAGGAAATGAGCTAGGAGTACACCTTGAACCAGATCATGTGATCACCGACAGATGTTCTCGAGTAAGATGTTGTTTTAAGAAAGATATGTATATTTTATTTTGTCAAGTTCGGTAAGACATAGAGAGAGAGAGAGAGAAAAATGTTATTTCTATGATTCTTTGTATCAACCATCGGTTGGGCATGACTTCTAGCGTATAGGTTGCCCTTGATTTTAATGTGAGCTAATAATGCAACAAATTAGAATGCAATGCAAGTGTTTTAAACCCAAATCGAAGTGTGATACTCAATATAGTAAGTGATGAACAGGAAGAGAGATGCTCTTTCAATAATGCAATGCAAAAGAAAGAAATATGTGTTCTTTTTAAAGCACCAAAACATGATTTTTTTAGACAATAGAAAGAAGGAGAATGATTCCAAGGAAGAAAAATTAATGTGGAAGTTTTTCAAGGAAACAAACACACAACTTTCACCTAGGAATGAATAAATGCAATAGAACCCCGATGGTTGTTGGTTTGAAAATATGTCGAGTGGATAGATCTATGGATAAACGAGCCAACAGTGTGTAGGGCATAGCCCCTCTTTGAGTCAGCAAAGTGAAACTGGTTTATTGCTATTCTACCAGCAGGAATCTTGTGCAAGTCTCACAATATTCTGCCTTCAGGGGTTGGGATCTCATCCCAGTAGAGGTATTTCCAACTGTAAAAGAAGGGAAAGAAATGGAGTGGGGAGATAGGAAAGATCTGAAGGGAGAAAAGAAATGAATTCCAAAGTAGAAAGGTCAGAAGGTCTATGATTTGGGTTGGTAGTATACAGAGCCGAACCTACTTTGCATAGACAAATAAAGCAATACTGATGAATAAATGACAACAAAGTAGAAGTAGATTCAACAGAACGATCACACAGATCTAACATAAGAAAGGTCTGATGTAAAACACATGTATTCAACGCACAAAGTCTAAATATTGTATTAATATTCATTTTGTTACAAAAAGTTCAAAATCTTTTCTTCCTACTTCTATTTCTCATCTGAAAAATATCCACCCTTGAATACAACAAGTATTCAAGTATTTATAGAAGAAGAGAAGAAGAGAAGCAAAAACGAACCAACCACTTAATTACAAAAATATCTTACAAAATATCTCAAAGTCATTTGTTGACTTTTGACAACTTTGTGGATGACATCATCCCATGGTGCAACATGGATGATGTCATCATTTGTGTCAACATACTTTAGATATTTACAAGGAGAAGGTCGGGAAGAAAGAGATTATTCATCATCATCCCACGGCTGAAAGGGGGTATCCTACTTTTGCTACTGCTCAGGTGACGAGATGTGGAATTGGGCACGGTATTCCATGAACTTGCTGATCATGGGTTGAAGTTGATCCTGGAAGGATCCTTGTGTTGATCACTGATAGCCTCGCAAGTCTCCCACTCGTCTGTGAGATTTTCTGGGAGTTTGGAATATTTGTTTTCCGCGTCTATCAGGTACCCAATGAAGTCACGACAGGCCAGTAGGTTATTGATGGATTCAGCGTCGAAAGTGACCTCTGGTCCTAGCCCTTGTGAAACGATCTCCTTGAAGATCCGAATAGTTTCCTCTACCTTTCTTAAGGCGAAAGAAGGAGTGAGCAAGCCAGAGACATTCTCAGGACAATTTGCTCCATTTGATGCATTACATCCAGGGCTTCCTCCTTTATCTTGTCAATCTTCTCTAGGATGAACTCCAGTTGATCGACCCGGTAATCCAGTAGAAAGGATTTTGTTGAGGGCTCTGGGGTGTCCAAAGACGCCGAACTTGACCAGATCTTCGACTGAATAGTCAAGCATTTTCTGAAAGGTCTCATGCTGCATCCTAGCATGGTCCAGCTCTTCGGAGATGGGTCTTGCTATCGCCTGGAGCTCTTTGTTCACCCGATTGATATTCTGATATAATCCGGTGAACTTGCGATCACTCCCTCACTTTCTTTGAGGATTTGGCTCCTCCAGTGGAAACTGCCATACCCTACTTGCCAATTTTGGAAAATTTATTAATCTTGTCCTGGCTCAAAGGCTCAGGAGTTTCGGCAGTAGTTGTAGGAGGTGCACTGCCCATCTTCTGCAAGGCGTGGAGGAGATGTTTATTTTGTTCCTTTAACAACCTCTTTTCCTCCTTTGCTTCCTGGAGCTTCTTGCAAAGGGCGTCAACTGCAGATAGGGCCTCTCCTTGAAGGCTTTCTAAAGATGTCCCCATTGTGACTTGGGTCACTATATAATCTGTTGAAGACAGATCCTTTTTATCCTTTAAAGGATTGGGGTAAGCTATCTCCATTACTCTCTCTCCTGACGCACTCTGAGAGAAGCGGGTTATAGGATTTTTCTTCTTGGCCCCCTTTGATGGGATGACGGAGAAGTCCATCGGTGCGATGGGAAATTTCCTCTTTTGTTGGCTCAGGTGCTGAGAGATCCATGCTGGACTTATGGGAGAGGGGCTGGAAATAGAAAAGGGAGCAGCTGCAGTAGTAGAAGGAAAATGCATGGAGACACTTGGAGGTGGCATTGAGAGGGAGGCCGAGGAAGTGCTCATGGGAGGAAGAGATACTGCAGGGGAGGAAGACATGGGAATGGAAGGGAGCTGAGAGATGAGGGAAGAAATGGTGGGGGACAGCTCACGAGAGAAGAGAAGATGGACGATGAGGAAGGTGGAACAGCAGAAGATGGGGGAGAGGACACGACCAAAGGAATGGTCGCTTGGGTCACTCGAGGAGGGGAAGGAGGAGAGGGAGAAGAGATAAAAGGGACCTCAATAGTTGTAGTAGTGGAAACATCCTGAGTGGATGTGCCCATTGGAACGTCCTCGACCACTTCTTTCTCTGAGAAGCCGAGTTATAACTTGTTCTTGTGCGGTGGAAGGGGACTCTTAGGAATCTTTTCTTTGCGCATAGCTTGACTCGCCTCCTTATCTTTACCTTTGTTCTTTGGCAGATGTTTCGATCTAAAAGGTGCGTTTCCCAATAGAGAAGTGGTGAAATCAACCACGAGGTAGATGAGACCATTCATCCTGTACACAGTGCTCTGTTCTCCAAGATTTTCTTTGACCCTTTCTTCTATCGTCTGAGGTGCTTTGGTTCTATCAATGACAGTGAACGGCCAGTCGTCCCCACCCGTGTCAAGATATACCTGATCAACTTCTTGATCAGCAGTTTGATAACCTTTTGGGATGATGGCTACGCCGTACTAGATGATTTCAGCCAAGGCCAAGTGGGAATGGTCTTTCCTTCTGAGCTCGACCTCATGATATAGGTCGATATAAATATCCTCGATCTGTGGAATGTGGATTGGATCAAGTTTGGCCCAGGTAGACAATTCCTTGGGTCAAAAGTGGGCCTTGCCAGGAATTTGTGCTTTAGATTTAGCAGCTCCAGCTCTGCAAACATCTCCCGTGCTTTGTGGTGAGAGAGACAAGTGTACCTACCCACTGTGAGGGGGAAAGGAGTTCCACCCTTCTTTCTCTTCAAGCACTTCTCGTGATAGGTTATGAGCTATCTTGACAGCTCCAATAGGATCAGCTTGGGGGCATATCTTGGTAATTTGGTTGGTTCCCCCAAGAAGTTGGCTGCCCTCAGATAAGTGAAGGTGGGGAATTGAGTGAACAAGGCCCCCCATTTCTCTGTTGCTGCAACAATGCTCTTGGTCGTACGACCGTGAGTCATGTTTGGCCTCAAAAGGTAGACGATGCCGTAGAAGAAGGCATCGTTAATCTTTGTAAACTGGGGGATACTATTTTCCAGCTTCAGTTCTGGATAGTATTCATATATTTTGACTTGGGGCCAAACCCCGCACCACATTAACGCTGGATAATCTCTTTCTGAGGCCATGCAAAGATAAACTACGTAGGAGTTCATATAGAACCTCCCCATTGTGGTAAGTTGTTGGAGCTGCTTAGATATAGTGTTGCTTATGATCTCCGCCCACTCGAAGCGTTGATCTGGCACATTCTTGTTCATTGTCTCCAGGTATCTAAGCATCCATTTATGAAAGTAGTGGGTGTCAGGAAGCCCAAATACTCTGCTTAGGAACGTGATGGTATCACTGAGTTCCTCTGAGAAATCACTGCGATGAATGACTTGTGGCCATCTGGTCCCCACCTTGTTTTTCAGGTATACCTCATTCATTAATTGCATACACTAATCTTCATTATCTTCCCAAGCCTTTGTGTAATCTTCTTGGCTTACGGCCACAAAGTGCGGTGGTGAGGAATGCCAAGCATTATTTCGAAGTGTCGGGCAGTGAGGTTGATCAGGACCTTGCCTTTCTCATTCTGGACACACCTTGTGTCTTTGTTGTGGCAGCGGGCTACTACCATCATGAACTCGTTGTTCACAGCACTAACCGGGATCCCTCCAAAAAATGTAGGCCACTGCCTACTAGTTTGTCCATCCACGGACTTCCTGTGACCCTTCTGGTTCTGGCCCAGAAGTCCTCCATATCGATATGACCAAGTTCTGAGTCTCTTATGTCCAGGTCACACTCTGCCTGGGATTCGGGCATCCTGACCCTCTGATATTTGTACTTCATTTCTTCCTCTGTAAGCTTGGCTTTGCCCTTAGACTTGGTAGGTCTCTTGCTTGATGTAGACATATGTAGTCCTAAACTTAGTTGTTGATCTGCAAGAAGAAGAAGCGAAACCCAATGCAGGAGAGTCATGTTAGCTGATTGATCTCCCATTAAAGTATTGACAGAAGGAAGAGTTAGCAATTTTAAGGCATCAGGGTGCAGGGCGCATGAACACTGCAGGCATAGGGCTAAATAGTGTGGCACACAGAAAAATGGTGTTACAAGGGACAAATCAGTGCCAAAGGGCGCAAGGCGCATGGATACTGCAGTTGCATTTTTGTTGTTGCAATCGAGAGCGCCTGCGCCACTTATATGTGTTTTATACTAGGCACATGTATTTTTCATGTTACATGGGGATAGGATGCGCCAAAGGCACATATAATTATTATGTTACATGGGGATTTGGTGTGCCAAAGGCGTGCAAGTTTAGCATGTGTAACATAGACTTTAGGTGCGAAAAAGGGGAACTTGGCGCGGCGCATGGGAGGTCTGCATGACATGATGTTGATGTAATAGGGGATGCACTGCGCCTTTGAACACAGTTTTACACTCGGCGCAAGTAATGCCGGTGTTGCATGGGTGCAGGGTGCACCTATGGCATAGGTATTTGATATGCGACATGGGAGTTGGGTGCGCCCAAGGGTGCAGATTTATTACGTGCAGCATATGACATTTTTGTTGCAGCGATAAGGAAAGCGCCTGCGTCCATACGGAGACTAGTTTTCACAAAGCGCAGAGAGCTCATGTGCTACAATTAAAGCCGGTGCGCCATAGGTGCGACTGTGCTTCTTGTTACAAGGGTTGCACGTGTGCGCCAAGGGAAAATGTAGTTTTGGAAAATGATTCTTCCCTCTCTGACAGATCATGATTTTTAGGCTTACTTCACATTGCTTAGTAGGGAAGGGGGCAAAAGGAGATTTTGGCTTTTTGTTTTGAGGCAAGAGTTATCTAACCAGCAGATCTGGAAAAAGGATGGGAACGGCTTTGGGAGGGAAAAATAGGAAAGCAGGAGGAGCTTCATGGTTCTCAGATCTATTTTATCCTACCACTCAATCAGACAAACAACAACAAAACCAAAACACGAGAAAAATGAGGACCACTTACCCGGAATATATAGAATGCGAGAGGTGAAATGGGGTCCATGAATGTGACACGAGGATGACAGGTGTGCTGACAGGTGCAGAGGAAAAAGATCAATCACGTGTTTTCTGACTGGTGATAATGACAGGCGGATGCACCTATATATAGGCAAAGGCGTAATAAATGTGCCAACCACTTTTTGAAGTGGCACATCAAAACACCTGTCGACATTGCAAAACTTGCACCCTACGTGCGCACCAAGATGTGTGTTAACATGTTGTTATGTGTGCCCTTGGTGCACCAAAAGTGTTGTCAACATGGCAATACGTGCGCCCTTGGCACAACAAAAAATATTGTTGACACGAAGGCGCATGCGCCTTGGTGCATGCAAGAAAGGTGCAACATGGTGAGGCGCAACAAAATGTGTGTCAACACGCCAAAGGGTGTGCCAAAGGATATGAAGGGGGTGCAGATTTACCCTGTGTTGCACAAACAATAGGTGTGCCCAACCCAAAAAGACCAAAAATGGCTAAGTCTAGAAAACCAGATTTCCCGGGAAAGGGTTTTGCAACGTTCTGAATGCAGAGGGGTCCCTGACGAGGGACCAGAACAAAATTTTGGTATGGTTACCCGTAAAATTACCCTTGCCAATTTTACGGGATAACAACTGGCTCTTTCTGGGGACTATCTCTGAATAGAAATCAGGGGTAGAGAATCCCAGATCCACACGTGCCTATCCATTGGGTACAGAGTCAAAAACAAGGGCGACCAAAAAGGAAACACACAACCAACAAAAGCAAACACACGACAAAAACAAACACACAACTGAAGCAAACTATACAAAGAAGAGAGCAAGCTCTACTTCCTGAAGATTTTCAGATGTTGCCCACTATAGGGAAGCGGGAGTCCAGTTCCATCCGGATACGAGAGATAGAAGTTGTTCTCTCCATTGAGTTATTTGATCTTGAAAGGTCCCCTCCATAGGGAATCAAATTTTCCGTGCATGCCCTTTGGCTCTCTTCGTTTGTCCCACAAAAGGACGAGGTCTCCTACCTGGTACTCTCTTTGCTTAGCTTTTTTATCGAACAATCTCTTGACCTGATTCTGATGTTCGGTGATCCTATCGACCACTCTTACTCTCTTTTCTTCGAGCTCTGCTAGATACATGATCCTCTTTTCAAGGGAATTTTGGAAAGTCTCATCTTCGATTGCTCGGGCCAAGCGCAGAGCAGGGAGTTCCGCAGAAATGGGAAGCTCGGCATCGGTGCCATATAACACTTGAAAAGGTGACATGCCGAGAGACCTCTTGGGAGTGATGCGGTCCACCCACAAAGCATCGTATAATGACTTGTGCCACATTCGTTGATTCTCATCCACTAGCTTTCGTATGATGGTTACTAAGTTTTTATTACTAGATTCTACCTGACCATTTCCCTGAGGGTAATAATCTGAGGTGTGAGCTAGAGTTATTCCGTATTCATAGCAAAAACCAACAACTTCTCGTGAGGAGAAGTTGGAAGCGTTATCAGCAACAATCTTGTTTGGAATGCCAAACCTGACAATGATATTTTCTTTGATGAAACTGCAAACAACCTCGGAAGTGGCATGTTTGACAGGTATGGCTTCTACCCATTTTGTGAAATAATTTGTCTTTGTCGTGATGACATAACTATGTCCGGCACTCGATTGGGATTGAGTGCACCAATAAAATCCATTCCCCACTACTTGAATGGTTCGTCGACAATGACCGGCCTGAGGGGAAAAGCAACCAACTTGGGCTTGCCGACAAACTGCTGGCAAGGTTCACACTTTGCTACCTAGGTGGCTATGTCTTGGAAAAGCGTTGGCCAATAGTACCTAGCCTGGATGATCTTGTGGGCCATCACGAAGAGGAGAAATGGCCCCCACAGGCTGAATTATGAAAACTCTCAAGTAACTTCACTTGCTATGGTTTGTCAACACATCGCAAGAAGATGCCATCTATTCCGCGTTTGTATAAACCGTCATCCCAAATGATATATCTGGCTGCTCTAAGCTTTATAGCACACTTTTCCTTTGCAGAGTCGGATGAGTTGGGCATTCACCATAGGTGAGAAAGAAAGCAATATCGGAATACCACTTGTCGCTGGTCGTGAAAAATAGGACCATAGGCAGAAAATCGGGTTTCTCCAGCTGGCTTTGTGCTCCATGGGTGTAATCATCTTTTGTTTAGAACTTCTGAATCTTGGTTTTCAGCCATAAGTTGACATAGGCCTCTTCCTCTTACTAACTTGGTTGGTTTTATATCCAGGTCATACTCTTGGACTTTTGCAATCCAATTCCCCGCAAGCTTCCTAACTCCTGTTGAGTTAAAATTGACTTGACTGTCGTGTCAGGGACCAGCACTACTGTATGAGAGTTTAGAATGTAATACCTGAAGTTCTTGACTACTTTGACCACGGCAAAGGCATGTTTTTCTAACTGAGACATCTTTAATTCATGAGGCTTGAGAGGAGAGCTCATAAACGCAATCGGGGATTCAACATTTTGAGAATTATTTTGCATTAGGATGGCCAACACAGTGTGCTCAGATGCATAGCTATACATAATAAAATCCTTGGAGAAATCGGGACATACCAGGACTGGCGTGTGAGTGACGGAGGCTTTTATTTCCTCAAATGACTTCTTCCCTTCTTCACTCCATCGGAAAGTTGGTGACCCTTTCATCATGTCTAATATATGATGAGTCTTTTTAGCAAAGTCGGGAACAAAGCACCTGAGAAAATTCACTTTTCCGAAGAAAGAGTGAACGCCGGTCTTGCTTGTAGGTAAAGTAAGGCTCTGAATAGCCTTAACTCTTTCGGTATCTATCTTTGTCCCTTCTTTGCTAACAACATGTCCTAACAATTTTCCTCTCGTGACTCCGAAAACGGACTTTTTGGATTCAGGGAGATCCCGTGCTCTCGGCATCTAATCAATACTTGCTCCAAATGATCACAATGATCATTTCACTTGTTTGAGAACACAATTAAGTCATCTAAGTAGACTACGATGACCTTCCCCATCATACCTTTGAACGTGAAGTCCATGGCTCGCTGGAAAGTGGCACCAGCATTGGTCAGGCCAAAAGGCATCCTGTTGTAAGCAAACGTACCCCAAGGAGTAGTGAATGTTGTTTTAAATTGGTCTTCAGGTGAGACTTCAATCTGATTATAGCCTGAAAAACCATCAAGCATGGACAACATTTCTGATCCAGTTACCACCTGCAGAACCTGATCCATTATGGGAAGCGGGTAGTTGTCCTTCAGGGACGCCTGATTCAGGTTGCAAAAATCTACACATATGCGTATCTCACCATTCTTCTTGTGCACTGGCACAATTTTTGCCACCCAAGTAATGTGTGGATGGGAAAAATAACATTTTTGAATTTCAGCCCTGCATCCAAGACATGATCTTAGGATTATAATGTCTCGCCTTACGCGAAAAGGTTTGACATCCTCTTTCAATGGGATATCATGCTGGATGTCCTTTGGCTTGAAAGACTTTAGATCGGCATAGGACCATGCCAATACATCCATGTATTTCTTCAAATTTGACAAACTTCCGCTTCTCTTCAGGTGTGCAACATTTTCCAATGTTCACAAACTATGCGATGTTCTACCAAACCTAAATTGACCAGTTCGGTTTCTGGGGAGGAGTTAGGATCATCTCATCTTTTCTTTTTAACAAAATGATCATGCTGTATCGAACAACCGCTCTAGGGAGACCAAACCTTTTGGATTTTATTTCCTTTGAGCTGACATATGCCATTGCTTCCTTTTGATTCTTCATTTTGATCGGTAACTGATTCGCGGCATGTAGAAGTGGATCCTTCAAAATGAAGTTCACTAAAATTTTCTACCTTTTCTAGAAAGGCAATGAGTTGATTGTCATTGTTGAATACTTGCCAATGCTGAGAATTATCCGGCACGCTTGGGCGGAAAACCACCTCAATGGTATATTTGTCTGTTTTCAAACCTGGGTGAGGGAGCATGAGGGATGTTGAAACGGCCAATGAATCGGCCATGTCATTCGATATTTCGAGATGGATTTTATTGAAAAAGTGTCAAACTCCTCGATGTTGTCCCACACCGTGTTGCGGTAATGTCTGAGCCTTTCATTCTTCACTTGGTATATCCTCTTAACTTGATTTATGACCAACTCTACATCACCTTGTACCTTAAGATTCTTGATCCCTCTTTCCTTCGCGGCTTGCATGCCAAGTAGCAGAGATTCATACTCAGCAGTATTATTTGTGTTGAAAAATTATAACTTGAAAGAGAGAGGAATAATCTCTTCTTTGGGAGATATAAGCACGGCACCAGCACCACACCCACTAGTCACGTAGCTGCCATCAAACTGCAAAGTCCAGATCTTGTTAAGATCCCCTTCTTAGATGAGGACATCCATTTTTTCAGACTCGGTAGACAAGAAATAGTTTCCCATCCCTGATGATTCGAAGAGAATTTGGGCTTTAGGGTCATCGGAGTTAGTAACTAGGTACTTCTTTTGCGATTCAGGCTCCAAAGTTTGCATTACACCTTTGACGGGGATCCTAGCCTTAGACCAGTCCATATGAATCTCCCCACCAACTTCACTGCAAAAACTCCTTCCCAGCAGAATTCCATAGGCATTGGAATATCAACAAGGATGGTCATCATTTTACCCTTTTCTCTATGAATGCTTGCAAATGTAAATTATGCGTCCTTGATTTGACCGATCGTGGAACTTGCTTGGTTTCCAAGGAATAACATCGGCCAAAATGCTTGGTAAGGGTGAGGCCCAGAGCATGGTGACTTTTACCAGCATGACATTGTCGGAAGCTCCAGAATCAATTATGTAGTTGCTTAGTTTGTGGCCATTGATTTGGAGGGAGAGGTAGAAAGGTTCTATCTTACCTGATGCGGAAGTCGAGGCAACATTTATGTGGGATGAAGGAGGGGTGGAAAGGATTCCTTTTGGGGAAACCTGATTAGTTATGACAGCCTGACTTTGGATGTATTCAGTCAACCTTACAAGTGTTCAGGTTTGATTGAAGGTACTCAGCTTCAGACATTTGGATCTTGGTCTTTTTAGCGTGGTCAATTATGTCAAACGCGGCCAAGGGTTGCATTGATGGAGGAATGAGTCCTTCATTTCACGATGGTAGGGTAAGGTTATTGGCCTTCATGGAAATAGAAGAAGGCTGATTTGGAGGAGAGATGGGAGGAAAAGATTTCTTTGTAAAAGACTTAACAGGGGTTGATCGGGGAAGAGGATTACCTCTTTTAGCAATAGTTGGGGCGTGGATGATGCATCCTTCTCTTTACACATTATCGAAGTGACCTCTACTTCTTTTCCTTGCGAGCGGTAAAAATAACATATGATTGTCCACTTGCATATCCTTGGGTACCCTCTTCTTCGTCAGATTCTTCCTCATCAAATTCCATATACCCGATAGTAGAGTCACCAGTCGGTTCACCGACATCTTGATCATCTTCGCCTTGAGATGAAGGTTCTTCATAATTTTGCTCTTCTTCTTCGATCTCAGCTAAAGCGTTGACCGGAGGAGCCTCAAGTGCCAACCACGGAGTAGTTGTAGGCAAATGCGGCCTATGCGGGACGCTGTTGGGAGTGAAAGTTCTTCGTGGAATATCCCGGTATGAGGAACTAGGGGAAGCTTGGGCTAACTGCTTCTTTAATGCGAGCAAGTCATTCACCATCTTTTGAAATGCTAGATCAGATGAAGTAGTGGGAGAAGGGCTCGAAGATTTAAGCTTGGATGATTCTCTTTTTAATTCACCAGATATTAGCAAGTTATCTTCGATTTGATGGCGTGAACTGGCAAGAGAATCAAGGTAGCTACTTGTTCTACAGAGTAAGAAACTTACTTTTGATCTCATATCATTTACGAAGAAACACTTCGATTCTCTCGTGTTGGAAGCATAGTAGACAGCGAGTAACACGGTTGATCGTGAATTGAAACGAGGTGATGAAGTCACACATAGTTTCATTGGCCTCCTTCTTTAGGTGAGTGATCTTTGTGATAAGAATGAAATCAGCGCGTCTTCGATGTAAATCAAGCTTATACATGATCTTCAAAAGCATCCACAAGGTGGCCCAACTAGTAATAGATCCTCTCCGCAAATGTTGAAACCATTCAGCTGCAGGAGTGGAATCCCTTGCAAAGTTTAGTTCCTGCAGACTCACAAAGATCTATATTGCGAATCGAGGTTCTAATTGATCACCCTAGATCCAGGTGATTGACAGGGATAAAATGGAAACCTCTCTAAAGATGGGACTTGTAAAATGATAGAGAAATCTCTTTGATGTAAATAGTTCCTACTCCTAAACATGAAATGCAACAAGGGAAAACATTCAAAAGTTGATAGATGTAATAATCTTAAACCTAACCTAAAACATACCAAGAGACTAGAAGAGAGAGAGAGAAAAGGGAAAAACATGCAAAAGCCTACCACTAAAAGATGTATAAACACTAGAGAATGGAGAATGTTGAACATCTATACAAATCACTTGCCATGGAAAGAAGGAAGGTGAGCCAATGGTGTTCAAGGATGGACGGATGCATCACAAACCCATGGATAGATTTCACACGAGAAATGTCCCAAAACTCCATGAACACAACTCCAAACACAGAATGAACATTAGAACATGTGCAAATGCCGAGCCGTAAAAGAAATGTTTAAAAACATGGGAGCCCTCTCATTGAAAAATGAAGAGAGGCCCAGAATTTTTGAATATTGAGAACCAAGCAAAAAAAAATTTGGATGGAAATGCATCCTGCCAAACACGTTTTTGTTGCTCCAAAATTTTCTCATCATTTCAATAGTAAAAGGCAAAAATGCCATTGACCATGGAATAATGGAGAGGTTTTAACTCCATTTTTCAACCTGGAATGATAAGAGAGGGAGGCGCAGAGCTGAAAATCCTGAACCACTACTTTTAAAAGATAGCCCCTGTTTGAAGATTTATGAAGAAAAGAGAGAGGGAGAAGAGAGGAAATATGAAACTTTACCTCTTTTTTGTCCTCAGAAATTTAAATCATATCATTATGGCAAGCTCGGTGAGAACCTCTCCTTCGCCTCCCATGGCGTTTTCCTTTGATTTTGCATTTTTAACTTTCGAATTTTTCTTACATTAAATTATCTAGTCGTTGTTACAGGACAGAGGACCTGGTAAGCTTTCCCTTCTTTGAAAATTCCAAAAACTTTTGCATGAATTTTCAAAACCAGCCCTAGCAAAATGCCTGTCGTCCTCGTGTCGCATTTTGGAAAATTATGGCCATCCGAAAATCTGCCTTCTTAGTCACGCTGTCCTTCCGCTGTCTTCCACTTTGGAAAATGTTGCGCAAATACTTAAGGTTTTTTCATTCCGCATCCATGTGTGTGTCACATCCTCTTCCATGGCCCCACGGGAAAAATTTCCTTTACCCTTCGACCAAAATATTTTTGAAAAAATTCAAATTTTCCTTCGACCCCCATACATTTCCTGTCAACACTCATTGTCATGCACCATTTCCATCAAATGGGCTCAAATGGGAAAATTTTCCACAAAACTCCACCCTGTCAAATCTATTTAAGGAGTTAGTAGCAAACTTTCCTTTCTGCCTTGAGAGCTCTATTTCGATGGTGCCACTCATTGCCTGAGTGCGTAAAAATCATTTCCGAGTGCACAAGAGAGCAACACTTTACCCGCAAAATATCTATTTACGTGCACCATTTCCCGCGCCTTTTGAATGTCGAACGATCTTGAGTTTATTTGATTTCTATATTCTCAACCCACAAGTTGGCCTAATATACCTCTCGCCGGAGATATTCTACAGCCCTTTTCTAGTTTCTAAAAAGTGAACCGACACATCTTCATGGGTCACATCTAGGATATTGCATGACATGATGAATACGTAGATATGTGTGAATCGTGCTTTGGTTTCCGCTCCCATCAAATTTTGGAAAATTCTTTCGGTTTCCATGTGGGAGCACGTGAACAGATGTGGCAAAGCTTGGGGGCCATGCATATCCCCATGGTACCGCCATTTGGATGGCCGGAAAAGAATGAACGGGATGGAAACATAGTTCCACCGAGAAATGCAAAAAGGCACTACAAAGTGATGTAGATGTTCCCGATGAGAGATGCTTCCTTCGTGGAGGTGAGACACTCCTGGATGACCGGTCAGCTGAACTCAGTGACGAGAAGCGAGCCGGTGTTACACTGAAGTTGTGCCTTTGAAGCAGGTCGAAGGTAAGATCAACTTCTCCGCGAGCTCTCTGCTACTATGAGTAAATGGTTCACCTGCCAGTGTACCTTCCAGATCTGTAATTTTTGGAGCGGATTTAAGAACTCTTTTTGGCTGTACCTGCTGATTTTCTGATTATTCTGACAAAAATCAGCAGCATGTACTTTTCTGAATATTTAAATTTTATCCTCCTCTTGAAAACCGATTGCAGTTTATTTGTTTGATTAACAAGGATAAAATGATGGTAAAACTTAGTAAGCTGATTTTTAGATCTAGAGTTGACTTTTCAAAGAGTTTGAAAATTTTGGTAAACTATTAAAAACTCAAATCTACGGAAAAATACAGATTTTTATAAAAACTCAGTGAACTAAAGATCTCCAACTAGGCCAGATCTATGGATCTCAAAAGAAAATTTTCAATTTGGAGTATTTTGTAAAAATTTTGGATTTTAAGCAAAAAGTTCAGATTTGCAAACAAGTAATGATTTTCACTTTTCGATTTTTAAACACACCACCATCGAGATCCGATAGATCCGTTTCGATCCCAGAAAGTCACGCCTAAAAATGTTGGTTTGAAAATTTTTTGAGTGTGGAGCGAGATCTATGGATAAACAAGCCAACAGTGTGCAGGGCATAGCCCCTCTTTGAGTCAGCAAAGTGAAACTGGTTTATTGCTATTCTACCAACAGGAATCTTGTGCAAGTCTCACAATATTCTACCTTCAGGGGTTGGGATCTCATCCCAGTAGAGGTATTTCCAACTATAAAAGAAGGGAAAGAAATGGGGTGGGGAGATAGGAAAGATCTGAAGGGAGAAAAGAAATGAATTCCAAAGCAGAAAGGTCAGAAGGTCTATGATTTGGGTTGGTAGTATACAGAGCCGAACCTACTTTGCATAGACGAATAAAGCAATACTGATGAATAAATGACAACAAAGTAGAAGTAGATTCAACAGAACAATCACACAGATCTAACATAAGAAAGGTCTGATGTAAAACACATGTATTCAGCACAAAGTCTAAATATTGTATTAATATTCGTTTCTGTTACAAAAAGTTCAAAATCTTTTCTTCCTACTTCTATTTCTTATCTGAAAAATATCCACACTTGAATACAACAAGTATTCAAGTATTTATAGAAGAAGATAAGAAAAGAAGGCAAAAACAAACCAACCACTTAATTACAAAAATATCTTACAAAATTCTAAAGTCATTTGTTGACTTTTGACAACTTTGTGGATGACATCATCCCATGGTGCAACATGGATGATGTCATCATTTGTGTCAACATACTTTAGATATTTACAAGGAGAAGGTCGAGGAAGAAAGAGATTATTCATCATCGTCCCGTGGCTGAAAGGGGGTATCCTGCTTTTGCTGCTGCTCAGGTGATGAGATGTGGAACTGGGCATGGTATTCCATGAACTTGCTGATCATGGGTTGAAGTTGATCCTGGGAAGGATCCTTGTGTCGATCACTGATAGCCTCACAAGTCTCCCACTCGTCTGTGAGCTTTTCTGGGAGTTTGGAATATTCATTTTCTGCATCTATCAGGTACCCAATGAAGTCACGACAGGCCAACAGGTTATTGATGGATTCGGCGTCGAAAGTGACCTCTGGTCCCAGCCCTTGTGAAATGATCTCCTTGAAGATCCGAATAGTTTCATCTACCTTTCTTAAGGCGAAAGAAGGAGTGAGCAAGCCCGGAGACATTCTCAGGACAATTTGCTCCATTTGATGCATTGCATCTAGGGCTTCCTCCTTTATCTTGTCAATCTTCTCTAGGACAAACTCCAGTTGATCGACCCGGTAATCCAGAGTAGAAAGGATTTTGTTGAGGGCTCTGGGGTGTCCAAAGACGCCGAACTTGACCAGATCTTCGACTGAATAGTCGAGCATTTTCTAAAAGGTCTCATGCTGCATCTGGCATGGTCCAGCTCTTCGGAGATGGGTCCTACTATCACCTGGAGCTCTTTGTTCACCCGATTGATATTCTGATATAATCTGGTGAACTTGCGATCACTCCCTCACTTTCTTTGAGGATTTGGCTCCTCCAGTGGAAACTGCCATACCCTGCTCGCTAATTTTGGCGTATTCATTAATCTTGTCCTGGCTTAGAGGCTCAAGAGTTTGGTGGCAGTTGTAGGAGGTGCACTACCCATTTTCTGTAAGGCGTGGAGAAGATGTTTATTTTGCTCCTTTAACAGCCTCTTTTCTTCCTTTGCTTCCTGGAGCTTCTTGCAAAGGGCGTCAACTACAGATAGGGCCTCTCCTTGAAGGCTTTCTGAAGATGTCCCCATTGTGACTTGGGTCACTGTATAATCTGTTGAAGACAGATCCTTTTTATCCTTTAAAGGATTGGGGTAAGCTATCTCCATTACTCTCTCTCCTGACACACTCTGAGAGAAGCGGGTTATAGGCTTTTGCTTCTTGGCCCCTTTGATGGGATGACGGAGAAGTCCATCGGTGCGATGGGAACTTTCCTCTTTTGTTGGCTCAGGTGCTGAGAGATCCATGCTGGACTTATGGGAGAGGGGCGGAAATAGAAAAGGGAGCAGCTGCAGTAGTAGAAGGAAAATGCGTGGAGACACTTGGAGGCGGCATTGAGAGGGAGGCCGAGGAAGTGCTCACGGGAGGAAGAGATACGGGGAGGTAGACATGGGAATGGAAGGGAGCTGAGAGATGAGGGAAGAAATGGTGGGGGACAGCTCCGTGAGAGAAGAGAAGATGGACGATGAGGAAGGGGAGCAATGAAGAGAAGATGGGGAGAGGACACGACCAAAGGAATGGTCACTTGGGTCACTCGAGGAGGGGAAGGAGGAGAGGGAGAAGAGATAGAAGGGACCTCAATAGTTGCAGTAGTGGAAACATCCTGAGTGGATGTGCCCATCGGAACATCCTCGGCCGCTTCTTTCTCTGGAGAAGCCAGAGTTATAACTTGTTCTTGTGCGGCGAAGGGGGACTCTCAGGAGTCTTTCTTGGGCAGAGCTTGACTCGCCCTCCTTGTCTTTACCTTTTCTCTTTGGCAGATGTTTTGGTCTGGAAGGTGCGTTGCCCAATGGAGAAGTGGTGAAATCAACTCCGAGGTAGATGAGACCATTCATCCTGCACCAGTGCTCTGTTCTCCATGCAGAGTTTCTTTGACCCTTTCTTCTATCGTCTGAGGTGCTTTGGTTCTATCAATGACAATGAATGGCCAGTCATCCCCACCCGTGTCAAGATATACCTGATCAACTTCTTGATCAGCAGTTTGATAACCTTTTGGGATGATGGCTACACCGTACTGGATGATTTCAGCCAAGGCCAAGTGGGAATGGTCTTTCCTTCTGAGCTCGACCTCATGATACAGGTCGATATAAATATCCTCGATCTATGGAATGTGGATTAGATCGAGTTTGGTCCTGGGCAAGCAATTCCTTGGGTCAAAGTGGGCCTTGCCGAGAAGTTGTGCTTTAGATTTAGCAGCTCTAGCTCTACAAACATCTCCGTGCTTTGTGGTGAGAGAGACAAGTGTACCCCCACTGTGAGGGGGAAAGGAGTTCCACCCTTCTTTCTCTTCAAGCACTTCTCGTGATAGGTTATGAGTTGTCTTGACAACTCCAACAAGATCATCTTGGGGCCAGCATATCTTGGTAATTTGGTTGGTTCCCCCAAGAAGTTGGCTGCCCTTAGATAAGTGAAGGTGGGGAATTGAGTGAACAAGGCCCCCATTTCTCTCTCAATAGCTGCTGTGATGCTCTTGGTCGTATGACCGTGAGTCATGTTTGGCCTCAAAGGTAGATGATAATGTAGAAGAAGGCATCGTTAATCTTTGTAAACTGAGGGATACTATTTTCCAGCTTCAGCTTCTGGATAGTATTCATATATTTTTACTTGGGGCCAAACCCCGCACCGCATCAACGCTGGATAATCTCTTTCTGAGGCCGCAACATAAACTACGTAGGAGTTCATGTAGAACCTCCCCGTTGTGGTAAGTTGTTGGAGCTTGCTCGATATAGTGCTTGCTTATGATCTCCGCCCACTCGAAGCGTTGATCTGGCACATTCTTGTTCATTGTCTCTAGGTATCTAAGCATCCATTTATGAAAGTAGTGGGCATCAGGAAGCCCAAATACTCTGCTTAGGAACGTGATGGTATCACTGAGTTCCTCTGAGAAATCACTGCGATGAATGACTTGTGGCCATCTGGTCACCACCTTCTTGTTTTTCAGGTATACCTCATTCATTAATTACATACACTATCTTCATTATCTTCCCAAGCCTTGGTGTAATCTTCTTGGCTTACGGCCACAAAGTGCCGGTGGTGAGGAATGCCAAGCATTATTTCGAAGTGTTGGGTAGTGAGGTTGATCACGACCTCGCCTTTCTCATTCTGGACACACCTTGTGTCTTTGTTGTAGGCTACTACCATCATGAACTCGTTGTTCACAGCACTGACCAGGATCCCTCCAGCAAAATGCAGGCCACTACCTACTAGTTTGTCCATCCACGGACTTCCTGTGACCCTTCTGGTTCTGGCCCAGAAGTCCTCCATATCGATATGACCAAGTTCTGAGTCTCTTATGTCCAGGTCACACTCTGCCTGGGATTTGGGCATCCTGACCCTCTGATATTTGTACTTCATTTCTTCCTCTGTAAGCTTGGCTTTGCCCTTAGACTTGGTAGGTCTCTTGCTTGATGTAGACATATGTAGTCCTGAACTTAGTTGTTGATCTACAAGAAGAAGAAGTGAAACCCAATGCAGGAGAGTCATGTTAGCTGATTGATCTCCCATTAAAGTATTGAAAGAAGGAAGAGTTAGCAATTTTAAGGCATCAGGGCGCAGGGCGCATGAACACTTTGCGAGTTGTAGCTAAATAGTGTGGCAAATAGGAAAATGGTGTTCTGAGGAAAATCAACGCCAAAAGGGCGTAAGGCGTATGGATACTGCAGTGCATTTTTGTTATTGCAATCAAAAGTGCACATGCGCCACTTATGCATGTTTTATAGGACACACATGTATTTTCATGTTGCACGAGACGGGGATGCACCAAAGGCGCATATAATTTTTATGTTACACGGGGATTTGGTGTGCCAGGCGCACAAGTTTAGCATGTGTAACATAGACTTCAGGTGCGAAAAAGGGAACTTGGCGCGGCGCATGGGAGGTCTGCATGACATGATGTTGATGTAATAGGGGATGCGCCTGTGCCTTTGAACACTTTTTACACTCGGCGCAAGTAACGTCGGTGTTGCATGGGTGTAGGGTGCGCCTATGGTGTAGGTATTTGATATGTGACATGGGAGTTGGGTGCGCCCAAGGGTGCAGATTTATTACGTGCAGCATATGACATTTTTTTGTAGCAATAAGGAAAGCACCTGCATCCATACGGAGACTAGTTTTCACAAAGCGCAGAGAGCTCATGTGCTACAATTAAAGCGGTGTGCCATAGGCACGACTGTGCTTCTTTTTACAAGGGTTGCGCGTGCACGAAGGGAAAATGTATTTTGGAAAATGATTCTCCCTCTCTGACAGATCACGATTTTTAGGCTTACTTCACATTGCTTCAAGTGGTGAAGGGGGAAGGAGATTTTGGCTTTTTGCTTTCGGGCGAGTTATCCTAACCAGCAGATCTAGAAAAAGGATGGGAACATGACTTTGGGAGGGAAAAACAGGAAAGTAGGAGGAGCTTCATGGTTCTCAGATCTATTTTATCCTACCACTCAATCAGACAAACAACAGCAAAACCAAAACACGAGAAAAACGAGGACCACTTACCCGGAATATATAGAATGCGAGAGGTGAAACAGGGTCCACGAATGTGACACGAGGACGACGGGCGTGCTGATAGGTGTAGAGGAAAAAGATCAATCACGTGTTTTACATTTGGTGATAATGACAGGGCGGATGCGCCTATATATAGGCAAAGGCGTAATAAATGCGCCAACCACTTTTTGAAGTGGTGCATCAAAACACCTGTCGACATTGAAAAACTTGCGCCCTGCGGCGCACCAAGATGTATGTTAACACGTTGTTATGTGCACCCTTGGCACACCAAAAGTGTTGTTAACATGGAAATACGTGAGCCATGAGCTTGCAAGCAACAAAATATTGTTGACACGAAGGCGCATGTGCCTTGTGCGTGCAAGAAAGGTGCAACATAGTGAGGCGCAACAAAATGTGTGTCGACACGCCAAAGGGTGCGCCAAAGGATATGAAGGGGGCAGATTTACCCTGTGTTACACAAACAATAGGTGTGCTTGACCTAAAAAAAGACCAAAAATGGCTAAGTCTGGAAAACCATTTCACCGGAAAGGGTTTGCAACGTTCAACACGAGAGGGTCCTGACGAGGACCGAGAACAAAATTTTGGTATGGTTACCTTAAAATTTCCCTTGCCAATTTTACTGGGATAACAATGGTCCCAGTGTGCGAAAATGTTTCACCGTTTTCTTTACCTTTTCAGAATGATGAAATAGATAAGGGTAAGGCCCAAGGAGAAATACTTGTTTAAATGTTGGTTAGTTGATGGTTATTGTGTGTGTTACGACTTCTTTATCCACAACCAATGTGAGAGCTTCCTTTTAGCTAAGAGGAACTACTTGTAATAGAAAACAAGACCACAAAAAGATAGTTAAGTGACATATGATAGTGGAATACCTAGCGTATGCTAGTTCTAGGAAGTGTGATACTTCATGAGACGGTTGTCGATCCAACTGTTTAAAACAAGTTAATGTAAGAAATAAAATTTCCTCTTGTAGTTGATATGATTTAGGTATCTCATTCAAATACAACAAGCAAATCCATTAACAACAAAGTTGCTAGGATATAATTGGATCGAGAGGTGAGGTATCTTTCAAGGTATTGGGACTAGTCAAGGTCGGATTCTCGCTATTTAGGTCAACCTGGTAAGGTGATTGTTGGTCTGTTCTTGGTCAAGGTGTAAAACACAGAGACCAACATCGGCTAAATGTGACCAATCCCGGTTTAGGTAACACCGACGATGGTTGTGGATATCCAGCGTAACACAGATGGTCGGGGTAAAGGAAAATCAAAATAAGTTAGATGGTAAGGGTGATGTGAGGTCAAATAAAGTTTGGGCGAGTGAATGGGGAGGTCTATAGAGATCTTCGGTATGCTCAAAAGTACACAACAGGTGAGAATAGGTGATTTGGTGAGGTGGGTGAAGGGATATTTGGGTTTACAAGAAAGTGGATGATGAAGCAATAAGCATGCAAAGAATGAATTAATAACAGGAGTAATAAAGATTACTAATTGAAATAAACCATAATGGTTAGGGACATACTTACAGTGTTAAAGATTTGATGGCTAAGTGGCGAGGGCGGTTGTTCGGAGAATATGTGTATGGTCCGTAGTGGTGCTTTCTCGTGGTGTTCTACAAGTGAATGGAATAGCTCTCTAATTGATCCCCGGTGATGGCTCAATGTCTAGATGTGTAAAGAATGCTTGTTTCACTTACATGCAACTCTAGTCTCCTTCTTTTGCTCTCAGAAAATGTGCCCACCTCGAAATAAGGTTACCAAAGGGAATAAAGGTAAGCGATGATGGTTTGGACTAGGCATTGGTTGAGGTGACCGATGCTCGGTTAGGTAGGATTCCCTAGGTTTACTAAAAATGGGAGCTCATGGCGATGATTTCCTACATCTCTCTATTCATCCAGAAAAAGCGGGAGTTACCTTTTCTTATGTGGGAATGTGGTTAGAGGGGATGTAGGCTTTGATTTTTAGGGTTTAGTTAGGTCTTAATTAGTTATGGCAACATACTAAGAATAGACTTAGGGTGAGGTGGCTAGGTGAGGTGTATAGGTGAGGTGGTGGGGTGGGAATTATATTAATTAGGATAATTAAATAATAAATATTATGAGGACATGGATTAATTTAATTAAATTAATATTAGTGTGGGGTATAAGGGGCCATGGTTAGGTGAGTGTGTTGAGTTAATTATTTAACGAGGGTGAAGGGGCATGTGACCCAATTTGGTGTCTACAGTACGTGAAGATATAGTACCTAGATGGGGTATTACTAGGAAAAAAGTGGGAGTCGCACTTACGAAAGATGGTCAGAGCAACTATAGCCATCACATGAGCACAACCGATAAGGAATTAGTGCTTCAGAGGTAGTCGACCACCTAACAAGAGGACACCAAAATGGGATGCCCATTTAAAGTGATGAGGTGAAGGTCAAACTAGAGAAGGTTGGATTATTACAACTATATGAGTTGTCATACTTTGGCAAGCTTGAGTGCCTTTACCAATGGTTGATGTTCACGTGCGTGAGGATCAATTTTAATTTACGGGGCACAATATGCCCATCACACCACAACTGATATCCATGTTCACAGGACTCAATTGTGAAGGGGATAACATATATGATGATCTAATCGAAAGCGGCAACGAGGATATTGTAGTTGCGTATGACTACAAGAAGGGGTCGCGATACTTTGACATTGCCGAGATTCCAGACCCAATTATGAGGATGGCCACACACTTGGTGACCAAGCTCAATGACCAGGAATGATGGACACAAGTGAACAATGCATGGATAAATGTATGCTGGAAGATATGTGAAGGAGCCATCTACAACTTTCCTGCTATCATCGCAGATGAGATTATAAGTAGCACCCTGGAGGGAGAAAAAGATACTCTTCGGTAACGTCCTCCTCACCATTGTATTTTCAAAGATTGGAGTGCCTAATGGGCTAGAAAATTTTGTTTGGGAGTATCTAGAAGAGGATCCCTCACCCAGTAAATAGGTTTTGAAATATACTTGTGAGACCATGACAGCTGCTCACAAAGCATGCATGAAGAAGTGGTATAAATGAATGCATGACACATTTGAGGTAGAGTGGAGGATCCCAAAGTAGTTACCCATGCTCATGGATGGAGAGGCAAAATTTTTAGTATAACAACACTTCGAATTGGAAAATTTACATTGATGAGATGGGAATATGAGCCCATGGAGCAAGCTACCCTTCTCCTTCACCATGTAATACTTACAAGCTAGAGTTAATCAATTTAGGGAGGCCAAGAGGCTAAGGTTTGACCTTAGTAAGGTAGATATAGACCATCATGAGTTGCTTGCTTTGGAATCTCTCGTACCCAAATAAGTGTGCGTATGTGGAGAGATGTTTCTCGATGAGATTGAAATGATGAAGCCTTTAACACTAATGATTGCAGGAAGGACCACAAAGAAGGGTGTATTTACAAATAAAGCCAAAAATTGAAAAGTGAGCTTACTTGGAAAATGATGTCTCCATCCCTGAAGACCCTATAAGAAGGAAGAATGTTGTACCTAGAAAGAGAGAAAGAGAAGAGGTGTAGAAATCACCAAGTGTCCAAACCACACAAACGGTGAGCACACCAAAAGCAAAGCGCTAAGCCTAGTACTTACGTGTGGAGAAATAAATCTCTGACAAAGAAAATACCTCATAAGAAGAGGCACGAGAGCATGAATATATCTTCACCTATGAGGGATCACCAAGGAATACATCACCTATTAAAGAGAAGGAAAAGGAAGAATCTCCTATACTAGAATCCCGGTGAGAATAAGTACAAGGTGACCGATGAGGCGATTCGGAAGAAATAGAAAGTCTAGATGCCTACATCGAGATAAGGATGCTGATGATGAGCCGTAGTAGGTTAAGAACATCCTTTCTATGAGATACATTATTACGAGGAAGGAGGAGATGAGGAATATAAAGAAGGAGATGAGGAGTATAGCAAAGAAGATGAGGAGAAGGAGAATGAAGAAGAACTTGCGGCCCAAGGCAAAGGGATAGGTGCGAAAGAAAATAAAAAGATCAAAGGACCCCAAGCCTCACAAAGGAATAGGTATAGGATGCCGTGGAGAGAGAAGTGGTGAAAATCATCGAGGACCTAGTGGTAAATGAGGTAGAACGTAGCGCGGATGAGGTAATCAAGGAATTTGAGGAGGAAAGTGTAGGAAAATAATATTTCATCATGAGTGGAGATCTTAGTTTGGTTGTCAACTTTCCAAAAGACACTGCGTAGGGAGGAATAAAGCAGAAGTAGAACAAGGTCAAATAACGGGATACATCTATGATCCAAAGAAGGTGTTGCACGTATGCTTCCAGAGCACCATGCCAATGGAGAAACTCTTAGCCATGGCTTCATTTGATGAAGAAGGTGCATACCCTCGAGACAAAAAAATGATATCATGGGCATTTGAGTCCCACATGTATGAGCCCAAATTTTAAATAAGCCAAGGAGAATTGATTAAAGTCCACAGGAACAAAGGAATAAACCCTTTGGTAAACACCCAACAATTATCAAATGAGAAAATTTATAACGCGCTCAAAAATGTTTTAGTTGAGATTAAATCTAGGATCTTTGGAAGAAATGACACGGTGAATATCTTAGAGGAAAAGTTGGAGAAAAAGAGGAAGATATACTTGAGAAAATAAGGACACAGAAGCGGGAGTAACTAATCGGTGCTCAATTAAGGCGTGAGTTAAAAGATAAGAAGGAAAGAGTGCGCAAGGCATACAAAAATATAGAGATGATTACGGATGCCATTATCTTGAAACATCCGAATTAACTCCTACTGTGTAAAAATATAGATCATCCTTACTGATGCCTAGAGGACTTAACCCGCATAATCACTATGTAGAGGCGGACAATTTCCTTAGAATCCATAGAAGAGGCGTTGGCGTGCCAAGAAAAAGAGAATAAGAGGAAGGTTTTGTAATTTTTGCTCAAGTCAACAATGTCCTTACCGATGTAAAGGCCGTCATGCAAATTTATGAGTTTTCCTATGATAATTATGCGAGATAGCGATATAGTGGCAAGTATGTTTGTTACCACCCATGAAGTGGAACTCAAGGAGTTCCAGTAAAATAAAAATGGGAATAGGGTTGAGCGAGACAAAATCCTAGCCAAAGTGGAAAAGAAATCAAAGGCCATTGAGACCTTGCGGGGCTCAATCAAAACCGATGAAGGAATTGTACCCCCAAATCACTCAGAGGATGGATGCGCTCAAGGATTTGGGAAAACAACTGGAGGAGATCGTAGAGACAATGAGCGCTAAGGGAGAGGAGATGAGTTTTGAAGAAGTAAGTTCCCTAATGGGTGACCTCTGCTAGCAAGCTCATAACGAGGTCGAAACTTGGGGAAAATTAGAAGTATAATTAGGGAAGGATTTCCATCTCTTGTTCCAAAAGTAAACAAGTTACACATTCTTTCATTCTTTTCCCCATTTCTTCATTCATTTATTATTCCATTCCAACCATTTGTAAGGATCCACCATTCTTTATTTCTTTATTGAAGAGTGTTTCTGAGGATGGATAATAGGCGTAGTGTGGGGTGATGTTGGGCCCCAAAATATCATCTAAGTATAAGAACACGTGCGGGTGCGTGGGACCTAGTTTAAGAAGGGCATGGGTTAAAGTCATGCGGGAAGGGTCCTAGCAGTAGGTTGTAAAACATATAGTGTACACACAGGAAAAATATGTTTTGTACTTAGCCACATTTGGCATCTCAGGCAACACATGA
This sequence comes from Taxus wallichiana var. yunnanensis, assembly GCA_018340775.1. Lineage (NCBI taxonomy): Eukaryota > Viridiplantae > Streptophyta > Pinopsida > Cupressales > Taxaceae > Taxus > Taxus wallichiana. The sequence goes on along the minus strand of CM031242.1, from coordinate 618,241,673 downwards.
GAAAATCATGACCCTTGTGGATAAGGTGCCACCACAGCGTGTGGGATCAAAAGGGAATATTTCAGGCATGCAATGGAAGGTTCCAAAAGACATCATTGCAATGAGTGGAGAGCTTGGATCTAAGAAGGCATGCTTCCATGGAGGACCACCTCGAAACTTGGCAACTGATATGTAACTTCTGAAAGGCATGGCGGTGGGTGCTAAGGTTATAAATACAAGCGCTTAATGGAAGAAAAGAAGGAGAGTATTAGAATAGATAGAGAGTGTGGAGAGTTTGGAGGAGATAAAAGAGAGGCAAAATCCCTACATAAACATAATGGATGATGTTATGGGTTAGGTATTAGGAGAACTCTGTAAGAAATGGCACATTTAAGGGGATGGAGTGCGTATTCTTTTTATTTTTATAATATGATGAGCATAATATAGCAGCATGTTGCACGACTTGGCTCTGCAGTTATGTGAGGATCTGTTATGACCTCAAGCGATGTAATGTGGAGTATTGAACCTATTAAGATGAATATAGGGCTCTATTATATATCATATATTTATAATACTTATGTATTTCCTTTTCTGTATGAACCATTTCCTTATGTTATTTGTTATTTCTCTTTTACGATGCAATAAGATAACAACTTGTTCTAGAATGTGGCATGGTTCTTTCTCCTCACTTCCATTTGAATCTGTTATAAGATGATGCATTCTCATAAGAATCACATAAAGGAGAGACTTGGTGCCCGCGCATGCCTCGGGTGAGTGCCCAACACCGTTGGGTGATAGGCCGCGCATATGGGATTAGACTATTGGTCTAATGGTATGAAATATGAATACATCGCAATCATCTAAGAAAACCCCTACAACACAATATACTTCCTAGATGAATGATCCTATTGCTTTCTTGACATTATGTCATCATCTAGGTAAACCAATACCATCTTCTTCCACTTGTGAGACATCTCAATACAAATCTACTTCATCTCTTGAGTCATCATCTTCTTAATCTTCCAAACCATCTAGTCCCATTTCTTCTAATCAACCTCACATGATTGAAGAAAAAAAACCCATACCGATCTATTCATTTTAGAATTAAGAATCGATTACAAAATTCATGGGGTCACATAATGACAATCCCCTAGAGGATCACGTGTAAGGATTCATTTTTTACTTCGATGCACTCATGTATTAAGCGGAACAAATTTATTCTTTTTTTTCTAAAAATGAAGGAAGATCCTAAGACCATTGAACATGATCCTCCTCTTATTTTTCCATCTTCACATGACGACATGCCTAGTTTGGGCATCGATCCATGACCTATCTTTTCATCACTCAATCATTCTTTACATATCACAATTCCTCAATTACAAGCTCTCATTGGGTCACCCTCGGATAACCCTTCATCTTCTTTTATATGTGGTTCACCACTGAGTATCCCATCATCTTTTATTCTCGGACCACATCCTAGAAGCTCATTTTCATCTATACTCGAGCCACATCCTAGTAGCCTTCCATCTTATATCTATGGCTCACCTCCTAGTAGCCCATCCTCTTTAATTCTTGGACTGTATCATTTTCCTTACATCAATCATAAGCGTCTACTTTCTCCACTTTCTTCTCCCACTTTTAGGATCGGAAAATCATGCATTAGCTTATAAGAAACCCAAACGGTTTCTTCATCAAGCTCAGATCAAAAATTCCAAGAGCTCCAAATCTCCCAACAAGTCAAACAACCATAAGGTTCAAAATCAAATGCAATTCAAGAATGCACATCAACACAACTATAAATTATGGCCCAAAGTGCATAAACCTCTAGATAGGGAAGTCAAACTCCCACATACGAAATCTAAGTTTTAAGATAAATCGCAGTCATTTTTGAATATGAGGTTGATACGATCATTGAGATTGGAGATAATATGACTCTCGATAAGCAAACACGCTTAATCTCCCTTATTACGTAAATAATAAAAAAATTATTGTTGGATCGTATCACACCGAGTGACCTTGTTGATCCCACCTTTCAGAAAACATAAAATACAAAAAAAATGAGAAAACATTTCAAAAAAATAAAAGGTAAATGAACACACATTATAATAAGGTATTGCATACACATGGATGTTCTTTCTTCCCTTTATGTTTCTTCTTCTACAAGTCTTCCTACCATTTTCATCCCTTCAGTGATATTTTGGTTAGCCTATTCACATGCATTTTTTGACATTTATCTCTATGGTATTTATTCGACCTTGGTATTTTATCACCTTGGTAAATTAAAGAACGACTAACCTCTTAGAGATCCTATCACAATCAATCTAATAAACTTGTTGCAAAGAAATTTTGGACATATTTTTGACACTAGAAAATGTTGTCATCACAATCAATTCCATATCCTTCCATCAAGTCATATGTGGGTCTTTAATCCTTTTCAAACAAGATATGTAAAATATGTTTTAAAAGTAAAAAAATCAAATCAAATAGAAAAAGTTAAAAGCAAAAGCAAATTGATGTATATAACTCTATCTTGGGGTATTTTTAATAATATCTACCGAGGATAAGGACGCTTGGTGATAGTAGAGAAATTTTTGGATTAGAATCAAAGGCATATCCATCGAGGCTATGGATGCCTAACTAATAGTGGAGCAATTTACGGCTCTCCTTCAAAATCCATTCATAAATCAACATGGAAAATCAATCATTCCTACACATTGGCTAGTGTGTCTTTACTTTTTGTCTATCAAATCTTCACTCGAGAGATAATTAATTTTCACATGCACACACTTTGGATCTCTATGAGAAAACAATATTAGTATGTTACCAAGTGTCTTTTTTTTTACCTTGTTCAATGGTTACTCTATTCTATATCTTGTCTCATGATTTATGCCTTTGGATAATCACTTCTTCATCGCAAGGTTTCTAAGTTATGTTCATAACATTCACATCGTTCATCTAATTTGTTTAGAACATCCATGTGTATAATATTTTTTTTTCCATGTTCACAGACACCTTTGTCCACTTTCACAAAAACAATCTGATGCTTCTTTTCTATCATGTGTTTCTTGGCCAACTTACTGCTGGGGAATCCTTGTTCCTTCCTAACACATCATTGGTTTACGTTCATCATGACAATTGAACCTCCATATTGGCTTTGATCCAACCTCTACATATGAAGAGTTTTCCTTTGAATACTCCCACCTAACACTAGGGCATTTTCACATCTTTACTTTATTGTGCATATGTTTGGCATTTTGCCCTTGTACATCCCATGTATCGTTGGGGCATCCAATCTTCTTTGTCTTACTATACATAACTTCAGAAAAATTCTAAAAATCAAAAATCATCCTACAAAATGAATCTCTTTGGTTCTCACATGTTCATGTGCATGACTTACGGATCATTTGGATCTAACCCCCATTAACAAAGTTGGTTTGCTTACTATTTATGTACTTTGGGGTACAATGACTTGTTTTCTACTATTTCATAGTGCATAATTTATTTTCATAGGACCCAAGTGTCCTTCCTTATTCCCCTTGCATATATCCTTGCTTGGGGCACCATTTTTAACCCTTTTCGTTATTTTACATTGGTTAGAACTGAAGCTCGATGATAAAAACATTGGTACAACTATCTTAGATGTTGTTGGTTTAAGTATGTGTGTTTGTAATTGTTTCTCTATTAGGTTAGCTTGTTTACTTTCTTGTATTGCATTACATTATGTATGTTACATGGAGCTAGGCATCATTTTACTTTCTTACATTATATATGTTGCATGGAGTTAGGCATCATTTTACTTTCTCATATTGCATTACATTATGTATGTTTCATGGAGTTAGGCATCATTTTACTTTCTCATATTGCATTACATTATGTATGTTGCATAGAGTTAGGCATCATTTTAATTTCTCGTATTGCATTACATTATGTATGTTGCATGAAGTTAGGCATTGTTTTACTTTATTGTATTGCATTACATTATGTACATGTTACATGGAGTCATGCATCGTTTTACTTTCTCATATTACATTACATTATGTATGTTGCATAGAGTTAGGAATTGTTTTACTTTCTCGTATTGCATTGCATTTTGTATGTTTCATGGAGTTGGTGTTTTAGCACAAACATTTGTTCATACTATGGCTTTTCATGTCATTCTACACTTTTTTCGTATGCTTACATTTTTAATAAGGACCGATGATGAAGATCACTAGCAATATGATGAAAATTAAGTTGTTTACACGGAACTAGATGGATGTTAGCTCATTCCCCCTTCCTCATACTCATTTTCTTCTATATTCTCTTTCTTATCTTCACATTATTATTCTCTTTTTCTAGGGGCATATTACCTCCTTCATCTTCTATTTTTCCTTAATTTTTTCAATCATCGATAAACCTCTTTCATCACCCCATTGACACTCGAGGGGGCATCCTTCATTCTACTAATTTTTCTCCTACCCCTTCAAAAATTAATTTATTTATGCTTGTCTACTATCTTTGAAATGGCGTAGCTTATGCCACCCCAAAGAGGGGAAAATGTAGACACCTAAAATCCACTTATGCCTAGCATTTCCTCTAATTCGGTTGATTAATGACACTTCATTAATTAGTTATTCTTTTCTCCATTCTCAGATGCCCATTCATGACACCTTCTTGGTCGTATTCCTCTTATAATCAACTAATTTGGCTAATAAACCCCTTGTATTAGCTAAACATCTCCATATTCCCCTCTAGATCACTTTTGCAAGCTTCCTAGGCTATTAATCAATCACATATGATTAATCAGACTCCTCCCAACTCTCAATGAGTCACTAATCACTTGCTAATCAAGTTTAACTAGCCTAAAGCATGTTTAGCCACTCCTAATCATAAAGTGCTTTTGGCTTGCCTTTTGTCCCACATGCACCAAAATTCCAAACTCTCCCAAGTGGAAAACTATAAATACAAGGCTAAGCCCTCCCTTTCAACCTTACACCTTGGTTATCATATCAAACACCAAAAACATCAAGACACCTCATTTGTGGTAGCTAAAGCTATAAGACATTTGATCTTGATCCTTCCTCCATTATAGTAGCTTTCTCATCTTGCATCCATCCTCTAAGCTTGGTTAGTAAGAAAAGATATGAACATGGCCTTGTAGCCATTTCATTGAGATTTCTTCACCACTTGGAGCAAACAACAAACAAATTGATTGCTTAGGATCTAAACTAGGTTCATTTTTATATTAAGTAATCTAAAGAGTAGGAATAGCTTAGGCATGTTAGTTTGATCTAATATTGTTTCATGCAATGATAGAAGTTGTTCCTCTAAGCTCTTATCATGATGGTTTAGTGTAGATTTGATTAATTCTTTGAGGTTATTAGATTTTATCTTCTTTTGATTATCTTTCCTAATTTATACATGAACACAACCATAAGAAAACACATTTTATTGAATCTATCTACAACAACATATAGATAATCATGGACATGTTTAGACATAGGTATTCCTCCTACAAAATATAGAGACATATCCTCCCACGGATGAGTAGGGACCGATAATGCCATATATAAACATCCCTTCCTAATTTTAGGCTTGCTTATACAACAAAGTTTACATCCTCTTATGAATTTAGATACTTCTTATTGTATATTGGGTCAATATATATACCTTTTCAAGTTGGCCATGGTCTTACCAACACTAAAATGTCCTACTACTTTTGAGGTATGTGCTTCCCTCATCAATAGAATCCTTTCTTATTTTGTCACACAAAGCTTCCCCATCAGTAGAGTAGCCCATATTTGAGATAATAATATTAAATACCCATCTTTTCATCCCCCTTGGACTAAAACTATTGATATGTCACCCCAAAATCTTTGTCTTGAGCATATGCCTATCTATAAAATTCATTTGTGAAGGGATTGAAATGAGAGATATTGTACAAACTAGAGATCTTATCCTATGTGGGTGGCCTATACAACATGTCTACCACCAAATTTGTGTTACCTTTCTTATACTTTATCACCAAATGGAACTATTAAAGGAATCCCATCCACTTATAGTGCCTTCCCCGCTGCGAATTTAGACTCGCGCTGTGCTTGCAAATGCTAGAGAGGTTTGTGGTAATTGTGCATAATAGTTTATTTATCCAATAAATAATGTTTCCATTTCTTAATTTCTGAATGGTGCATACATCGTTTTATCATATCTTGAATATATGTTATTTGTTGAAGTGAAAGTTTCATAATGATAATATATTGGCTTACCTCCTATAGTAACAATTGCTGCTCCCATATCGTAATCATTGGAATTTGTCTCTACTTGAAAGAGATTCTACAAATTAGGAAGAGAACGTACTGGAGCATGACTAATTTTGTATTTTAATAACTCAAAATCCTTTTTCCTTACCCTAGTCAAAACCCTTAATCTTTGTGGTTGTTATGTGTAGAGGTGTTGCAATAGCAAAGAATCCCATAATGAACTTCTAAATGTACTTTGTGATCCCCAAAACTTCTATTCTTTGTGTCTCTCATTGGTGTTGGCCATTTGGTGATGGATTCCACCTTCTTTGGATTCACTCGTATCTCTCCTCCTCCAACCACGTGCCCAAGATAGACAAGTGACTGTTTGGAAAATTCACACTTCTTCATATTGCATAGCATTTGTTTCTCCTTGAGAAATTGCAAGACTTGTTGCAAATGTGTTAGATATTCCTCCCATGTGGCACTAAAAATCAAAATATCATCCAAATATACAATGACACATGAATCTATGAATTCCCACAATACATCATTCATCAATCTCATAAATGTAGTGAGTGCATTACATAAACCAAATGGAAGTACTAACCACTCATACAAACCCTATTTTGTTTTGAAGGAAGTATTTCATATATCCTCCTTCATTCTAACTTGGTGATAACCAGACTTGAGATCCAACTTTGTGAAGAAATTTGCATGTTGAAGTTGGTCCAAGAGATCATATATGTGTGGGAGTGGATATTTGTTCTTTATGGTAATATTTTTCAAAGCACGTAGTCAATGCACATTCTCCAAGAACCATCCTTCTTTGGCACCATCAAAATAGGTGAACCATAAGGTGAGATGCTTGGACATATTACCCCTTGGTCTAATAGCTCCTGGAGTTGTTTCTTTACCTTTGTACTCTCCAACAAGGATTGCCTATACAACCCGATATTTAGTAGAGGAGACTCTAGAAATAGTTGAATCTCATGATCTACCTCTCATTTTTACAACCCACTAGGAGTCTAGAATACTTCCTAAAAATACTTGAATTATGCTATCCAAATCCTTCATCCCTTTGTTAGAAATATCTAAAATTTCTACCCCATATTTCTTATCTTTTAATAAAAGTAAACAAAACTAATTATGATTTTCTGAATTAGTCTCTTTGTTTGGTTAGCACTTACCATAGCAATTTTTGACTTGCGTTGGTTCCCGGATGTTATGCTCGACTCCATCCATGACCCATTTGTATTGGTTCTCCCTTATCATGAATATAGAATCTCGATTTACAACTAAGGATTCTGAAAACAACATCAAATGCATCAAGTGGAATTACATCAAATTCTAATATATCTATATACTGAGAACTAATCCCAAACTTGAACTTACATATTCTTGTGACCTGAATTTCTACACCCTTCTTCACCCATCCCAAAGGATAAGGATGTGGATGCTCATAAGTTTCAAGATCAAGATTATTTATAACCACATCGAAATCAAATTATATTAAAAACTAGTATCAACCAAAGCATTTACCTTTGTCTTCTTAATTTGGATTTTGATCTAAAAGATCTTACTCGTCTCTTCCTCTTATTATTGGTTGTCTATATTGGTGGTCATGCATCTGAGCCTCTTTTCTACATCATAATCATCCTCTATCTCTACCTCCCCATCTATCCAAACATTTATCGGGAATTCTTAGAGTCCTTGGTTGGGTTCTTTGGATTCAATTCAAGATGTAACTTCTAACATGTAGCGTCAATGTATGACCATTGATATCATAATTCTTTCAAAAATTCTTAGGATCTTTATAAGTATTTAAAGTGATAGTGGTATTTTTACCTTTCAATTTACCTTTGTTACTTATTTGTCCCTGCTTTTTCTTTGGTTGATTTGATTTCTACTTTTTCCTTACTCCGCTTATCCTTGCTTCTTCTCATCATCTATGTGGTATGCCTACACACATGCTTCATTAATATCCTTGGGATTCATGGAGATGACCTTCCTTCAAAGTTGAGTGTGAAGTCCTCCCAAATACTTAGTCGAGTATCCCCATCCTCCAATTCCATATTGAGCAATATGGCTTGTCTTTGAAACTCCGTCTTTGTAATCCTACACAACTTTGATCACCGCTTTGTCTAAAATATTGCCATTTAATAATTTGGTCATCCTTATGGAAAATATGATAAAAAAATTATCTCAAAGCAATTCCTTAAAACCTTCCCAAGAATTTACAATAGGATGCTTCTTCTTTTGAAGTGGCTAGATGGGTTTCCCACCAAACCGAGCATGTCCTTCCATTTCAATATGTGAAAAGGTAATCCTTAGTGCCTTGGTGAAATTATGCACACTAAAGTAAACCTCCAATTTCTTTAACCATTTATCTATCAACTATGCATCTGCTTATCCTTCAAAACTTTTAATTTGTTTCAACTTTAAAGTGAGCATGATCAAATTTTACCTTCTCTCTTTGTAGAAACTTGTATTTGGTATCGTTCCTCCCCTTCACCCCATGTTTTCCCTCCTTTATTAGGCTTACCCATTTGAATCCATTTCCCCCTTAATTTGAATAGCTCCCATTTCTCGACCAAAAATACATATTCAATTAATCAATCTTAATTGATTAATTAATCCTCTTTTAAATACATAAACCTTGTTATATGCTAATATCCAAATATTACAAATTAAGTCATTTCATCCCACCTAATAATTAAATACTCCAAAAATCATTCAAATGATGAACCCCACTCATGATTTAAATAATGCAGAATAATCCTTATCAAATCCATTATTTCACCTAATCACTCACATCATGTCCCCCCCACTCACTTAATCAGGGTTACTTTGATAAAACCAGGGTTACATAACCCCCAAACTAACCCGCCTTTATTCTATAAATACAAGCCTTCCCCCCCTCTTTCAAATAAGGGAAGAGTGATAGAAAACCTATGACATTATATCTCCTCATTTTGCATCATATCACCATAATTACCTTGATGCCACTTATATATCATCCTCATGCCTTTATGGTTCTCTTAGTTTGGTATGCTCTACATTTACTTTGATCAAATCAGTAGCTCCTCCATACATTGGCATTTTCAGGTTCTATTATTTATCAGTTTTTGCATGTTATCCATCTATCTTTCATTTATATCATTTTATCTTATCAAATGGGGGTTGACATCTACATAAGGAATCTTGTGCTTCTTGGAACCGACTTCATCGGGCAGCCCCCACATATACCATCTAATCCATTTTCCTCTTAGTTACCTTTGTTTTGCAGGTCTATCCAACTCGCAGCAATGAGGACATTCACTTTGTGCCGTCCATTTACATCCATCAGCTCTATGGGTACCTTAAACCCCACATCTTTGAGGTTGTTTGATTTTCTTTGTTATCTAGCTCACTAATCTGGACAAGGACAAAGAAAATTCGAACAACGTTGCACACCAGTGGGTGGGACGATCCCAGATCCGGTCATTTGTGTTTTACTTTACTTGTCTTGTGCAGGTGTCATACATATAATGGCTATCCTTATTCATAGTTTTCATCCATTTAGATATCTTATGAATATTTTGTTTTTAGGCTTACTTTCTTGCAGGGTTTAGTGTTGTCTCTATCGGTTCAGTGTGTTACTTTGGTAGCCTATATCTACCTTGAGGTACGAGGATTTGCTTTTTTATTTTGTTTCTTGTTTACTACATTTATTCGTTTTGTTAAGTAGATCTTATATAAACCTATAAAAGCAAAACAACAAAAACCATTGTTGTTAAATATAAATAAAGCAAAAAAATCATACTTTGAGTTCTACTGGCATGGGAAATTAGTCTGGAAAATAATCTTATTTCTTGGCTTCTATTTTCTTAATTTCTGATCTTAATTTTACAATAGATATATATATATATATATATATATTGATTTTCAACAAATCATGTTTTTTGACCTTTGTTTAAACCAAACAATATATATATATATATATATATATATATATATATATATATATATATATATATATATATATATTCCTTTCCAACTACATATAGATCTTAATTTTAATTATTTCTTTTAATCTTAGTTTTAACATAAATCTAGATTTTACTTTCGAAAAATCAAAAATATATATATCAATATTAGTATTTTATTGCTGTTTTATTTTGATCTTGAATATCTAAGATATTTGTTTACATTCGTATCTTTTTATTTAAATAAGTAAACAACTCAAAACAAAAACTAAAAACAATATTCAACCCAAATCCTAAACTACCCACCCGTCCCGGTCGTGACTCATATCCCTACTCATCACCCATCTCCTCATCAATCCATCCTCTCGCCCTTTTCCCCATCTCGTAAATCATCCCACCCATATCCTCGATTGAGCTCCACCATTCCTCTTCTCGTCAACCCCTCCCCTTCCACATCGACCCCTTCTCCCCATTCCAAGTAGACTACTCCCCCATTATCAACGTAACACTTGTACCACTATTTGCCTCACATACCTCCTCACAACCATCCACCAAGTTCCTCTCCCCAAGCCTATTATAATAATTCCCCACTCCCGGCCACAACTCTACCCCATGCCTTTCTGCCACGTGAGAGACCAATGACCGTACCATGTCACCCATCCATGTGGACACCTTGACCCTTTTCCCACGCCACAGACCCCAGACCACTCTGCGCACTCCCTCCCCCAAGCCACTCGGATCCTCTACCCATCCGTCTACGAGTCACCAAACAGAAATTTTTCCATTCTCTGTCACTAGGCTATCAAGTTTTATATGCTTCTCCCGGATTAAATCTCCGAGCTGACACTTGTCAAGAGCCTTTCAGATTTTATTTTCTGAATGTTCTTCAAGAGGATCAATATTGAAACAAATTGTATCTTCAAAAAAATCTGGGTCTTATGGAATAATGCCTAAACATGAGCGCAAATCATGTAAGCCTATGGTTGATATATCTAGGCCATCAGTGACAATTTTTCCATCCATGGGAAACAATGCTCGACTTAGGATAGATTTTCCACTAGGTACCTGTTAGTCCCATTATCCCAATTTCCATTAGCTAATCCCTAAGGAACATAAACCATTACTCGTAAACAAATTAAAAAAATGAAATACAAAACTGCATGTAATCCACATGTGGATCTCCCAACCAAAACACGTTTCACCTTAACACATAAGTTAAACCGAACCCACTCTATCACGAGTCAACCCATATGATAAAGATATCTCGCTTGCCACCCATTAATAGTCTCTCCCACCATGACCACTGCCCCACATTGAATGTGGAGTTAAATCTCACTTTATATCATTTCAACGAAAAATTTAAGCATTTCATTTCAATGAACAAACAAATTTATCATTTCAAAAGATGTTGATCATTTTATAGTTTATAAGTTATCTTGTTTATAAATTATTTTGTTTATAGTTATTCTTATTTATAGTTCACGTAAACAAATAAACAAAATGCACACATTAATATTTTTGTGGTTTATAGGTTATCATATTTATCATAACGTAGTTCATTTAATAGTTTCGTATCACCTCATCATTAATAATTTGTGTCACATGTTCTCATAATTTTATTTCATAGTTTATTTCATCGTTTATTTAATACATTTATTTCATAGTTTAGTTTATAATCTAATCGATTAGTTTTCATATATATATATATATATATATATAATTCTAATTGCATACAATAGTTGAACTACTATTTTTTTATTATTACTTAATAATATTAATTTTCCATACGTAGGACCTTCTTTTGGATGCAAACATTAGAACTTTTTATTGTATTTCTCGTATCTTTTTAACCCACGTCAACTAATTGTCTTATTGGTTTTTGCAGGTGAACTCTACAAACACGCAACCACCAAATTACGTCATCAAAGACTAATATTTAAAACAAATACATGGCTCAAAACATCCCTTTTCACCGCCCATTTCCAGTAATAATTAATAGTGCCACTCTAGGGTCCCCTGGATGTCCTAGTCACTTTGATTACTTCTTTCAAACATTAACTGTGTAAATGAAATAAAAGGAAAAGTGCTCTCTAGGTATTCCTCATTTCCCCTATTTTCTCCCTTCTGCATTGTGATTTCCCTTTCCTGAGTGATTGTATGCATCGAACTTCATATTTGATATTTTTTCTAAAAAGAACCCCATGCATCCTGATTGCTCACATAGTTTAAATAGGGGTTTAACCTTCTACATCTCATGTTACCACACACAACCTAGACTCATGAAAAAATCAACACATCAAAACATCTCCTTACCCGGTTCACTTTTTGGGATTTCATCACCCAACAGGAAGCCACCTGAGACTCTCCCTAGCAAAAACACAAAAACCATCCTTAGACTATTGTTCCTTAGGTGTCTTTGTTATCCACTTTTCTTTTCTTTTCACATCTTCTACTTAACCATGATGATAAGAAATTTGTTGCTTGATTTGTTTGTTAATAAATTACACAAACAAAAGTTTTTATTTTTCATGCCTATTGTCACTCTTTCTCAGGTGAAAACAACACAACAATCCACTCCATCTAATAACATCACTTCCTCTAATGTTATCTCCCAACAAGATTCTAAGCTTTAGACTACACCTTCATTATCCAACCCCTTGTTTTCATGGTCCTACTTTATGAGAACCATGTTATCCAAAAATAATCCCCATCTTAGAACCAATACTAATTTCTCTCATCGGTCTAACCTTTCTAGACCAACTACACACCCATCTCCCACTCCTTTAGAAACTCTTGGACATCCTCCTAGCCCCATATATGATTTCTTATTTCATAAATCCCCCACAATCCTTCAATCCTATCAATATACTCAATCGGTGGATCATATTCCCCCTGTCTATTTTTGTCAACTCTATTCCATCCGCTACTAGTATGCCTATCCAACCATCTCAACCTCTTCACACTTACATTCCTACCCACCATATGCTCCAACCATATCAATCTCGTAATACCATATCCCCACTTATCATTTACCACAACAACCTACCCAATCTCAACAATCACATCACATCCCTATTTCTCAACATCAACCTATGTAGCAACTTACCCAATCTCAACCCATGACATATATTAATCCTTATCAAATGATTCCCCAAACACCCACACATCCACAAATTAATCAACCATCTTATCAAATGATTTCGCAAACATCCCACCCACAAGTTTATCAACCACCTTATCAACTTGCATTCCATGCCACACATCAATTCAATCCTAACCTAACATCGCATCAAATGATCATATTCATGCCTCGATTAATAGGTTGGCTAGTCTAGAAGCCGCTTACCTTGGCACCTAAGGTTACTTTATCCTATGAACAAATCTAGTAACAAATTGATTCATCCCTCGATTCCTATCAAACATTACCCTCCTCATTGGGAGCTTCCCAAGTTATTTAAGTTAAACAACAAGTAATATCCCAAAAACATCTTTGTGCATTCAAACATGCATGTTATCTTATTGCTCATGATCAAGACCTAATGCTTTGCACTTTCCCCATGTCCTTGGCCAATCACGTGCTAGACTAGTATAATAGTATACCTCAATACTCTATATTTTCCTTCACCCAACTCACGCAGTTGTTCTTAGAACACTTTTATATCAACATTGCTCGCAAAAATAAATATCACTAACCTATACATCATTTAAATATTTTAATACAAGTCCATCCCGGACTTTTTCACACGATGGTGCGGTGTTATAAACCAACTATCCTTCTCTATTCCACAAACCGAACTCATTGAGATCTTCTTGCATTCATGTGTGAAGCATATATTATCTACCTTGAAAATCCAATCATTCTAAAACTTTGACGAAGCCTTCACTTGTGTCTCACAAACTTAAAACCCATGTCATTGAGGAAGGTCATCTTAAACTCGGATCGACCAAACCTAAAATTGAATTTACTAAACCATCCACACATAACACCACATTTAAGGTTACGACAATGCCATGGTTCTTAAATCCTCATCCACACCTACATCTAGCACATGGCCTCAACAACAAGCCCTAGACCATCTCCTAACTATATCCCATTAGGGGAATCCTATAGTTTAAGTATTTGACAAGTTGATGGTAGTACACTCCATCCAAATTCCTCCCATACGACCCATGGACGACTCACGACCCAATCTATTTGGTATCACGAAGCCCACTATTGTAAATATCATCAAGTCAAAGGTCACGACATTGAGAAGTGTCGTTCCTTCAAAGATTATATCCAAAACTTATAAATCAAGGGGATATCCAAATGGACAGCTCCACCACTTCACCTAGCCAACCCCTCGATAGAATTATGCAACATTTTCCTAATCAACCACCAACAAATCAAGCCACCCCTTTTACATCTCAACTATCAAATGCTTACATTGTTAACACCATCAATCAAGATCTCATCTCATCACCGACTCTGCATGTTCCTACTTTAGACATTATTCCCACTCCTTATTCAAAATCTTTTGTATCCATAACTATCACACCTATATAAAATTTTACTACTTGTCATATACCTATACCTGCTCCTACCCTTACCACATCCACATCAACTTTGACTACACCATCTACTTCATCCACTTCGACCATGCCCTAATCTATCACATCGATTCATCCTTAGACTTATTTCGAGCCCATTTATCTATGCATCTATCCCTACATCTCTCACCTTTGTTCCTTCACCCACATCTACATCAAACAAACATATACATACATCCACACCTACTACAAAATCAACCCCATTCACAAGCATATCATTCTTACCCCTCGAAACATTTATCAAACAAGCATTCCCACCTACTTCTACACCCAATGTTACTCCTACATTTATTGCATTACCTATCATATCTACTCCATCGGTTAACACACTCTCGTCATTAGATTTTACTACCTTACCTACATCCATTCCACCTTTACCCATTATACCATCCTTAGAGTCAATCCTAGTTCCTCCTTCCATACTTTTTTTCCATACCAACTACCTTTACCACATCAACATCTACTTTAACTATATATACCACTTCATCCACATCTATCGTGCCCCACCTATCATATTCAACCCCTTAACCACATCTATATCAAACATACCCATCACCACATCATTTACGTCTCCAAATATCCTAATTATTCCCACCGCCTTATCAATCCCAACTACCCCTATATCTGTCATAGTAATAAATCCACTTACCCCTACCTTGACACTTCCTCACCTATACCTATATCCTTTCCCATGGCCACATCACCCATTTTACCCCAATATTCTTTACTTAATCCTTCTATCACACCAACCATATCCTCTCGATTGGAAACTCTGTCAATGATATCCCTTGAAAAAATTATGGAACAAACACCTCCACCGAGGAAAACACAAAGGGGATTCACAAATCAATTATTTCCACATTGACCAAACCATAACCTACACAATCCAAATATCACATAGACCTTATTAATTGTATGATACAAACACCTCTTTCTCTATCAATATCCACCCTTACACCGTGATATTTAGATCCTCCAGTTGAAATTATTATCATCCCCACCAAGGGTAAATCTTCTCGATCAAAATCTAGGGCTCATGATAAACATCCCCAATAGTCTCTTGTGCACCCTCATAAGAATTCAGTCTTCCCCTTTTTCAGCAATTCAATGTTACAACATCTATTTTAAGGTCACCCTTCATCTAATACACATCATAATGATAAATCCCAATCCAAAAATATAACCCTCCTCTTAAAATTGATTCATCTTTTATGACATCTAATTCACCCATTTGATCTACGTCCACTTCTTCCCCTAACTCCAAGAAAAATATTCTATCAAAACCCACAACCGTTGCCTTCCTCAAGACACTTCGATTGGGTCCTACACATATATCCTTCTACATTTAATTCGAATATTTTCCATCATGCTTCCTCCCATTAAAGCTTTTAATCCCCATAGTCCAAATCCATTGTGGTTCAATCCCAATTGCATTTTCACTTATCATCATACCCCAAGCCATGAAATTGAACATTGTAAGGCCTTTCAGATAATCATCCACAACCTTACTAAGAAAGAAAATTTCCTCATTTAGGGGGAACATCCTTCTCCATATACATCTAATCTAGTTTGTATCCCATCCATCAGGTTTCCCATGATTCCTCCATCCACATTATCCCTTAACATCTCTCATTCACATGACATTCCTCCCAAGGAAGGTCCTTCATTGTTCATCGATATTTTTATCTTTCAAATCACCCTCGTTATCTCGACCATTTAACCAATCAAATACAAAACAATATTATCTAAACTCCTTGAATATCCACTAACTCATCGTATCTAATATAATATCCCTCGCTAGGGGGACATCCTCCTCTCATCCTTAGCATCTCCTCCACATCAATTCATCTCTTATTTGTCCATACAACTCCCTTGATGTTGGGGACTTCACTTTTGAAATCGTCTTATTTAATCTCATCCAATCCATCTCATCCAACCTTAAATCCAAATTAATCTTGTCCAAATATTAATCTCTTTTTAAATCCCACTTTTGTGGCCATATTCGCTCTCCCCTCGAGGGACCATGTTTTTCATTTTAATTCCACCATTGTGGCCATACGTGTCCCTTCCTTTGGGGTGCCATATTTATTTCAAAGACCACATTTGTGGTTATGTTTGTTTCTCCATTAGGGGGCCATTTATTTTCATCCTAAGCCCACCTTTGTGGAAAATTATTTTCCTCATTAGGGGGCACATGTTTTCTTTACTTCCTCAAGAATAGTGAATAATTTTTATTTTCACTCATCTATATCATTATATCCTACCGTATCATATCTTCCTCCCCTAAGAATTTATCCTATCTTTTGATCACACTCAAGAAAGGAGCTAACATGGAATTTTTCTCCCAACTAGATTGGGCCTTATATTATCACGCATAAGTATGGGTCTGGGTTCATTCTTTGGTCTCCCTTGATGGTAAACAAGAGACAAAACCTCTTAATGTGTTGCACTTGCCACCATTCTATTGTTAGCATATCTATTAATGAGAAAATAGTCATACCCTTATATCATTCCTCCATCATGAACCTCTTCCATCTATCACTACAATGATTTGGAAGTATGTGGTTTATAGTCACTTTCCTAGTCATTGATGCACCTAGAATTACCAATACAAGCCCAGGCGTGCTAAAACATCACTCAGCCTAGACTAAGTGCTCACCCGAAGCACATAAAATTACCAGGCCCCTCTTTAGGGTTGCTTTTGTAGGATGTTAGTGTGATGAAGACTTAAATCATTCATATCTATGACTAATATATCTTTCTACAATACATATTCACATCTAGATCTAGACCATAACAGACTTAAAAGATAACCATAATGGGATCAAACATGAAATACTTGAATATAACCATGATAACACCTTGTTTCAGTCCATAATCTCCATTATATTAATTGAAGTAAATATACATAAGCTTCCTTATAATAATGGTAGTATACGCGCATGTGCGCAATGATCTGACAACATAATCTCACTATAACCTAGTTCTCACACGTATATCTATGCTCTCTTTGCTACATAGTTCAATACATATTTATATGGGTGGGAAATTTCCCTTCACCACTTATCTATCCCAAAATAGGTCACATGCTATTATTAGCCACGTGCCATTACAAAAATAGCCACACATGCAAGTGCGCTAACAATAGACTACTTTTAGTTAACTGACAGTAGTAGATCTATTCCTATCATGTGTCCATGTAAAGTGCTTCATAGATGATCCTCCAAAAATAGCCAATGTGTGTCATGCAAGTATTTGAATGGTTTGTGTGCTCCACATGCTATCTCCAAAAATAGATCCTCACCGTGAAAACGGCTAAGTCCCAAACCTATTTCTATTCTACATGTGATCCTTTCCGATACTCTCACGCTTTTGAATGCACTCTAGTTTCTGTGTGAACCTTATGTATTTTATTCGCTAAGTATCAGGATCTGACTGATCAACATTACCCCACACTAGTTGCATTTCCACCTAGCAATGGTCAGTCTCAAAAATGAATCAAAGAATATGAATAGAAGAATAAAAATAATTTTGATGAATAAAACAATGTTTTTACCCTGCATGAGTATCTTACCTTCAACCTGAATAATCAATTTGGGATATTATTCTTTTATCTTCGCCTCTAAGGTTTTTCATTCATTGAGCGCACCTCTACCTTCTCTGGAACATCCACTATAATAAACCCTAATTCATCCCTTGTGATCTCTCCCTTCTCATTCTCAGTAAGACCAACACATTAATGGACATGCCATTCATTCTCCCTTCCAACAGGTCCATCTTTTGAGTGATGATTTTCCCAAGCTCATTCAGCCTTTCCTTGTGTGGTTCCTAAGTTGTTGTAAGGGCCTCGTGCTTCTACTTAACAAGTGCTAAGCATTCTATGCAGCCCAATGTTTCATCCTTCATGGCCTTTAGGACCTCATTGTCTTCCAAAATGGTCCTTGTCCTTATAACAACTTCTGGCGTTGTACAAATATTTAGCGCTTGATCTACCTTCTTTAGTTCCTCCTGTAAAATTTGAAGCAACCCTTCATACCATGCAATCTTCCACATCACTAAATCCTTTTCTCGCTCTGCTTCCTATGTTGGATCCTTTGGTTTTGGCATACGCAGAGGTTCATATTCAAGAACTAAGTCCACCAATGTACTTACATAATGTATTGTTGAAGGAAACGTCTTGGGTACCTTTGGCTCTAAGTGTGGCCTAGCCTTCATGACATTGTCTCCAATATCCTTTGGCATGCTGATAAATAGATCGTTCTTCTTCTGTGCCAAATATCTTTCCTACTTTATGTGTGCTATTTCTTCATCCTTAGTCTTAATCTCCTCCCTTAGTGTTGTAATTGTGGCGCTTTATCCATATTCCGTCATACAACTTTTGTCAAAACTTTGACTAAAGAATTTCTAACCTATTCATCTGACATAATAGTAGGATTTACTATTATGTGTCTATCCTAGGTGTCTTTTTCAACCTCTTTGACACGCATGACTCCTCACACACATCAAAGTCTAGTTCATCCATGTGCATGTGCATCGACCATGACAATTGCTTCCTTATGTGCATTGTTGCCATATCTTCATCCATCAAATCCCAGCCATATAACTCCTTTTGTGTCATTGTGCTCTAGAAATGGGTGCAAACAATTTTACCTGTGTCCTTGGCATAGCCCATGGCTGGTGGAATATACTCCCCACTTGTTCTTCTTGATCTAGGTTGCTTAGGAAGTTGGGCTTCAAGATTTGGAACTAGTATGGAACATATTTCTTTCTCATAGTGTGGTAGTCGCAATCTACCTTGTCTACATTGAAGGTTAGGAGGTGCGCATCTAATAACCGGTGAATTGATGCACTGGAAATATCTCGCTATGAAGGCATACGATTGTTTGCACCATGGGCTCTTAGCTACATCCTTCATCGCAAATCGTGTAAGGCAAAAATGTTGATAGATTACAAAATGAACTACCTTACCCACCACCAAAAGCAAATCCTTGGGTATGCACCACTCTTCTTCAAACACCACGCGGATTCTATCATACCTCAACTCCACCCTATGCTTGAATGGTCCACTCATTGATCCATTGCACAAGTACTTGCTAAATATTTTCGCATGTGACTTGTGTTTCATGGGGTATTCCCAAATTTTCTCCTTTGGCCCATCATGTACCCCAATCTCGATAAATACTAAAGACAATAATACATTGCCAAAAATATTTTGTCACCTATCTCGCGCTTCTTCAATGATTATCTTTGCTATGTGATCTACAATATTATAGAGCACTCCTTGAGACATTTTCTTTACGGCGTGTAACTATTATCCAAAATAACCCCATGCTTATTTTTGGCTAACTCCTCCTCCTTTTCCTTTTGGTACTTAAAATGAATTTTTGCATGCTTCAGGACTCAAAATTTTTGGGTATGATTTCATCAGATAGAGAATTTTTCCACCTTTCCAGAAAGGTAAAAAATTCATCCTAACTCCTTGTATTTTTTGAGTTATGGCTCGGCAGAGTTAACAGTGAAAATTTTCCCTGGGCGGGTCCATGGAGGTAAGAAGGAAAATTTGGCAAGGAAAATTGGTGGGTTGGCGGAGGCATGGAGAGAAAGTTGGAACTTACCCCTTTTTGCGGAAAAAAGGCATAAAGGAAAATTTTGGCCTGCGGCCCGATGAAGGAAGGAAACAGACTTGTCGGGCCAAGGAGGAATTTGTGACACTTAGCCTTTTTGGCTAAAAACTCAAAGTCAAAATTTGGCCCGCAGGCTGTGAAGGAGAAAGGTAAAAACTTGAGCCACACCTCTGTGCCAAATCAAAAGGTGCCACGTGTCCACATCAGAGCGGAGGTCGAGTCGGCGAGGGATTTTGAAAAATTTCCTAGGTGGGCAAATGGGGCAGAATGTTATTCTGAAGATCTGCAGATGAATTAGAAGCCAACTCGTGTCATACAAACCCGAGGGGCATGGAGATTTTTTGAAAATTTTCCAAAAGGGAAAAATTTAAAGTTTGACCCCATCGACCCCAATTTTGACTTTTTTTTTTTACCAGTTTTTCCCTAAATCTTCAAAGGGCCATATCTTTCGAACCAGAGCTCGGTTTCATGATTTTGGTGTCATTGGAAAGATGTTGACATCCTCTACACGATTGAAGCTTCAATTTTGAATTTCGATGGATTTTGATGGGAAAAATTGAAGAAATGTCTCTGGCACGAGAAAAAATGCAGAACCGACCCCCAACCACCAAAATTGATGAAGTATGGTGTCCGTTTCTTCTCTAGCATGGTGAATGCATCGAAAAATGGATTTGTGAGGGTGCCCTTGTTTTAATGAATCTTGTCGGTGGTTGGAGATGTCAAATCAATTTTCCCACATTTTTCACCTTTCTTCGTTTTGTTTGATCGTTAAAAGCCAGTTTTGATCATTTTGTAATGGTTGGATGTCCTTTCTCTTGCAAGCTATTCTTTTCTCCTTAGCAGTGGATTTGAAGGAGTTTTAGACCTCCCATATGGATTGCATCATGTTTTTTTCCTCCTTTCTATTGTAATGTATCGTATTAAATCTGGAACTGACAATGCATGCTCTGTGAATGAGTTTTCAATCCTCTCTTGTGTTGGTTTGTTTCCTTCTGATATTTCATTGCATTTTGGCAATTTGTGCATGTTTTGATGTTGCATCCTCATGATCTATGTCTATTTTTCAAAACAAGAAGTTCAACACTCCTTTGGTGTATCACCATTCTATTTTTGCTTAGTTTTGTTTCCATTTCCATGTTTTCTCTCAACCTTGTCTCCTTGGTAGTTTTAGAGTAGGAATTTTGAATAAAACCTCTCACGAATTTCACATATATACCTAAACAGAGGAGTAAGGACCAACCTCAATCTAGAGAGTTTTCCTAATTTGCAAGGTCCCACACTTAGGGAAAACTCAATGTTGTGCAATCACACTAAATGACCCAATTTTGGGTACCCAGATCACGAAGGTCGTTTTGGAGTGTTGTAGATTTGCACTAACAGTTTTGCACAACCAGTGGGACCCTAGAGGGTCTTCCACTTCATTTTTTGCAGGTTTATGTGTTCCTAATTAAAATTTCAGCCTTTGGAGACACTTGCAAACACATCCGGCGACTCCATCCGATCAACAACCCATCTTTGAGTTACTGAGACCTTCTTTCCATTCATTTTTCATTCCATTTTTCCTCCATCTCTTTCATTCCTCTTTTATTCCATGAAGTTGTGCAATCATGACTTCATTTCCCTCATGGAGTTTGCATTTACAATAAGCGTGATGTTTCCCACCTCCAACATGTTTTTCAAATCCTCCATATCGGCATTTTGATCTATTGATTTTGGATCAGACTTGCACATGTAAAACACACAGAATAATTATATTATTTCTTTATATTCAATTCATACGGGATTAATACATATTGAACAAGCTACAAATATATAGGGAGATAGTTTCCTATTAAGTAGGAAACAACTCAACCACAAATCTATGTGTGTGTGTGTGTGTGTGTGTGTGTGTGTGTGTGTAAAATATGTATGTATGTAGAAATGTGTAAAGTACGCAAATGTAAAATACGCTAGAATAAAAATGTAAATAGAACATGTGCACCTGATCCATGTTGAGAAAAGGGTGTAAAATGATATCATGTATTGTCACAAGTTTTTGGGTGATCTCACGCCACCTTGGCTGAAGAAGTATAGGGAGGAAATGCTTTATGTCCTCCAACCTTTAACTACTTCTACTAAAATGTGTGAAGAGATCTCCATACTGTCTAGTTTTTGGTGATTCGGCACCACCGAATAGAGTAGTGTAGAGAGGCACACCAATGTAACCCCAAGCCTATAACTGTTCTATAGAATTTCAAAGGACACCATTTCCTATAGATTCGATGTGTATAGAGTTCATAGACTAGTCTGAACTCACTCGTTGTATATAAACCCATAATGCCAAGGGTGGAAAGTGCATTATACTAAACCAATGTAAATATGTTGTGTTAGTAGAAAACCCTCAATGATTCCCCCCTCTTTGGGGGTGCATGCGATGTCATTGAAAGACGAATGTTGCCCCAAAGAGGACCAACCGCACTCTAACTTTGTAGAGAACTCCGCCTATAGGGGAAAGTGAAACACTTGGTATATACCAAGACACACACAAAAGGGATGGTTAGCCAAAACAAGTGTTAGTTAGAAAATGCATGCATGCAAGAAGACAAGTGTAAAATACGTAGATAATGTAGAAACTACCAAGAAAAGTAGTGTAAACACGTAAGAAAATAAGCTAGACCACACAAATCGGGTTTCAAACATGGGACATTACTCATGATGTCACAAGACACTTAAGGTCATCATGGCAGTAAATGAGAAGAGACACGTGTGCACATAAGCAATGGGAAAATCCCAAACAATGGCAAACAAAGTAGACAAGAAGAGACAAACAAGTAGTCATGGAAACATGTAATCCCGCAAAAAAAATGTTACACAGGGAACACCCGTTAGCATGTTAGAGTGATAACTAATATGTCAAAGCATGTATGACCAAGCAGTGTAAGATGCTAAGTATAAAATGAAATAATATCACCTGGATGGGATGAATGTGGATTCCCCCAACGACCAAGTATAGGAAGGGTAGAAGGCGAGCATCCATGTTGCGTGTAGAGTCTTGTATCTGCAATCACACTAAACAAAGGCATGAACACACATGTGTGTATGATAATGACATATAAGAAAGTAGTCTAACATGTGTAATAAATTGAGCATGCAAAACACTAGCAATCAAAAGTAAATGCCCCAAGACAATGTAGTATGTTGTGGATGGATGGAATGGAATGCAAGATGGAATTATAGGAGAAACGTGCCCCTGAGTGGATGGAATGTGTATGCAGTGAGGTTCATTTTTTCCCCCTCAGTAGTCAAGAATGAACCATAAATGAGAGTGCGTCATCGGGAAATGGTCGAGTAGTGTTGGTTGTGTCTAGCACGTTGTGAGGAGTGTGTATATGAAATGGTGATGAAATGTGATATGTGGAGAGATGTGTGTGAACCCTATAGCCGAAGCGTATATCATGACTTTTTGAATGGAGTGATGATTTATCCCTAAGCGTATATCACTATAGAATGAGTGTATGGGGATGAGACATATGGAAAGATGTGCATGGACCCTATAGCCTAAGCGTATACCACAACTTGTTGAATGGAAGAGTGATGATTTAGCCCTAAGCATATATCACTATAAGATGAAAGGATGAAAATGGGTGACAATTTAGCCTAAAGCGTATGTCACTATGGGATGAACAAGAAGGGAGTGGTGATGTACCCTAAGGTGTATGCCACTACAAGATGATAATGGGGGTGGTGATTTAGCCTAAAGTGTATACCACTACAAGATGATAAGATAAGTGACAATTTAACCTAAGGTGTATGTCACTAATGTTGGAAATGTCTTGTGAGAAATATGTTATAGGAGGGAATGTTGCATGATGAGTGTAAGGTCCATTTGATTGGTAAACCCTCGATAGTCAAGTATGAACCGAGGAACTAGAGTACATCATAGGGTGGCGAGTGCAACGCTGCAGTAGAAGAAAGCGTAGTATGAACAACCAAGTGATGAATATGGGATGTAAACATGCGGTGTGAGAAAGGAAATGTAGGATATATAGCATGTGTAATGTATGAAATGCACTAATAGGTGTAGATAGGAATAGAATATGTAAGGATGATAGATGGAACTAGACCCATATATAATGGAATCTAGTGTAGTATAGAATGGATAGGATGGATAAATGTGCTATGTGAATAAGACCATGTAAGATGTGTAGATGATGCAAGATGTGGATATAGGTGTAGAATATGTAGTGATGACAGGTAAAGCTAGACCCATATATAATGTGACCTAGCGGGAATATAAAGTGTATGAAAAAGATACATATGTAGACGCAAACTATATGACTCTTAGTGTAGCATGTATGACATAGATGATGTATAAATTCCTAATAGATGAGGTATGTATAGGATAATGTAGGATGTAGACTAAGTATAGAAAGGATGATGTAGGATGTGTGGTATATGTGATAGAATATAAATGTGTAGAACCTATAGTGTCATGTGTGGGGTTCAGCGTAATGGTAATCCCTCAACAGTCAAGTGTGAACTGAAGCATAAGAGTGCATCATCGGGTAACGAGGGTGTCATGATGTGTAATAAATATGCCTATATGTGAAGAAATGAATGGATGAGGCTGAAAAGAATAGAGATACAACTATGCTAATGTGATGCAGGGGGATTATGTAATGGCTATGCCCCTCAGCGAGCTTGGGGTCGAAAATCATCATCCTTAGGGTCAAATCCATATGGACAAGAATTAATGATCGGTAAGCAATATTATTAGGTTGATCATGAAAGGATCCTGTGAGGTGTAGATTGTACATGCCCATAACATACTCTTCATCACTAAATGGGGTTGTGGGAAACCGTGGGCATACCATCGAGTGTAGTTGTGTGAGTAGCCAAGAAAGGAACTATTGCAGATGAGTATATGACCGAACGGCATAGGGAACGAGATGTCGGTGTGACCAGGGGCTAAGGTGCCGCCATTATAGGTAAAACCAAGAATCCCCTAATATGAGTGGAGAGTAATAAGGGCTACGTAGTAGGCAGATTTAGAAGATGAAAAATGCAAACCATAAGCCATCGTGACAAGGATGACAAAGCCATAGTATAAATGAGGAGCATGAGTAGAAGGTTGAAGGTCCTCAAAAGTGAAACCAAGATGAGTGAGGCCGACATGGGAATAGATGGTGATGTCATAGGTAGGATCGAGTGGAACATGTTCCCAATATGAGCCATGTATGAAGAGTGTACATGTAAAGGGGGTATGAGCTAATTGTGAAGATGAAGAGGGAATGAGATGGTGTATGGATGGAACAAGTGGCTGATGTGGAATAATAGCGGTAGTAGGAGGTAGTGTAGAAGGGATAGCATCTAGTAAACAAATAGTGCCCTCAAGCGGTGGTAAATGAGGTTGATCATCCATAGGCTAAGGTTCATCTATAGTATCAATGTGAGGGATAGGAAGACTAGTGTGAGGGTCATGAACACAATATTGGAATGGATCGCGATCTCGAAATATAGTATACTCAACACGCTCATGTAAGAACTTGACACGGCGGTGGACCGTGGTAAAGCAACAACTTGCATGGCGTGAAGTCATGGCCTTCCTAGCAAGTAGTTCTATGAGACATGAAAATCAATGACAAAGAAGACTGGTAGGAGAGTCTTAGAACCTATAGCTAAAGGTAAGTTAACGTGGCCTAGACATGGACGACAAGTACCATCATAAGCACAAAGTGAGATGGAAGAAGGGCTAATGTCACGAGTAGACAAACCTAAAGCCTGGAGAAAGGACATAGGGCACAAATTGAGCTTAGACCCATTATCGATAAGAGTGTGCTTGACAACAACATTGTAGATGCGAGACATGATGTAAAGTGGTGGGTCATTGTCAAAGGGGTGAATGTCAATAGGAGGATTGGCCCTGAATGCTATATGTTGGGAAAAGGCATCAACAAATGTGTCATACATGGAATCTGGATGCATGTCAACGAAACATTGGTAGTAACAAAAGGGTTTGAACACATATGAAGCAAATCAAGATGGGTAAGCAGATATTTAGTGACGAAAATATTCATGATGGCTAGAGATAAATGAAAAAACCTAGAAGGTGTTATGAAGAAACGTGGGTTCACCAAAATGATTAACAAAAATATGGAAAGGATCCTACACTAATGAGTATATGGTATTAATGTTAATCTAATTAGGAGGACTAAAACGTTGTATAAATAAATGAAAGTAGTATGTAATAATTGCAATTAATTATTCTAAGTGAAATAAAACCCTAAATATGCAAGAGGAAGGAAATAGCTTAGTTGATTTACAAAGACTATTATAGGTTGTTGCAGTCCGAAGCAAAATTTGGAAGTGCAGAAGCTCACTGTAAAACCCTGCGAAGACCATATCTGGAAGATCTGAAATGACTGGGGCACACAGGGAAGGTACTTGGGGCTCCCGAGGCGCTCTGGTCTACAAATTAAGCACCCTAGTCTCTGTAAGCTCCATATCCGAGTTTGGTATGGGCGTAAATTAATCTGATACTCGTATGTTTTTCGTATTGGATTCATTGGACCACATTGTATGTGGTGAATAATGACTGCGTGATGAAGAAGAGAAGTATCAAACCCTAAGAAAAATAAATATGTAAAATGAATGGGTCGGATTTCACCTCACCGCCAAACTAGTGTTCTTATCACCGGCGTCGCATGACATTTCAGCACCCGCATGTAGTTATGGTGAGTGTGTGCATGCGTACCCTAGGTGCTCTTGTGCTACCACACTTTCTCAAGTAGCGAGCAATAATAACTATAAAAATGTAAATAGCATGTGTGCATAGAATAGAATAGAATCCCTCCCCTTATACGGTGTGTGTGATGCGAGATCTCCTAGCCTTGATGTATGGTAATATGTGGATGCAAGTGATGCAATGGATTCAACTCTAGATGGAGTGATAGTAGTATGTGACATTAGGATCCCCGTATGCTCTTATAACTTTATATTTATAGGGATCTCAAGCTTAATTTTGTAATTAATCCCAACAAGGCCGACTGGGAAAAGGATAAGGATGAAAAATGGCTAAAAAGGCCCCAAAAAGAAGCGGAAATAGAGAAACATGGGACCGGGGTGCCCTTTATAGGCCAGGGGCGCCTGATTTTGGGCTAGAATGATGGGGCAGTTGTGAAACAAGTGGATAAGTATAGGAAAATATGCGGGAATGACGAAATAAAATATAAGAAAAGGATGGCCAAAAGGTGGGATTAATTAGTACTTTATTCACTTGAGAACCTTATAAATAGTAGTATAAGACCAAGCTAAATAATATATAAAGTGCATAATTTTGTTTCTACACAAACTTACAAAGAATCTATGAAATTATTAATTCTTAATAGTTAAAAACATATAAACACACGTAATCGGCCATCAATTCTTAAGATGGGAAATTTGGTGACGCGTTATGGTGTAATGAATATGGAGTGTTAAAATCACCCTCACTACAACCACTTGA
Organism: Taxus wallichiana var. yunnanensis; assembly: GCA_018340775.1. Classification (NCBI taxonomy): domain Eukaryota; kingdom Viridiplantae; phylum Streptophyta; class Pinopsida; order Cupressales; family Taxaceae; genus Taxus; species Taxus wallichiana. Next base: position 618,213,811 of record CM031242.1, on the reverse strand, counting down.
GATGAACAACTTGATGGTTATCAAACACTTGTCTAAACCAAGAGAGGGGGATCCATGCATTGATTTATATAACATATATTGTAGTTTATCATAGTTTAGCTTAGCTGATTCGAATTATATCAAAGACAAAAGATATAGTCATTGTCCAAATTCTTATACCAGGGATGAATAAAATTTGTAGACTCTACCTCAAATGGTCCCTTGTGTAAAAATTACAACTGAGAGATTCAATTTGAAGGATGCGGACATGGAGTCATAGATTGTACCGAAAGGTGAAGTCAAAACATTTTTGTATGTTGGATAATTACATTCCTTGCTCTAGATTTGGTTTATTCTCGAAGGACGTTGAATGTGGGTGTAACAAACACCAAGTAGACATATCCTTTCAACCACCTTAGGTATTATCGGTATGTTGGTGATAAAATTTATAGTTTCCTCAGATAACCAATGTAGCCATGAATGTCAACCAAATAGACATAATGATCAAAGCTATGTGTTTCTAGAAGAGGCATCCATGTCATTGAAGTATTTACAACCATCATTTATTAAACTCGCATGACTACATGCTAAAAAACCAAAAATGAAGCTTACATGGTCAATGTGTGTTCCATAAACCACATTTATTTCAAATATTTTGTTGAACAACACATGCTCCCACATTTTGCATAACCCAATTTCAAAGCTCCACTTTTTGCACATGTTGGTAGTATGCTAGCAAAGGTGAACTAAATGGATTGGACAATTTTTGGTTGCATTTGGTGAAATAACATCAATGTTACGTGAGGATGCCCATGTCTTCTCTTAGCTGCAATTATGATATTCCACAAGAAGAGGTTGTAGAGTACAAAGGAAAATAAAATGGACATTACAATAATTGTTCATGTATTTTGTCAAACAGACATGCTTTCCTTTTTGTATGTTGTCATAGTGTGCACACATTTGTACAAGGACGCTTGCAACTACAACAATTTGAAGATCCTCAGTAAATAATCCTAAGCCTATGTATTCTTATGTTATCTCCAAACACCAAGAAAACACATCCTTACAACCACCTCAAGTTTAATTGGCATGTTGATGATAAAATTTATAGTTTCCTCAAGATAACTAGCACAACCAAGAATGTCAGAGGATCATGTAAATAATTGTAACTCTATATATTCTTATGTTCTCTACAAACACAAAATAAACACGTTTTTACAAACACCTTAGGTCTAATTGGCATGATCATGATAAAATTTATAGTTTCCTCAAGATAACCAACACAACCAAGAATGTCAACCATGTAGACATATGGATCAAAGCTAGGTGTATTTCTAGAAAGAGGCACTCATGTTGAATTGAAGTATTTACAACCATAACTTGCTAAACTTGAATGGCTACATGCTAATAAAACAAAAATGAAGCCTACATGGTCATGGTATGTTCCATAAACCACATTTCTTTTAGGCATTTTTTAAACAACATATGCTCCCATATTCTCGCATAACGTAGTTTCAAAGACTTTTTTGCACAAGTTGGTAGTATGCTAGCAAATGTGAAATTAATGGATAAAATTTATACTTTCCTCAAGATAACCAACACAACCAAGAATGTCAAAGGATCATGTAAATAATTGTAACCTTATATATTCTTATGTTTTCTACAGACACCAAGCAAACACGTCCTTACAATCACCTTAGGTCTAATTGGCATGTTGATGATAAAATTTATAGTTTCCTCAAGATAACCAACACAACCAAGAATGTCAACCACACAGACATAATGATCAAAGCTAGGTGTATTTTTAGAAGAGGCACTCATGGCATTGAAGCATTTATAACCATCATATATGTTAAACTTGCATGGCTACATGCTAATAAAGCAAAATCGAAGCTTGCGTAGTCGTGGTATGTTCCATAAACCACATTTCTTTCAAGAATTTAATTGAACAACACATGCTCCCACATTTTACATGATCTGGTTTGAAAACTCGCTTTTGCACAAGTTGGTATTATGTTAGTAAAGGTGAATTGATTGGATTTGACAATTGTTGGTTGTATTTGGTGAAATAGCATCAATACTACGTGAGGATGCCCATGTCTTCTCTTAGTTGCAATTATGATATTCCACAAGAAGAGGTTGTAGAGTACAAAGGAAAACAAAATTCACATTACAACAATTGTTCCTGCATTTTGTCAAATTGTTCGTGTGCCTTCTTTATGTTGTATATTGTGCATACATTTGTACCAAGGCACTTGCAACTACAACAAACCAAAATCATTGCAGTCCATAAGACCACAATCTTTTAGGCATTTTGTTGAACTATTCACATGCTTCACATTTTGTAGTCCACTCCTGCTCTAAAAAGAGGGGGTTGATTTAACTTGTTCTCTCCTACACAGATCTATTGATGGGCATTTTCAACAATATAATGTGTGCACAAACTTTTCTATGGTGTCTAGACACCACATAGGTACCACACTTCTCTATAGCCACGACAAGCCCTCAAAATGCCCACACGTATAAAAAAAGAACCAAACTCCTCGTACATGGCCACAAGCATGCTTGCACCCGGCATCTATTCTCTTTAAGTCCATCGACACAAGTATGTCTCCCAAAATTGACATAGAAAGGATGACATGGCACAACTTCAAAAGGAGACCAAAGAAACCCATTCACCATTATTCCAGCTGACCACATCCCTTTTGGGCTACACCTCCAATTCTCCAACATCACAAATGAGAAAATAGAACCAATGAAGCCAATCATGGAGGAAGCACATGCATAAATCACCACTTGAAGCGCATTGGCCTTTTTTTTCGGAGCCCGAGCTCTCGCCACACCCTCTAACGCTTCCCAAATGCATTACAACTCTATGTGGCCTAGAGCATTTCAAGTCAAAAGTCACAAGAGAATTTGGTAACCACTTGGAGGGTGGCTTGTCTTTGGCTATGGAAATGTGTAATAGTGAAGAGATGCGAAAAGATTACGACTACTATAATGTGTTGTTCCAAAAAGAAGACCGTCGAAAAAATCCATCAAAAACACAAACATTAACTAACAAAGCTCAACGTCATAATGAAACGCCTTCCGACATTATAAATCTAAACTCTTATCATAATTCTCATACTATTAATTTTAATAATATTGTCCATTACATTTAATTTTTAAAAATAAATTAAACTCTATTAATTTTTTTAAAAAAACACAATTTACTTTTTTAACATCACTAGTGACATACTTCACAACTTAAAAACTACTCATTAGTATCCACGTTTGTTTTCTCCATGACCACACATCATAAGCAAGCCACATTTCACAACTTCCACTGGCCACATACGCTAAACTCGCAAGAAACACGTGATCTCACGTGGATGTTTTTTCGATACTATCTTCATGCGACGTCATTTTCAGGGAATAATTATTTTATTTAAGGGTATCCAATGCTTACAACTCATTCCGATCAAGCCTGGAAATTGACAGGTTGTAGGGCCTCTCTTTTTTTTTTTTTAACCGTATTTTATAGGTGAATTTTTTTAGAAACCGTAAACAAGGTTAAATTTTTGAAAACTGTAAAATTTGTTAAGTGGTTTATATAAAAACATAATATCTATCTAACAAATAATAGATATATCCATAAAAATTACAGCCATCTGAAAGAGCTAAGCCGTCAACAAATTTTTATTCGACAGGCACAGATAATTTGAAATTCCAGTTCACAATTTTCCTTTTATTATTACCACTTGGGGAGACTCGAACCGCGGTGGTGCCCCGAATACTGCCGATGTATACGCAAGTTTTGAGTTTTTAAAGCTTGCGCACATGTTATTTTGTGTTAGAAGTAAGGTGGGTTGAATTTGTTTTGCATTTGATAGAGACCGTATGCACGTCTCCTCCGCATTAAATTCGTATAACTCATCATCAATGCTAGTTTGTTACATATTTGCATTAAATTACTAAAACTCATCATCCATGCAGGGATCAAATTTGAAGGGTTGGTCTGAATTTTATTTTGAAGGGCAAGTATTGGACCAACCCTTCAATGATGAAAAGTAGCACGAATATTTTACACTTCATATGACAAGAATAAATCAAATACGCACGTCAAAAAAATTAAGAATAATTTTTTTAACGAAATATTTTTTCTTTTCAAAATCACCAGTTGATTAGCATCTTAAATAAAAAGGGAAAATTCAGTAATCCAAACACAATGACCCCTCTATCATAATGATGTAAATTAAGCCACATTTAAACTGGTAAAATAATCAAATTTTGATGTAAATAAAGCCCAAATTTGTAATATTATAATTTCCTAAAAATCATCATAACTAAAATAAGCATTAAATAAAATTAATAAATAAATACATAAACAAACAATTGAAATGAGATAAGAAGACACGCAAATCACTAAACACATAAATACAATCAAACTACACTAGGATCTCTTATCAAAATCATTAAGAAAACTTATAAATAGTAAAATAAATAACTTTAACTTCTACTTGGAGTTTAATCCTAAAAATAAAACCAATTTGGATTCTTACCCTTCAATAAAAAAAACCATTCGTATTTTAAACACTAAAATAACACACACGTAAATTTTAACTAGTAAAATGCATTGGCTTGAATACATCTTCTAAATAAATTAAAGAAAATGTGCATCTATACATTGAAACACCCACACTAACTATGTCACCAATATATACATCTAAATAGTCTTAGTTGATTTCCAATCCAAGAGTTTCACCTCATGTAGAGTATGCATTCAAATATACTACATAGAAATGATGTTTTACCAAATTAGAAAACTCCATTCAACACACACACCCTTTGTAATCCTCCCTAAATCTATTCACAAGCCTCTTCCTCAACTCCTCAAGCATAGAGTTTAGCAAAATTGTCTTGAGCACAACAACGAATATAAAATTCTTGTTGGCCTCCACATCACTACTATTAAACAATAGTTAGAGAGAAGATACCAATGATGAATTGGAGGGTTTTTTTCAATGGATGAAGAAGATTATCTCTACATATTCTCCTCCTCTAAAATGATCTCCTCTCATCTTCTCTGCATTCTTCCATATTGAATGGGTCCAATTAACCTTTGCATTAGGAAGCAACTCGACACTTAGCTCGGTTCTTATTTGCAAGGGTCATAATGGGTGAACTCCTTATGCGATTCAACTTTTTTTCTTTAAAGCAAGCCCCATCTATATTTTCCCCTATATCCTTCTCCATTTCATACAAATAGAGCTAATCCAATCATCTTGGCCCATAGTTTGTCTACATGTCGAGCTCAAATTGATCTAGGAAATCTGGATCAAGACCATTGTGAGCTCATCCCACCCTTTAAAACCAACATGGATCCAATAGAGCCTTCTTGGCACCCTACATTGTGAGTCACAAATTGAAGTCACTCTTTGAGATTAATTCAACACTTTTCTCCACACTCTTCCCCCACCTCAAATATCCATCTCATCACATATCCAAACTTGTGGTCAGTCTACATAGTGGATCTATTCCAAATCATGTTGTGCAGTCTCCCAAGTGCACAAATATATGTGTGCAAGTTGATCCTAGCTTTGTTTTTTGTTTCTCTAGGTGGCTCCTGCAACAAAAAAATAGAAAAAGTAGAAAGTGGTAGATATTTCGTTTGAATGAATCCTAAGAAAAGGCCAAAACATAAACGGTAATAATAAATCTTTTGTTTTTGGGTATTTGTGCTCAAGTATTTGTGTAGATGACATCAAAAACTTGCTAGTAACTTGGAATTTGAGCTTAATAGTATTATAGTGGTAGTATATTTGTTATATTAATTTTTTTGGTAATTTCAAGTATTACGACTTATCTAATGTATCTACGAGTCATACGTAGAGTCTGGAAAGCTGGAGGTGACTGTTTGTAAAATTAATCAAAAATATTTCTTAAGCCATAATATTTTCACACAATTTTTGATGAGGCATTTTTCACCATAGCCCTTCTTTTGTGATTGTAAAAGTAACTTGCCCTTTTGTATTGTCAAATGATTTTTACATTTTGATTTTTTTTTGACATGCAATTTTTTACTTTCCCTTTTCTAACGGGTTTGAGGCCTTGGGAAGGGCTATGGCGGGACTCAATTTTGAACCCCGCATCCATGCTTGTTGGTTTTTATTTTTAATATGAAAGATAATTGTTTGTGAAGCCAAAACCTTCGACAGAAAAAACAAAAGCATAAGCACGACAAACACGATTACAATTTTAATTTTAGTTTTTGTGAATTTCCACCATGTGTTGTGCTAAATCAATTTTGTGGACAAGGTTCTTATGGAACAACTTTAAGTGGGTATGAAATTGTAAGCAATTATAGAAAAGAAATATAAGAGTAACTACTATACAATAAATATAACATTGTATTTGTTCTTCTACAAGTGACTATTGATCATTTATTTAAAAGATTTGGAAATTATATTATGAGAAATGTTAGAGGTCTAGAAGAGCTCGTTTCCGAGACAATAAGGTGTCTAAATTATGTAGAAGAAAGTCATAGTACATAGTACTCCATGATCTTTACCAAGCTTGAACTTTCAAACGCTATGAACATTCGATTTAGGGAGATTACAAACTGGATAATTAAGAGGGTTGGTGGCAAGAAATTGAATGTTCTCCCCTGTTGATGAGAGTTTTATACACATAGGGCTTAGGAACATAAACCAAGCACCAATGAATGTATGTGTTGTTAACCCTCTCGTTTTAGGATCGCAAAGGGTGAACCAAGGCATGAGTCCCAATATTTAACTCTTCTATGTAGTTTGTTGAAATAAAACTATGCAAATTGATGAGAAATTTACCATGATAGAAAAGAAACATCTATATTTACCTAGCCAACTAAGATGGTTACATCACCTCGATTAACTTCGATGTTCATATTCAATGAAGCTCAAAAAAATTACAAGATGGGATCATTAGTAAAAGAAACTCAAAAAGAAAGAGGGTAGGGAAAAAAAGAGATTTTCGACTTTATTACAATGTTTCACTATGAATGATCTCTCATGGACTCTATTGTGGTTTTACCATGATCCAAAACAATCTAACATATGCTCGGACTTCAATAGATAAGCTCGAGAGTCTAAGGAACAATTCTTTTGAATATAAACTCACACCAACTTGCAATAGTTGCATTTATAGATATTACTAACATACTTGTATCCACAAGAAACTTGATGGACTACGAGAATTGCGATAGTCATTTATACTAGTAAAAGCTCAAATTAACTTGATTCACCCAAAGCATCTTAGTTCATTTGAAATTTATTGCAAAACTCAACCTCGTTGATTTTCTCAACTATCACAAAGAATCTCGAGTAAAAATCAACTTAAAAACACATGTATTGTGTTTATTTTGATGATCGAGTTGTCCAAGTGTAAGCCACCACTTTGCTTTCCTCATGATCATTGTTGAAACCTAAAATTGTCATGCCAAATCAAGCAAACAATTCATAAGGTTGTTGGTTTTTTGAAGGAAAAAATATTCAACTCCTTCATTTTTTCATGTTGCGTGTAGACACCCTAAAAATATATACCTATTCCTAATCATCCCTATTACTTGCACAATGTGCCAAATTAGTTCTAGAATGCATTCTAGACCACTATCCTCCCACATTCCATTAGAATTCACTCACATCTCATTAGAATTAATTTAATTAATTCTATCATGCATAAACTATACACTTACACTCCTTAGCTAATTTAATTAGCTATTTAAATAGAATAAAATCTATTTATCCACTCAACTCCACTTCACTAGCTCACTCCACTCAAGTTCTAGAATCCTACAAAGGTGGAAGAAAAATTGCACGTACAATTGAATAATTCAAGAGCCAACTATTCAAATTCATTGCCCCTTAAATTCTTATTCAAAATAGCCAACTACACAGACCAAATCAACTTGCTAAATTAGGAAAATGCATTCATTTACCTGCAACTTATTCAAAGCTTGATCCATAATCCATGGCCTCTCCTTCAACTATAAATAAGAGGCTCTTTCCTTCACAAATAATCTCTTGGAAGCTTTAGGCATTTGCAACATTACTCTGTCAATTTGCCATTAGAATTTGTATGTCATGAGGCTGCCCATTTGATCATCCATTGCTCATAGCACATCCTTCTTCCATTTGGAACCAAGTTTGGAGCATCCATAATCAAATCATTCAAAGAGATCCAACAAGTGTGGTACTCCATTCCACACTTCGTTATCTCATCCGAGGTTGCAAGAGAACTTGAAGAAAGGTTTTTATTGCATTGTTATTGTTGTTTTCTTTCATTTTTTTAGTTTTCCTTGTATACATTCTAGCAAGCTATCATACCTAGTTGCGCACATTAACGTTAAAGTTTCACGCTAGTGCACCTAGTTGCGCACGCTAGCATTAAAGTGTCACACTAGTGCACCTAGTTGCGCACGCTAGTATTTTATGTCTTTCTTTCAATTTTTATAAGTTTCAGTGTGTTAGCTAACTTTTGTTTATTGTTTAAGCACTATTTTTCTAACCATTTTTGTAGGTTTTCATAAAAACAACATCTAACACTTGTTTTTCTTTAATCTTTATCTAATCTAATCTAATCAAACAAACCATGTATGTTCTTCTCTCGCACCCTCTTGGGTGATCTTGAGAATCGAAACGGTGAAGTTTGTTTCATTGTTTTACATTGTGTTTTTCTTTGTAGGAAAATTACTAATCATTTGTGTGTAGGACCATTGCAAACTTGGAAAATTTCATCAATAAAATCAAGCAACAAACTACTAACAAATTTGCATGCAGGTTTCCTTGGCCAAAGACCATTGCAAATTATTAAAAATTGTTAAAATAATCTAAAAACACATTATCATTGTAGGTTTGGATAAGGGTTAACACTCATCCACTTAATCAGGAAGTGCTTGGGCATAGCCCTAAAACTCATTATGAGGAGTACCATAGAATCCCAAAGTAGTTGGCACCTTGAGGGAACCAACCAACAAAATGGGTAGCCTCCCAACCCACTTGACTAGTATTACCTGTGAGGAATACCAAAAGTTGTCCATGGTAACGTACTCATTCTTAATTGATTGAGGGTATATTTCGTAGCCAAAAAAAAAAATTGGTGTGTGTACTCGTTCAGAAAATATTGGTGAGAGAACCTCCCTAACCCCTAAGAAGCTTGGCAAACTAGGGCTAATTGATTCCATCTTGTTCCACAAACTTGTCAAAATCAAATCCAATCATCCTTTTAGCCTTATTCTTTGGATTCGCCAAAATCCTAGACTAAAGCAAAATCAAATCATCTCGTGATTTAAGCCTTTTCATTGGGTATTCACTTTATGCATTGTTTAAGCACATCCGATTCGATCAAACCCCCTTGTATGTTGAATATTCACTTTATTCAAGCGTATTAAACACAATGTTCAATCAAGATCCTTATATATTGAATATTCACTTTATTCAATTATAGGAAATTCATAAGCATTGAATCAAGAACCAACATCCTAAACCTTATACATTGAATATTCACTTTATTCATGTTTTAAAAAAATAAAACGAACATCCACACTTTATACGTTGAATATTCACTTTATTCATGTATTAAGTAAATCTAAATCCAATTTGATCAAAACAATTTCCAATCTTAAACTTATGTTTTGATCTTATCAAACAAAGTTAAAAAGAACTAAAATCACTCTTATCCATCATTTTTAGCTCAAACTTTGTTCAAACTTCTACAAAATCTCAAAATCACTATTCACTTAGGTATTTACCTATAAAACAATGGTGTTTACACATAGCAAGAGCACTAGTGCCCATGAAAATTCTGAAAGATTCAACCCTTTTGGTCGTCACACTCTTGACGACAAAGATATCGAGAACAACTGACTATCGAAGATGAAAAAGTAGTTATTGATCATCTCATGATGCAAAACAAAACCAATATCTACTCTGCCTCTTAGAAATGGGGCAAAACTACCCTCAGACTTCGTGCATGAACACTTAAAATACTTAATAGACAAACTCGAGTCTAGTACAAAAATGCAAAATCAACCACTACATCTGATTCATCAAAAGAATAGTTGATAGCCAAAATTGAATAGTTACAATGCCAAGTCACAAACATTGAACATCCTAAAAAAGAGGAAGAACGTAAATCAACACATGAAAATGACGTAACCATGGACATTCCTTAAGCCAACCCCCATTCGCACAAGAGTGGAGGAGCATGAAAGAAACCTTAATGGGACTTCAAAAGCATATAAAATAATTTAACTTTGATGAACTATGTCCTTACCCATTCGATAGGGACATGTTGAGTGTACCTTTCCCTAAATCCTTTGAAACACCCAATTTTGATAAATATAAGGGCATACATGATCCAAGAAAATATATCAAATAATTTTTCATGGCATTCAAGAAGTGGCATACAATGATATATTTCTCTTGCGATTATTTCCTAAGATTTTAGGAGGGAAAGCTTTGGATTGGTTCTTACACCTTCCAAAGGGATCGATCACGACATTTATGGACCTTTACGAGAAGTTTGTCAAACATTTCTCATTTAATCTAGATTTTTGAAATTACTGATGATGGACCTTTGCAAACACAAAGCAAAGGAATAATGAATCTTTTGTGTCATTTATTCAACAAAGGTAAGGAATTACAAGTCGATTCCTTTTTTATATCTTAAAAACAATTAGTTCACATCTTCATTCCAAATTTAAATTTAGAACTATATTTTTAAATGCATATGCATTGTTTTACTAACTTTGAATAAGTAATAGAAAAATGGCAATAGATTGAGAGGGATCTTATCGTTAAGGGCCTAATCAAGACACCTTCCAAAGATCAACATAATAATCACAACATCAACAATAATCAAAATCATGATAAATCTAAATTTGTCAATCAAAATAAAAATGTTGTAAATGACGAAATCGTTGATTCTCGTCATGTTCAAAATATACAAAATCTGACTCTTCAACAATCTGGTAAATTTGAAAAATCTAAACAACCTCTAATCCTATCTAGTAAATAAACTACTCCACATGAGGTAAAAATATGACAATTTATGCCTCTTGAGAAATCCTTTCAAGTTTCCTCCATCAATTGTGAAGTGTTATATGGTGGGCCAAGAATGTGTCTCAATAAGTTGCACTCCTAATTCATTTGTTCTACAAGTACCGGCTAACGAGTAAGAAACACACATGACCCGACACACAATGGGTAGATTTAAAGGGGCTACAATGAGTGTTATGGTCACATATCTAGAGGGCGATAATCCCTACACTAGGTCAACCTATGGTTTCCAAATCCCACATTCAAGATAGAGGAGAGTAACCAACTAAGATATAGGTGATTGGGTGAGGAGAGATATGGATCAATGATAGATAATACAAGTATTCACAATATGACTGAAATGAAAGTAAGGAAAGATAATGAGTTGATCATGAATAATAACACTATGCTAACTAGTATCAAAACACATGTAACACTAAGCTAACATAGTTAAAGCACTCACCTTGTATCTATATGGTGGTCACTAATACATCTATCTCTCTAGAGAGTTATACACTGAGAGAGAATCACTATTAAGTGGAGAAGGGGAACACACCGTTCTCTGTCCTAGTCTCACTTTATAGATGACCCATAATGTAAGAAAACCAACCAATAAGAAGAGTGTACAATCCAATCCAAGAAAATTGCAAGATGAACCAAGACCTAAGAAAGAAGATGTGAAAATGACACAAAAGAGAAGAGTATATGGCAGTTCCTAATATTTTGGGTTCCTTCATTTAAGAATATGTCAAGATGTGGTGTGTATATATAGGGCACCATCGCCCATAGGTGATGGCATCGACCAAGAAAAACCTTACACCAACACCATTGCCCACGGGATATGGTGTCGCCAAGACGGTGAATGAGGTGATGTGTCATGTAAAGAAAAAATAAGGTTTCGTAGATCATGGATATCAATGAACAAAGTGCCAAATGGTGAGATACAAATAAGATGTCATGAATGCAATGTGTATGAGATCTATGGGGACAAGAATAACTAGTGCAAGGACAACTAAGGCCAAGACCAAACAACAACACTCTCTATGTGTATTGTCTCTAACCCATAATAATTACTTGAATAATCATTCCCCATCCCTGGTAGGCCCCTTAAGGCACCCACTCAAGAAATCAAGAAAAACAAGTGGATAATTTCTACTTGATGCATCTAAATGGTTGTGAATCTGAGGAAAGGGAGTAAAGTAGAGACTAACACATGTAGTCTTAAGTTCATGTCTACTTGATATTGATCAATGCCTAAAGGTTGACCAAAGGTTCAAATATTCTCTTATGAGGTTGATCCAGTCGGGAATGGTCATGTATGGACATCAACTCATGAATGAGAGCAAAAACCAAATGGGTAGCTAAGAGAGTTTGGAGTCTTTATGAATTAGTAGCGTGAACTCCTAATAATAAAGTTTATTATTTTAATTTTGGTTCATATACTACGTTAAATCATAACAATGAATAAATAACTAAGAAGAAGTTTAAATAAACCAAAAGAAAGATTTATCTATTCTCTTGATTTACTAAATCCCTTTCTTCAATTAATCATTCAAATAAAACAAATGTAATTACTTTAATTCTTTTTGTATTTTCAAATACTTTTGAAAGAAATGAATTTAAACTAATTAATCAACTTGTATTTTTTATCTTTTTGGATTATTCAAAAAGACTACAAAGTGCACAACTTGAATAAATGAATAAATAAACTAAAACTAACTAATTACTTCTTCTAATTAAAATAAACTAAACATGCAATAACTAGGTATATTTATTCCTACATTACGGGGCTTTAGTTACCTAATCTTAACATGGAAGCTATTAATAAACATGTATAACATTTTAACTATCAAATAACAATAAAGCTTCCTATAACATAATTCATGCCTCAATCTTTCCAAGAAGGGAAGCTTCTCGAAAAGTTGTTTTTCTCCTTTTGGACAAACTTTCCCCACCAAGAATAACATAGGTTATAGAATATTTAAATATTTATTCTATTATATCTCCAATTCCTTCCCCGAACAAAGCCATAGGATAGGCTAGGAAGCGATCATCTGTGATAGAAGATTTCAAAAGAAATGTAACAAAATGAATACAAAATACAACATATGTGTACGGAAGTAATAAGATTTTTCTTTCTAAAATATAACCATCTTTTCCAAATTCTAAACAATGTTACAATGCTTATATTAAAATTCATAGGAAACTGGACTACATCCCAACATGGTCACTACTGATGTAATGGTATCTTATCCATGTGTTGTTGGTGGTTTTTTCTATGTCTCCTCAAATTCAAACTCCTTCCAATGGGTAAGGTCCAAATGATCTAAATTAGCAAAAGCAAAGAATGTTAGCAAGTGTTACAGAAATATTGTTCATAGTGTGAACACTTAGGAGTGGTTTGGGTTATTTGGTAGTAATAGTTTTTAATATTTATAAAATAATATATGAGTGTGCAAAACAGTTGTAATGCACAACTCATAGTTGATAGATATTTGGGATATTGAGAGGACTTAGAGATTAGCCTTGACTCCTTACTTATAGGAGTGCATTGAGTTATTTATATGTAATCTCTCTATTGGGAATGTGTCCCGAATGAATTACAATATCTCGGTTTTATTAGTTTATTGTGTAATGTTTTGTTTTTTATTTGATTAAATCATTGATATTTTCAAGAGCAAAAATCAACAAAAACAAGTTGGATGGTCTCGATGTGTTAATGGCATATGGAATGTAAGCGAGAGAAACAAAGACAAAGAATTGGTTGTCTTTCATAGTAACTTTCTAAAAATTTAGCAAGATAACCCCTCCGAAATCTGAAAATTACCAACCCATGAAACAAACGAATGAGTAGTATTTGTAAGTTACTAAGGAAAAAGAATTTGGATACACATGTCATCTTGGAAAGGATTATTTAGCCAATGGAGAATAAATCAACTAGCTAATTTTAGCAAAAAGGGAGGATTAATCCCGGATGATTCCAACAATCCTATTCTTAGTAAATTTGACCCAATAATCTTGGAGAAATATGGATCACAATCAAAGCAACGTTAAAACACACATATTTATTTTGCTTTTGCGATAAAGGGTGGTTATGCCAAAAATCCTAGCAGAGGGTTTTGAAGTTTGAAAATGAATTATAGATGGTTGGTTAAGTCTAGGTGGATAAGTAAGAGAAATTAGAAGGGATCTGACCTTGTTCTTGTTTTGGAAGCAACTCTATCATCATTAAAGATGTATTTCATTAATCTGTTGCACCATGCAAATTTAAGTGTTCTCAATTCCCTCGTTGCTCCACATATCATTAAAAGACGTTATCAAAGACAAAGATTATCAAGATAGAATACTACAAAATTTGGAATTGATTGATTCTAATTGGGTATAGGATTTGAACACCTACATATCTATCAAAATGCATCAAATGTGCCTATAATAAAAAAATCCATTCCCATGAATTTCAAGTGGGTGATCTCGCTCCCAAAGAAAACCAAAATAATACAAATGCATAAAAGGATTTAAAGGGCAAGTTCAAACCTAACTGGTTAGACCATTATATGGTCATTGTGTGAGTTAGCTCTAGTGTTTATCATTTAACAACACTTGACAACAATCATGTGAAAAACCCCATGAACATCATGCACTTATGATAGTATTATACTTGACCTTATTCATATATCCATCTTTCCTTGTACATAGCTAAGCATTTCAAAATACAAAAACATTAAAATAGTTTCAAAATACAAAAACATTCAAATATTTACAAAAGTCCAAAATCATAACCTATGCTTTTAGCCGGTGTTGTTAGCACTTTACATTATACATGTTGTTTGTCACATGGGTTTGATATATAGTATATATTTGTACTCTTTACACACATTCATTCACACAACATATTTAGCTTGATGCAAATACATAGATCGATACATGATAATAGGAGCTATCATGGTTCCTTACATTCTTATCTTGGAGGCATACCTCCACATTATGCGGGTGTTATAATTTCATTATAATTCCTTTCTACTTCCTCATTACGTTTGACTACATACATTGTGTATTTGATATTTTTCATACTAAGCAGGGACTAACACATGTCTCTTGTGCAATATTGACACATATTTCTTCACATATTTTTTTGTCATTTGCTTTCATTAAATTCTAGCATTCTTGTTTTCTATACATATTTGTCAGGTTGTGTTTGTTACCACTTGTTTGTCTCCTTTCTCGCGACCAGAGTGCCTTATTTGTCATGTGACACGATGGGTGTCCCATGTTTGTGGTTTTATGCCTCTCTTATGTGACATTTTTACACCCACAAGGACCTTGATTGTCTTGTGACATTTTGGGTGTCTCACGTTTGCACTCTATGCCTTTTGTGTGACATTGATTGCATATTTTTGTCTCTAATTGCATTATTGCTTTATCTCTACACTTGTTTTCTTATGCATGGATTATTACTGCAATTTCTCTTGTTTTTATTGTGACTCTTGTTGCATGCTATGGTTTCTATCATATGCAACCCCTTTTTATAAATATAGGTTCTTCACAATGGCCACCTCTTCAACATTCTACACTCTTCTATAGTTTATCAACATTATCAAACATCATTACACATCTATTTTGTTGAGTTGTGTGCTCAAATAGTTTCTCACACATTTGACAATAGAGGGGGCATTCATAGGTATATTCTACACCTACAATAAATATAGGAAGAATTTTGGGTTGATACATAAGTAAAAATAGGTTACATGTACTTAGAAATATGATCAAGCACAAAAATTTAGAAAATGTTGCACAAGGTCAAAAAGTATAGTTTGGTCAGGACCGTATGGATGGTTATGACCCTTTCACATGGTTTTTCTCAGTTGAAGTACACCAACTTTCTCAACATGATCATATTTTCACCTTTAGGAACTATTTATTGGCACAATTTTAGATTCATTTTATTTAGTTCAGATTAGAATGAAGGGCATGAAGTACTTCACTCCTTCACCACAACACTTGGTTTCAATTACATTTTCAAGGATCTTGGGGCATGGACTTCCTTTATCCATCTACATTTCAGTATATTACAACTTTTATTCAATTGTGTGGCACATGGGAAGGGCATGGAGGCACTCTTTCTCTAATCTACTTTGTGTTTTTATTTACAAAATTGGGCATAAATCTATCTCGTAACATTGTGATCCTTGGGATTATGTAAATTATCAAAGCAACTAAGTTCTTCATAGGTAGTCTTTCCTTACCCCTTATATTTAAATGGGGATATATTAGAGTTGTTAAATGAATTTGATACACGATATTCTTCCTTAGAAGGGTGCTTCATTACCTCATTCTTCTTCTCTCTTTCTTCATCACTTCATGTTGGGTTGCATGCACCTAACACTCTAGTTTCTATTATCACAAAAAGTAGCACCTTGGGATATGGCAATGACAGATCCCTACTTTTTTGCTAACATTGACCATCTCTCAAGTTGTGGGACTTGCATACTGAGATGGACCTCCAGAGAAGGCTAGTTCCTCTACCTAATCCTAATGTTAAAACTACTCCTAAGAAAGGAAATGTAACTAACTAATCCTAAACTAACCATTCCAAGGGACCAAGGAGAGAGAGAGAGTGTTAGAAAGATGCATGAAAGGGAAATCCTAAGCTAAAGAGAGGTGATAGCACCAAGAAAAAGGGGGTGGAAATATCCTACTTAGAAAGAATAACGAAGTAAAGAGAGAGGCCAAACCAATGTGACACAAACCCAAATCTTCATTTACCTCCTAATCTCCATGAAACACAACATCATAAACTCCGCAAAATGAAAGGAAGTATGCACAAAATAGAACAATAGCAATGGAGAGGTAAGAGAATGCAAGAAAATAAATGCAAGGGTTGAGAGAACACCAAAAACATAAATTTTATTTCTCCATGAATATACACAGTCCATTACATTTGTAAAATAGAGGCATAATTACATTTTCCAGGCCCATGTGAAGGCTTGTAGCTCATTGGTGTTGAGAAACAATTTTGATAGAGTTTCCCCACATCCTAGAATATCCCTCCTCTTTCTCAAATGAGAAGTTTACAATATATAGAAGAAGTGAGAGAGAGAGAGAGAGTAAATATGAAATTAAATATCCCAACCACTTCTTCAACCACCCAGACCAATCAACATTGAAGTTTACAGACCCAACATGGGCATCATTAAATTCGTAGAGAGCATGTACCCGAGAAACAACCCCGAGATCATTTTTTGAAATTTCACACCATTAAAGAACTTTAATGTGGAAAATAAATGTGTTAAATCATGTAGTAATCTTCAAGACCTTTCCAATGATATAAATTTTTCCTTATTTTGTTACCTAGATCAAAAGTTATGAGCATCTGAAGATTGCACATAAAAATTGTGATTGTGCAAAAAGATCCCAGTCTGAAATTTACAATTTGTAAAAACTCTGCGATTGTATATTTCTAGCATTCTATTCTCATACATCATACTACCCTATAACACACTCTAGTTCCATAGTTCATACTTGATTGTTGATGGTCTAAATTTGAAATGAACCTCACCACATTCACTCTACGCTCTATGCTTTCTTTATCTATATTTCTAGCACACATAATTCAAACCATTTCCGTTGACACACTCTTGTTCTATGATTAATTCTTGATTGTTGAGGGATCTTTTATAAATGAACCTCATCTCATGCTCATTCACATATACTTGGGGGGCACATTACTTCTATCACATTCACATTGCATATCATTCCATTTTACACATTCACAACATACCGTATATCTTGGTTGTACTTATTCTTGTTTGCTTATACTCACCTTGTTACACTTTACTTACAATGTTAGACATATATCCAATACGTCATTATATTTTTTTATATACATGTGTTAGGAAATTAGTGCTCGCATTATTGTTTGTAATAGTTAAATGTAATATTCATATATTCCATTAGTAAGTTAGTGTGTTAGTATGATATTAATATTATTATATTAATATCATGTTTGTGTGAGAAATATAAAAGTTTGTAATATTATTAATATGAGTTATTAATCAATTCATTATTAATAATATAGGATAATATGTATTATTTGTGAGTTTGTTGATTAAACAACTCACATAGCTATTTGAGAGTTGTGTGAGAGATTGTTGGGTTTGAGAGTGATTATATGAGAGATGTGTGAGGATATTATGGGATTAAAGATTGGAGTTGAATCCTTTTTTAAGGAGTTCATTCTCCTATATATTGTAAGCTCTCTCATCATGTAATTGCTCTCGAGTTTTAATCTATCAATTATTTTCGATATTTTATTTGTCTCTAGATTTTTCCTATTTTCATGTGCTAATCTCAAATTGTTGTTGCTAAATTTTATCATAGAATCTAGAGTTTTGTTATCATTTAGTATCAGAGCAGCCTTCTGCAAGTGTAGAAGAAGGAGAAGAAGATGGTTGAAGGAATCTTGTAAGAAAATTTCTAGCAGACACATCACAATAAAAAGAACATAGTTTACTCATATGACATCCAATTGATGTCTCATTTTTTTTTCTGGAAAGATAAGAACAAGATGCACAATATTGTACTTTACATCAGCTTCAGATTCGTCTTGTATCTATGCATAAAATTTAGTGTAAGTTGAGTGAAATGTTTTGTTGTTTTTTAAAAACGTTTGATAGATTGAATGTATCTAAAAAACCCAGATTCAAAATATTACGAAATTTATTAGGTCTATTTAGTTAATACCTGAAAATTTTTGTTAACTTTTTATAAAAACCCAGTTTCTAGTTTAAGAGAAAAGTTGAAATAAAAATAGGGATCTGAAAAAAATAAAAAGTGGTGTGTAATACATTTATGTAATTTTTTAATTGGACACATTTTTGCTTGCACGCGACGTCCATAGTCAGGGGTGCATTATCAGTTGAATCCGACACTCAGAAAAATTGTGTAATGATCCTAAAAGCTACATTTTCTAACTAAGTAGCATCACGATGGAGGAAGGAGGCAACAGAGGAAGGAGGTTAATCAGTGACCTCTCGCTAGTCCAAGTGAAGGGGCCACACAATGAATTTGTGGCATTGTTTTTTTGTGTGTTTAATTTTGATTGTGTATTGTAATAAGAATAGATGATTTATTCCTGTTCACTCTTGTAATAAGTGAGCTCCTGCGTGAGCGATATTTCTTATATTTTCCCTTGAATGTAAAAATGGGAGTGGGGAAACATGTACACTACTATGAAAGTGGTTGGTGGTCCACTAGAAAACCAATTTGAGAGTTTGTGAATCTCTTAGAAAATCACATACAAAGTGGTTAATGGTTCCACTAGAAAACCTATTGGAGTTGATGGTACTCTTTGAAAACCATCGTATTGTAGAACATGAGCAGGTACTAGAAAGAACTCACCCATGTTCACACTAAGGGGGTGAATGTTAGGAAATTAGTGCTCACATTATTGTTTGTAATAGTTAAATGTAATATTCATATATTACATTAGTAAGTTAGTGTGTTAGTATGATATTAATATTGTTATATTAATATCATATTTGTGTGAGAAAAATAAAAGTTTGTAATATTATTAATATGAGTTATTAATCAATTCATTATTAATAATATAGGATAATATGTATTAGTTGTGAGTTTGTTGAATAAACAACTCACATAGCTATTTGGGAGTTGTGTGAGAGATTGTTGGGTTTGGGAGTGATTATAGGAGAGATATGTGAGGATATTATGGGATTAAAGATTGGAGTTGAATCCTTGTTTTAAGGAGTTCATTCTCCTATATATTGTAAGCTCTCTCATCATGTAATTGCTCAAGTTTTAATCTATCAATTATTTTTGATATTTTATTTGTCTCTAGATTTTTCCTATTTTCATGTGCTAATCTCAAATTGTTGTTAAATTTTATCATCAAATCTGGAGTTTTGTTATCAATATGCACGTTCACTTGTTCTCTAGTTGTGAATGCATACTTCACACAAATCTTTACATGCGCAAAGATGGATATTTGACATTGTACCTCTTACTAGTCCCACCGAGGCTCCTGGGGGAATCTATTTTCTCACACATCACATGTGTTATTGTTTCATTATTTATTGCTTCTACTTCTTAGCACACTACTTTATATTGATACATACACACTTTGACATACTCTTTATCTTTCTAACATACTAACGGGTGCTTCATGTGCAACATTTGCTTTGTAGGACTATTTGCTACCATGGTTTTTGTTAATCTTTTCTTGTCATTGTATGAGCTATTGTATGTCATTGTTTTGCGGGTTATGCCCTATGTCTTGTTTGTTCATTTCTTGTATGTTTTTAGCCACTTCTACCCCGATTATCGATGATATTGTGAACAATGTCCCATATTTGAAACCCACTTTTCATGATCTACTTTATCTCGCACTATTTCTTATTTGTATTTCCTTCTATAACATCCTTGTCAAATTTTCTACTAACACATGTTTCTAGCCACTTTGTTTGTATGTTCCTTGGTTTCTACCATGTACATTCCCTCCCCTTGCAGGGTATAAGTTTGGTCGAATTTGGTCCTCTCCTTCGAGCCACATTCTCCTAGCGATGTCGCATGCACCCCAAACAAGGGGGGCATACATTGGTGAATCAGTCACCCCATACAACAACTTAGAGCTTCAGTATAGGCCTACACAATATAGGAACATAACATAGTTACAGTCATAGAATGACCTAGATGCTGACTTGGGCCTTCAGTTTAACACATACACTAGCTCTCGAGATATAGACACTCAGCACTAGGAACTCCTGGCCTTTCTTGGATGCCTATGACCATAAAGTGGCAGACTTTCTCAAATCAACACAATTTTCAGTAGTTCACAAAGCAATTTTCATAGTATAGGTACAATCCTCCAACAAATCGAATGCATTTTATCTTCTTTTTCTACTTGGATCGAACTGGAAAAACATGAAACAAAGCAGATAACGCCATCTGCAATGGTGTATAAATTTGGGAAGTAGTCATAGAAAAGAATAACAATAGACCTTTCTCCCCAACACTCTTCTATCATGACGTGAGATCGCCCAAAACCTTGCACTTGGCATGATATTGCCTAAAAAACTCATTCTTGGTGTGAGATCACCCAAAACTCACTCTTAGTATGAGATCGCCCAAAAAATTGCTCTTCTATAGCGGTTCAAAACATTTTTCTATCCTTTTCACTCATCACGGATCAAAGCACACATTCCTTATATTACTTTTTTCATTTTTACATACTTTTATAGAGTTTTCATAACACGTGACTTTGACTACTCTTTCGCTCTTCTTTTGCAGGTCCATCCTTAATACACAACAAGAAGAAGCCCTTCATCAAGCTACAATGATAAGCACAAAGATAATTTATACGCTTCACCCCTAAGGTCACTTCCTTTTTCTTAGCTTCCACGCTTCATTTTTATCACTCCACGCTTTCACTAGAATCTTTGACACACTTTCGCCATCACACTCTATATGGTTATCATGTACGCATCTCTTATCTACTTTATGTTATCGAGTATTCACTCAACAACATAAAGTGGAGGCAAATGTAAACACAAAATCATGCACTTGGGTACATTTCTAGGTCTTAATCACATATTACTATTCATACTATTCCTAAGCGAGAAAACTAGTAATTGGCATTTATCTTTAGTCTTTCTACTTTTTTTCTAGGATTCCTTATGGTCTTTACACCCTATAGCCCAATCTGATCTTCATTTCTTTATCTTTCGTGACTCTAGACACCAACACCCAAAGTGAAGGATGCCAGCCTGTGCACCCTCGTCCCCTCTGGGCACCACGACCTCTTTGTATCTTACTCACTCTTTTTGGGTCTCTTTTATCTTTTGGGCATCTTAATTTCTTATGGGTCGACCTTTTAGTTGTCAATTATGAAATTTGAACAAGGGAATCACATAAATACAAAGCTATCTAACCATAATAAAGGACCAACCTCTAAGCATCTATTATCATCACCTAAGGTTGCATCCAAAGGCATTATAAGAGCATCAAGGAATCCATCTAGCACTCACTCAAGAGACAAGGGACTGCATTTTTCTGCATACATACATAGGAGGGGAAGTTCATTTTCCATCCACACATCTATTTACATTGGTACATCTAGTTATCACCTGCTATCACGTGTGCTTGCACAAGGGCTTCTTAGGGCATGATTTATACACACACGCACAATAACTACATGGAGTTTGATAGATAGTGTAGCACTCAGTCATAAGTTCACTTAGTCGGGTGACCACCAGGGTCAATCTGACTCTCCATATTACATCTTTTCTTTTTGGGATTTGATGTAGTTTGAGGGTTTTGCAGGTCATATTTTCTTTGTAGGTTACAGGTAAATTCTGCGATCATATTATGACACACAAATGACCAACAATAACTATCAATGACCATCGTGTGACACCAGAAAATTCATATTCCTAGCTCCCAGTGGTCACAGAAGCCCAACAAAGGTCTCTGACGCCTAGGCTTCCTCGCCCCAGTCTAGGCACCCTGAACCAAGATTATCCAACAGCTCTAGAATTTATTAGGCATAGTTATGACATGATCGCCCTTCTTTTTTAGCGGTTTATCTAGTTTACACAATCTCGACATCGTGTAATTTAGCTAAGTACTTCTCTCTCTCTTTACAATTAGGGTTTTAATATCTACTTTGCTTATTGTTGGTGTAAATCTATGTTCTAATAGTTGATATCATTGTACCCAGCTAATATACAATTTATATTTAATATTTATATTTTATTAAATTAGTAAGTGAAAACATCAAACACTTGCTATTTTTATAATGTGCACTTACCAATTTCTGCTTGCAACGAAAATGCCCTCATCAAATTTGGTTTGTCTCCGGGATCCTGTGCTCCAAATTTCACAGTGATCCACATGCTAGAACTCTTGCAAACTAAAAAAGCAACTTCTAGGGCACAAATCTTAGGTTTAGTGTTGTTAAAAATATAGGGCATCATTAAATTTTCAATGAAAATCTTCTTGAAGGTACTTGAGATGAAGATCTACTTGAGAATATTTCCCTAGAATTCGACTGTAAGTTTGGAAGTTATGAATAAATCCCCATTTTAGTGTTTTATGGCTGCCTTAGAAAATTTTTGGTAGCATGATTGGTGATTTTGTAGGTTTTTGGATGTTTTATGACATCAACAATGACATCAAGGTTGAACTGGTTGAAGAAATGAGCTTGTGAGTTAGTTATTTTGTGTTTTCAAGTTATTCGTCAATCATTTTTCTTCACGGGTGAGGAAGCAACATATAATTTGAAGTTAGGGTTTTGGCACTTGATTTGGGGTGAATTTTTGTATCCCATTTCCCCCTTGGGAATGGGGAAAATGGGGACAAAAAAAGGTTCCTATAGGCGATGAGGATAAGTGGTGTTGTGTGGTGAGAGGATGGAGAAAAGCAGACTTTGCACCTAGGAGTGTAGCGGGTCACATGAGGAACCCAAGAGCGGTTAGAATGGGGAAAAAAATTGTCCTCTATATCCCTTGGGAATGGGGACATGAGGGACAAGAAAATTCTCCCTCACTAGATGATGCCAAGTGTCACTTTGTGGTGCAAATGAGAGAGAGATTGGTTTAGTCTCGATTAATACTCTGTTCGGTTGATCTGAGCCATACATGGAGGACCAAAGAGAGGGTTGAGTTAGGAATTTTTTTGTTTTCCATCTATCCCCTTGGGAAAGGGACAAGAGGGACAAGAAAATGTGCTTTAAGGAGAAGGTGACATGTGTTACCTCAAAAATGACTAAGTATGTGAAGCGTACCTCACACAAGAGAGAACTTGATGACGCAATTCCTAGAGTTCCAGGAATTATTTTCAGATGAATTTTTATATGATTTCGACTCCAAAGACCATTTCAAAAAAATGGATAGGTTTCAAACTTAAATTATTATTTCATATTCAAAAATTTACCCATTTTTCTTTGGGACAACAAGGTGTGTCTGCCAAGAATGAGTTGTTTTGAGATAAACCATCAGGTCTTGTGAAAGATGTGATGATTCAAAAATTTAGAGAATTCCTTAAAATTTCTAATTCCTATTTGATTTCCTTCTAAATCCCTCACGAACTCCCGAGAATCATCTAGTGAAGTTCAAGTTCTAGTTTTGACTACTTACTCCTTACACTGAAAAACCCGATGTTGCACAATTTATCCCTAAACCTCCAAAATTTCCTAAATCACTTCCAATACCATCATGGATCTCCAATACCACCTGCAGATGATTATGAAATTTTAGAACCTTCTCGGAGGGTGCACACCCTTGAAATGGCCAAAATTGGCCTTCTAGACCCACCGAGAGACTAGCCTTTAAAAGCACTTTGTTGAATGAGATGAGTGACCTTATTACAATATTTAAAATAGTAAGACAAGCTTGTTCATCACATTAGGAGGAACTGTAAGGTCGGAATGAGCATGATACAAATAATAAAATGAGTCGACGAAGGGTTTGGAAAGGCTTAAGGGAAAATTTTCCTATTTGGGCCTAGTTATCATGCTTTGAAGTTTGAATTTTTGACCTAGCAAAAATGCATGAAAATAGTTGGCTCTAGCTTCAGGACTTGCTGGATCGAACAAAAATGAGGATAGGACAAGCAAGAACTCTAGAATCTTAAGACGCTTCGTGGACCAGTTCCGTATCCATTGGCTATAAAGTCATTTCTTCACTACAAACACAACCAAACAAACACACGATGAAAGGGAAACACACCAAAAATGGAAAAAAACACACAACGAAAAAATAAAATATAATAGAGGGGAGGGAAATTTACAGAGGCGAGGGAAAAATGTACACATACCCGACAACAATTTAGGAGAAATATGTACCATCATGGAACATTGGGTTGAATACAAACCTCTAAAGAAGACCGGTTCTTCTACCTGAAACTAATGCTAACAATAATCAAAGTAGAAAACACAACTATCTATGCGTAATATAAGCTTTCATAGGGACCAAGGTTAGGGAGGTGCAAGAAATGAAATCCTAAACTAAGAAAGGAGGTGATAGCATTAAGAAGAAGAGGATCAATCTCCATGAGGGAGAAATGAGAAGGAAATGAAGGAAGGAGAGGGAAAAAAAGTGTGCCACAGAACCAAAACAAGAAAATCTACTCATTCCACACATTACAAAACACAAAGAAAAGGAAAACCTACAAGTATAACTCATACACAACATAAAATGAGAGAGTAGAGAGGTAAGAGACACAACCAAATGCAAGCAAATGGCAGAGAAGAGCCAAAATGTCTAGATTTAATTTCTCTAGAGTATACAGAGTCTATTACATCTATTCTGTGAGGCATCGAGGGCATTATGAAGCTCCAAAATGCGGGCTCGCAACTCAAATTTGTTTGGGACACCATTTTGACATGGTGCCTTTGTAAAAATGGAGAGAGATATATTACAATAAAAATGAGTTACATATATAGAAGAAGAGGGAGAGAGGAAATTTGAAATTAAGAATACCACCCACTTCTTCACCACAAAGGACTAATCAACATTAAAGTGTGTAGACCCAACATGGGCACCATTGACTTTTGTAGGGCCCATACCTAAAAATAGCCACAATTTCTTTTTTACATTTTTGGCTCAACAAAATATCTTTTTGTGACCTAAAAATGCATTTAACATGTAGCAATCTTCATACCTTTCTAATGATATAAATTTTGTCTCATTTGATGACATGGATCAAAAGTTATGAGCATTTGAAGATTGCATGTTAATTTGCGCATATGATGACGGGAAAGATGTCAAATTTAGACATTGGGGTCCAGTTGGGAAGTCAAAACTACAAAACTACGAAACCGTGAAACTACCCAGACTGTGAAAGTGTGCTAAAACTGTGAAATTACCTCGAGACTATGCCGAAACTACAAAACTACAAAACTACGCCCGAAATTGTGAAAATGCGTCGAAATCGCCCCTTTAAGATTGCGAAATTTCCCTAAATTGTCTAATTACCTCGACACCGTGAATCTATGTTGAAGTTGTGAAACTACCCCGAAACTGAAAAACAACCCCAAAATCCCAAAACATGCAAAATATGTAAATTTTGAAGGATTTTTGGAAAAAGTGATTTTTGATCAAGTGAAGATGTTTTGGAGAAAAAGTGAACCTAGAGCTGATAAAAACAAGTGATTTTGATGAATTTGAAGATTCCCAAGTGCTTAAAATATGTGAAAAATCAAAATCTAAAGTATTCAAGGGAAATCGGTACTAGTTGCCCAAAATGAAGTGTGAACTCGTTTTGGTCAACACTACCTAATCGCTAAAAGAAATCCTAGTCACAAATGTACATGAAATTTGTGACATAAAGACCCCTAAATGCAAAGTTTTTGTATCTAACATGTGTAGAGTTTAGGTATGAAAGTTTCCTTAAGAGTATTCATCAACTATGCCTTGCCTTAAAATATATATCTCCACAAAGTACATTGCCTCATCGACTTGCACACCACATCCCCTTTATCCTTCAAAGCATTGACACAAATGACACTTGCTTCATATATGTCTATTAGCAAGATTTTTTTCACATGTCCTCGACATTTTCCCCACCCTTGGAATTCTCCTCCCTTAATACCCAAATGTGCTCGCAAAAAATAATTTTCCTCTTTTTCCAATTCCTCAAATATATAATTACACCGATATGCCTTTCCAAATGGGAGTCTTGGTAGTTGTACTTGACACACATTAGACAAATGAAAGGTTGAGGTTTTTTGATAGTGGTCCTTGTAGATGACATCATCACATGTGTTGATGAGGTAAAATGCTAATCACTATCTTAATCGTTAAAAGAAGCCCTAATCACAAATGTGCATGAAATCAACGACATAAGGAACCCTAAACGAATTTTTTCTTGTATCTAATGTGTGTGGAGTTCAAGATTCAAACATATGCAAAAATTTCCCTTAGGAATATTCAACTATGCATTGTCTTCGACTTATCTCCATAATACGTTGCCTCATGGACCTACACTCCACACCCCCTTCTGTTTCAAAGCATTGACACAAATGACACATATTTCATATATGTCCTTTCGTGAGAAAAAGATTTTTGCGCAAGTTTCCCCATCGCTTTTCCCACCCCAAAATTCTCCTCCTAGAATCTCGGTCTTCGTCACCCCTCCTCTTGCTTCATTGTTTATCTCCCTCAAATTTAACTTCTTTGACGCACCCCCTTCAACAATTCCATCGCACATTTCATGTGCAATTACTAGCATTTAACCTAATAAAAATTTATATAACAAGATGATGGCCACGGAAAAAATATCTTCAACTAGCACTCGTAATAGAAATATTCCTTTCAACTTAAATTAAAAGCAAAATTAGTTTCATATTAAAGGGGGCCAAAGGCATCGCCTAGATTATTAACTTTTTCGTTGAATATTCTAAGGTAGGCATATCCTAAATTAGTAACTTTTTGGTTTGAATTTTTCTACTTTTTATTTCGAGATTAGGTACCTAGGTAGGTTTGAAATTGAATGGAGAAGCAGCGAACGAGAGGTCAAATTTAAGAAGACTAGTTTTATCGGTCCCTATAAATTGGGCGATTTCTCTGCGATATTTCGGATCTCCGTCTTCCGTAAATAATAATAATAATAGGTTTTTACACTCCACGATGCCGTAGGAAATCTATCAATTCCGTTATGTTTTCAGTTTTCTTCCGTCTCAGACGAATTCATTAATTTTCCCTCTGCGGTCGCGGGTTCGAGTTTCTGTCATCAGAAACAACATTTCGAGGTTTGGAGTCGATGATTTTTAACCTGAACCGTATTTATTTTGAAGTTTGAATGCAACTTTTTTTACAGGTTAAATTATTCGAGAAAGAGGTTTAACATTAAATTTACTGTGAAAAACTGTGTGCCACTACCCATTTGCAAAGAATTTATAATAACTTTGGAGGATTTGAATCCCTGACCTGAAAATACGCAGGCTTTAAAAGTTGTTATATTATGTGATATGCCTGTTGATATCTTTTGGCCTGGAAGAATCTATTGAATCCAAGAATTTTGTTTTTTCTATTAGCGTTCTTGGTGGTTTCATATTGGTTAGACAATATTTTGAGATTAAGGGTTCATATCCTGTAAGCTTTGATAGATTCTTTTACAAATCTTTTCTGTTGGCGTTGTAGGTGCTTTAATGTTGGTTAGGCAGTATTTTCAGATTGAGGTTTCATATCTTGTAAGCTTTAATAGATTCTTCTTTTACAATTTTTTTCGTTGACTTGGGAAATTCATCAATCCGGGATGACATTTTGTTTAGATGGTTCGAATAAGGGCGTGGTTCCATGGATAAATTCCTGCAATTGCAGAATTTAGAATCGTCTCATGAAATTTGGAAGCGGCTACCTTTTAGGAACAAGGATTTCTGGCGTCGGAGGGCATATGCTTTGCATTAGCTGCAGATATTGTTGGTGGATGGTTTTGACACATAGGAGTGTAGTTTTGGTCAATCTGTCGTGATATTAGTTCCTTTTTACATTACTTGGCTGTAAAAATCTAAAGACGTGAAGCAGAGTCATTTTAATCCTCCACAAGACCATTGAACTGCAATTGTTCCGGAATTTTCTCTGCAGCACTTGCTGAGAAGACTTTGGCATGCCCCCTGCGTGGGATAACTTGGTAAGGGATATCTCTTTTGTCAAATTCATCGAGCATTTGCACCTGGCCTCGAAGAAAGCCTGTTTTGATCTACAGCTTTCACAGAGGCTGCTTTTGTTTCTACGGCCTCGTTTGCTTAGTTAATTCAAATAGTATAGTTATGCAAAAGTGACTAATATTTCAATATACCTCCTCGTTTTTCCCCTTCAATGTAAACTATTTGTAAACTATTTGTTGAGAGTTGAGAACTGAAATTTCATTATTGCTTTGTGGTCAGACAAATAGGAAATTCGTTGCACCTGAAGTGCCATAGCACATGCCACAAACCAGACAAACCCTTCTGTTTAAGAGGTGCATGCCACAGGGTTTCTATTTTGTCAAAATTCACCCAGGCCGTAAATGCTCAGCTGTAAAATCGCCAGGGGACCAACCCTCGTAGTGTTTGAATCTGGGTCATCATTATGGCAATTACTCCCACCTTACCGCTAAGCCGTGACCCACTGGGTTTCATATCTCCTTACTTTGGATTCATTTTGTGGGTAGCATTTTCTTTACATTGTGATTATAGTCTCTTACTTGGTTATGTCGTATCATTGTACAGATAAATGTTCTCAAATGGGTCTGCATTTTTCTGAAAGTAAATGAAAATAGAAACAAATTTTAGGTCTGGAGTTGTTTTGGTGCCACATCACAGGCTAAACAGATTTTTCTGTTAAAAACCTGCAATGCAAGGAGTCGCTATTTTGTCAAAATTTGCCTAGGCCTTCAACACTTGGCTGCATAACCTGTAGCCGTAGGGGACCAAACATTGTAGCATTTGAATCTGGTTCATCATTGTGGGAATTACTTCAACCGTACTGTTTGAACATGGTAGCCATGTTCGTAAAGAACCAAACATGAGAGGTTTAAAAAATGTGAAATATGTTTGATAAAGAAAAATCACAAATTCTTTTCAAGTAAATATCTCAAAAGCATGCAGGACTTCCTTAGTTAAGGTTATAGATAGAATGGGTCAATGTTGACACACTTTCCTAATAAATGAGGTTTTATATGTCAGACCTGAAAAGTATGGCTTTAAATCAATTCAAAGATTTTTTGCTACCATGCACTAGACCATGGCCTACTGGACATCATATCTCCTTATTTTGAATTATGTGACAGATAGCATTTGCTCTGCACTGTGATTTTAGTCTCTTACGTGGTTATGTTATATTTATATATTGATGACACCCCTGTCATAAATGTTCTCAAATAGGTTTGATTTTTCTGGAGTTAACTGAAACTAGAAACAAATTGTAGCCTTTGGAGATGTTTGAGGTGCTAGTTATATGTGATGGTGTTGGATTTGGTGAATTAAAATTGCAGGGTTTTTTTCTGTGTGAAGGGCTCCACAGAATTAAACATGATTGCTTATTGTCAATAATTACAACGAAGTTGTTTTCTCTAATAGAATTATAGAGAGTGCAAGTGCAAGTTTGATTTGATGGTTAAACCAATATGTTTATGCCACATCTATTATTCTTTGGTCTATGCCACTATGGATCTAATAACATTATGGAATGTGTTTAGTCTCTTGTTTGGGTATGTTATATTACTATAATGTTGTCAATCGTGTGATGATAGGTTTGTTTTTCCTGAATGTAACTGAAACCAGAAACAAATTATAGGTAGATGTTTTAGGTGCTACTTATACATGGTGTAGTTGAATTTGGTGAAGCAAAATTGTCAGGGTTTTCTTTGCGTGTGAAGGGCTCCACAGAATCAAACATGATTGCTTATTGTAAATAAATACAACAATTGGTTTATATGGAGTGCAAGTTTGTTTTGATGGTTAAATCAATATGTTTAGTCCACGTCTATTATTCTTTGGGGTGTGGGTCCAATAATGTTATGTCACGTGTATTATTCTTTGTATTTATTTGATTCGAATGAAAATTGACAGGGTTTTCTTTCTGCGTGAAGGGCTCCTCAAAGTCAAACATGATTGCTTATTGTCAATAATATTAATTCCTTTCCAAAATAGTCAAAGTAGTCAAATAAAAGTATAAGACAAAATCACAGTCCACTGTTTGTTCGATCCTTGAATTTATACTGTAGTGTTCTCTTTATGGCACACATCCGACCAGATGCAACTATGATTATATAAAATGGCCTTTAAGGACTAGAGATGCTTTAAATGTAATCTTGGTAGAGGAAGAGGTTTTTATTTTGCGCTTGGTTCACAGAATGGTGGACATATGAGTATATCTTTATATTGTGTAACATCAAATAAAAAACTGGTTATAAAATTACAAAAAATACTACACGGTTAATTTCAGATGATCCCATACTTGGGGAAGGGGCATGCGATTAAGTGCAGGAGGGTGAGTGGGGAGTGGAAGGGATGGTGCGAGGGAGATTTATATACTTTGATTTTATATTTCTATAGGCATTGATTTATTTGCTTTTTTGTATTTGATATTGAACCTGCTTTTACTCTATATGCAATATGCTCTTAATTAGCTTGTCTACCCTTTGACATTTTATTATTTTTTCCTAATGTTTGTGAAAATAATGTTTCTAGTGTAGAGGGAACATCAAGTCATGGCTCAAAAATTGTTTGGCAATGTTACAACCAGAGAGAGAACATCACACAAACAACACCACAAGCTAGAGAGGTCGACAAGGCATTGCATCAAAACTGTGGCAAGGCTAGTGTTAGAGAGATGAAGGATGCTAACACACTAAGACTACATCTAGATTGTTTGCGGGTAGTACCTCATTAATCACTTCTAGTTCTTTTCACAAGCGTTATCCATGTCGGATTACTCACAACAAATGCAATGAGAGATGATTATTGTGAAAACAATCCCATCATTAGATTTGCAGCTGTATCCAATAGCTTGTAAATTAATGAACATCATACAAATAACAAACACAAGCTAGAGAGGGTCTACAAGGCATGACATTGAAATTGTTGGCAATGTAACTTGTAAGTATTGGAGAACATGTTACACCCCAACCCGAGGACTTCTTCCAAATCCTGCTTTCGGATTGGCAATTTTTACTCCTTCTCCTCTCCTTCAATATCCTAAACTACCCTTTTCTCTGGTTTGTTATGTGTGAGGTTCTTTATAACAGACACACAATGAGAGAAATTATTAATCTGGAATGAAATCCCATCATAGGAGGATGCATCACACAAATAACAACCACAAGCTAGAGAGCGTCCACATGGCATCAAACTGTCAGCGATGTTAGTATTGTAGAGAGGGAGGATGCTGACAGATCACCTTAAGGACTTCCACTGCAAAACATGCTTCCAGATTGGCAAAGCTTAGCTTTTCATATGGGTGATGCTTCATAAACCACCTCTTTCTCACAATTATTAACCTTGAGGGTTAGTCACAACACAGACACACAATCACAGTCAATGAGAGAGGAATCCTTCTTACTCAGTAGTACTCCTGAAATTGGAATTCACGTGGAGTTGGAAACCAACTGACAATTGTCTGGTTTTCACCTCATGATGGCAGTAATAGAAAGCTTTGAGATACCAATAGCGCACAACCACTAGAATAACAAAGGATTGGGTACAAGATCAAAGGCTTTTCTAAAGTGTTAAAAGCAACAAACGACTTTAGTAAATCATCGATGGGCATTCTCACTTATTTGTGGATGGAATGAATAATGTGTTGAGGCCAGGTAGGGAGGAAGAAGAAGTGAACAGCTTCATTAAATAAGTTTGCAACGGGAACAACAAGTGTTTCTACGATGCATTTGGGAAATTCAGTTAGAATCCCAAAGATCTGCTGCTTTGTTAGTGCATAGCTTGTATATACTTTTTCCTAATCTCACTTGTGGAAAAAAAAGATAGGAAGCAAGAGGAAAGACCTTGAAAACAGGCTGGTCATGATTGTCATAATGATGGAGCATCCTTGGAAAAATGACTTGATCTTGCATGTTTGAGAGTGCCTTTGTGGTCTTGTGTAGGTGACATCATTTTGGAGGCCATTTTGTTGAATTTTGAGAAAATATCGTGTTGGAGTTCATTTAATGATGACCACGTCAAGATCATTTTCTTATCTTGCAGTGGCAACACTATGGTAAAGGAGTTCAGAACTTTGTCAAATCAACTCAGAATTGAGTGCCATTTATTTAAATCGTATAAATTTTAGAGGAATGAAAGATGCCATTGAAATCCATATGGTATGTGATATCGTGTCCACAACATGCTGGAAGCCAATGTCGTGATCTTCAACATCATCTTCACCAGGGATCTTAACTTTTCATACAAACTTAGAATCAAGTGTCATTTATTTTGAAATTACATAATTTTTCAAGAGGGATTGTATGTTTGTGTAGATCCTATGCCAAAGTTGGCCCCATGTTGAAGCTTGACATTGAAGTCTAGTGACAACAATATTATGCGAGAGCTTAGATTATGTGTAATCCCACAAATACTGAGAGCAAAACACAAGCCCAAATAAACTAGGATAATATTTTTTTTTCTTGTTTTGCAACATCACCAGGCTCACTTAGTATGTCCCAACATCACATGATACACTTATACAAACATGGACCCACTCATACAACAAGAAAAAAAAGTGGTTGACACCAAAAGTAAAGACGAATTACACCACCAAGCCCACTCACGAGGCTTACTGTAATGGGGAGAGACCATCATTACAACTACCACTTATAACTCCAAAGAAGGGAATCTTGGCTAGCCTTTGGTTCCTCCAAGATGATATACACCACATCAACTTCAACAAAGCACCTTATCACTCCTTTAACACGCACTTATACCTTCACATGACTAGCCACAAATTCACTTAGTTCCTCTATAAAGCATCACACACAATATTCCGCATTCCTCCAATAACAATGATAAAATCTCACCTGACATAATGAAACTTACACTTATGAATCATGGCGATAAAAAGATTCATGTTAATACCACATTTGCTCCAAAGAGCGATACACAATACAATAGTACAACCACAAAAGAGAGATAGAAGAAAGAACATTATCCACAATATACATAGTTTTCATAGTTTACATCTTAATTACAATTGAATTTGTTTGTTTTGAATCATTGATTTGTATGACATTTAACATACATACGAACCATATATTCTTGTTTTTAAATTACAAGTTTTCCCTTTTTATTATATCGTTTACTCACAAGAATGCACCCCATTTGTTGTCATCTTTCATACAAATAATTCCCATATTTTTAATTAGTTAGCATCATTGTTACAATACATTCGAATCGCATTGCACTCGTTTCTAGGTTAGGGATCCTTGTTTTCAAAAGTTATGTTCCCACATGGAACAATTCAGCTTTACTTGTATTAACATAATGAGGGCTTACCATTTAGTTAAAGGTGGGGAGCTCAAGTTTCACCTTACATTTTTGATACATCTTAATAGAGACAATTTTAGTGCTTGACATCGATTATAGGTTTCGTCCACAAACAACCTCTTAAGAGGTCTTAGGCTTGGTTTATTCCATTTGCACTCAAGAGATCTACTGACCTACTGTCACGGGTCAACATTAGGGTAGCTAAGACATTCTTATCTCACAAAAATCTTTACGTGACGAACTAATGGTATTCCACTTGCTAACTGCTTATCGAGGATAACACTTTTTGTTTGAAGAGGGCTTAATAAGGTCATTCACATGAATTTTGTGCGTCGATGAACTAGGTATACTGAATCCACTTACATTGTTCAGGATCTCACAAGATCTCACAAGGAAATCAGTCCTTGGTGTTATCCACCTAAACTAGTTTCGCAAGAACTTGGTTATCTACTAGGGTTCAAGGTACCATTACAAAATATACGAATTCAACTTATTCAATAATGACTCTTAGAATTACAAAACCTAGAAGTATGGCGTTTACCCATCCAAGGCATGATAGGGTATTCATTATATAATCTTGCCTCGTGCAGAGCCACTCAAGATAAGAAAGTAGTCCCATTTGTAGATTCCTCATATGGGTAAAAGATCAGATAACGATTTGCGACAATCCTAAATTCTTCTCATATGATTTTAGGGGTTTAACAATCTAGTCATGGCTCAACTGAGAGGAGAAATCATAATGGAAAGGTTTAGAGAAACCATTTAAATTGAATAATCTAGGTGCTTTACTTTACCACCATACATTATGCAATGCTGCAAGGGAGCTTCAATAATAACCAGCGTAAACAATTGTTTAAATGCATCTAAATCATATAAGTACAACATATAATTGCAACTTCATATCAATTACAACACATACACAATAGTCAAACTTTTCTTCTTTCAACTTTGTACTGAAATAGCTAATTCGTAAAACAATACATTTCCTCATTCTAGCAAAAATAAACTTATTACAAATTAGATACAACTTTAAACTCAAACTTCATCATTCATTTCAATTCTGCAGTGCTGCCTGCAACCTGTAAAATCATGTAATCATGGGTCAGTGAAAGCACTGACATGGACCCTACCCCCACTATCTAACAATGCTATCAAAACTTACAACAACAGTCTTGAGAGAGAGAGAGAACCCAAATTTCTAATTTTGGCAATATATCAATTTGGAAATGTACATCCTGGGTTTAGAGAGAAATAGAGAGAAATTCATTCATTTTCTTTATGCAAGCAACCAGTTTAGCCTCCTAATGAAGAGGGGATGAGAGAGATAAGTATTCCAGCACAACTTTTGAGAGTTTAACAATGTTTTAAAGTTTGGGAGAGTTGTTCAATTTCAACATAGTCTTTGTTTTCATTGCCATTAAGGGTTCAATAGGAAGTGCGTATTATACGCAAATCTAGGTCTTCCATCACCATTTTGTTTAAGTGTTCCAATCAACTTATTCACGGTTGTATGCAATAACGTTTCCTATCATCACATTGGTTTTACCCAGTGAAAGTGTCTTGAAGGGTCAAAACAGGTCCACAGGGCTTAGCTCGTTCTGTGCAAACCTAGCCCAAGTGGCTACGGAATGACCCTGCAAAAAGATCAACAAATATCCGAATGGAATTCTTAACACTCCTAACGTATTTTCTGCTATACAAAGAATCCAATGGGACTGATGAGACCCAAGCTGATAACTGGAGCTCAAACTAGAAGCATTTCTCCAGGAGCCAGTTGGTGGAATTTGCAAATTTGTACAAGAGTAACTTACGTCAAGGTGGCTCCAAATTGGTGCGGAAAAGTGTTTTTTCGGAGGAACATGCAAAACTAAAGATGGTAAGCAATTCTCTGTATGACAAAGAGGAGGTTCATAGTGGTAGTCTCCATCTTTTTGAATCTGTGGGCATTTAAAATAGTGTGATTCCGAAGGGGTTTTGCCAGTGTCTAGTGAGGTTTAAGGATTGAGAGGAGATCGTAGCTCATATAACAAAGGAGAATGAGTTCTGGTGGATTGGGAAATGCATGGAGGAGGTTTGAGGGCGCTTCTTACGTCGATTTGAGAGGCATTTAACACAATTGGAAGGCTGTTTTAACATTGCAAAGTACGTTTTCCTTTCTTGATTGGGTATCAAGTATGCAATTTCATGGGCGACAAGTTTTCGGTGTGATTTCAGAGTTTATGAGTCTGAGCTGGTTAAAATTTTATATTTTAAAGATGTTCACTTGTTTGATTGATGATGAGTAATTGGTTTACACTATATTGTAAAGATGAGACGTTTTTACTCTTTACTTGAAATTGAGAGTGCAAGTGAGACTGATGATAGATAAAAAGGGGAGGAAACCATGCTTGGATGTGATAGTCGAAGATTAGTCCAAGTCCCCAATAGCAGAGTCTGCCAGTGTACACACCCATGCAACCATTGAGGCTCACTTGGTAGGGGAAGAAAGAGGTTTGGCGCTTCATTATGGTTCTATGGACTCCAGTGCAGCACCCAAAGAAAATTGGTGAACGCTCTAACTTATCAAAACTCCCTTACCCATGGCTTAATACAAATCTATATCCTTCCTCATGAGTTTGGCTCAAGCGATTACTTGGCGAGTCACTGATCTCAACTTGCGGTCTTGATATCCCCGAACCTCTCACGAGTTTTGCTCCAAATCATATAGTCCTAGGCATCTATACATCATACAAATCGAATCATTTCCCGAAGAGCTGCGTCCTCCGCTCAGCAGCTCCCTAATTGGCACAGAGAAGGGAGTAAGCAGAGCAATACGTAACTGAAACGAAGTACAAC